>CM056825.1:28553898-29138898 GCA_029853015.1 Chelidonichthys spinosus | reverse complement strand
CAAGAGTTCTTGATATTAACAAAGATGCCACTCAAACTGAGATTCTGTCACAAGCTAAAAAACTGTTTTTCCCTAATGAAAAGTCAGTGATGGGAAAGTGGGAAGAGTTCAGTCACAATATAGTTGACTTTCAGGAAGCACAAGTTGATGAGGATGTTAGTGTGGGAGACTACTACGAGACACACAAATTGGGGTTGTTAAGATTTTATTTGTTCACAAAGACCCTGACCAGTGGAGATGACACAGAGGAAGGAGTTGATAAACAGACAGATGAACAACATGAAAACACAACAGAATCTGGACAAGAGAAACACACAATGGAAGGGGTCGAGCAGCTGACACAGAAAAGACATAACAGTGAAAATCAAATACACACAGTCGAAGATGATGAGCTAAGCACTGCCACAATGTCAGCTGTTTTCTCTACTGCAGATGTTCAGATTATTGATCTTACATCTTTGTGTAATACATCAGAGGTCATTTTTGGTCCTTTGACAGGTGGGCCGTTTTTAGGTGATCTTGATGACACACTCATACATGAGCCAATCCTTGCAATAGAAGACTATCAAATAAACACCCCCACCTACACCTCAACTCCTATTGATGCTGAGACAGCTTCTGCTAGACCACCAAGTCCTGCCAATGAACTTTTGCATGTGACTGTGAAACTTCACAGAGTGACTCTCTTAGATGAACTGATTGCCCAATTCAAGGATGAAGCAATGATGACCTACTCTGTGAAATACAGCTTCATTGATGAAATGGGGGCAGATGCTGATGGTGTGTCCAGGGATGTATACGCTGCCTTCTGGACAGAATTCCTAGACTGTGCAGCAGAAGGTGCAGATGTGAGGGTGCCATCACTCTCCCCAAAATGGCAAGAGGAGGAATGGAAGTCTGTTGGCAGGATATTGGCCAAGGGACCATGGGTATTTCCCATTTCACCTGGCACAAGCCTTTACAGCAGCAGTCATATTTGGTGAACACTCTGTTTCACCTGATTTACTGTTTGACTCCCTGATGTTGTATCTTAGTCAGTCTGAGCGTGATCTCTTGTCCACTGCTTTGCAAGAGGCTGTTGTCGGCGATGATGAAGAAGAGCTTCTTGATCTTATGGATCGCATGGGAGTAAGAACAGTAACAACACAAAATAACTTGAGAGCCGTGCTTGTCCAGGTCGCCCACAAGCAAATTATCCAGCACCCAAAATATGCACTGGATAATATTGCAGAGGTTGCAGGACCAATACTCAGGAAGTTTTTCCCCAGTGTACAGGATATGAAGAAGCTGTATGAGGACATTAAACCAACAACACGGAAGGTGATTAAGATGATAACAGCTTCTCCAGGTACTTCAGCAGAGAACCAAAGTTTGCGATTTTTACATCAGTACATAAGGGGATTGGATGAAATAGGTCTCCGGAAGCTGATGAGATTTCTGACTGGGTCTGATGTCATCTGTGTAAAAGAAATTCAAGTCACATTCACCTCTTTGGAAGGGCTAGCGCGGCGGCCAATTGCCCATACTTGTGGCCCAACCATGGAGCTGCCATCAACTTACAACAGCTATCCTGAGCTTCGAGCTGAAATGGAGGCTATACTGTCCAGCAACACGTATGCAATGGACATTGCATAAAAGTGACTTATGAACACATACACATTTTTCTCTTCCCCATCAGTGCCAACGTTATAGGTTTAGACTGTGTGAATGTGGAATAGAGCATGTAAGGAGAAAATGTGATTAACTCAGGTGATTTGTGATTAGTGCAAAATTATTTTTATTGCATTTCAAGATTTTGGTTTTATTGTATCAAGAAACAATAACTTACACAGACTTACTACTTACATTTTTTGTTATCAGAGCATGTAAAAAGAATATGTGACTAGCTCAGGGGCTGTGTGATAAGCACAGATTGATTTTTTTATTTTGGATATTTTTTTTCAATCATATCAAGAAACAGTTAACAATTTACTTTGATTTAAGACACTTTTGTCATCAGTCTAGGATGAGAATGTTTGGACATTAGAAATACTTTCATCATATTTTCACTGTTAAATCATAATAGAATTTGAACCTCTACCTCATGTCAGATGTTAATACTGACAGTGTTTGTGAATCTGCTTGTTACTGTACATTAAAAGGTACTTTGAGGTGTTTTTTTTACAAATACAATCACAGGTTGCTGTCTTGCGTTGTACAGCTGTCTTCAAAAAGATTGTGTCCTAACTGTTGAGTCATGATATGTTTCCACCCACAATCCTAAAAGTGGACATGTTCCTTTTGTTATGGGGTGCTTGTATTGTGAAATGTTAAAGTAATCAAATGTGTGTAAACTCAAAGAAAGATGCATGCCCTAATAAAAGACGATATGCTTCATTTGCTGAAAGTTTAATGACAACTGCATTTCACCATAAATTTATAGAGTGACGTTTCATTCAAATACATAAGAATAGTTGATCTGAACTGTTTATATGTTTGAGAGATGACATGATAATCACCAACTAATTTTAGATACATACATATTAAACCAAATTTTGTTACATGTAATTGTTTGGCTGCAAATGACATTGAGACAAATTCATGAGAGAAACATAAAACAGGAAGGTATATTTCCTAAATGCTACAATAAACAGTAACTATCAAAAGAGAAAAAGGTTTCACTGCTCGGTATTAACAGGTATTGTGTCTGTAAGAGCTACATTTGACATGCAGCACACACCATTGTGGACAAGATATTATAACCTGTTTGATTTATAATAGATAATGACTGTCCTTTTTGTAGGCTGCTCTTTTTACAATGCATCCAAGATTTTCCATTTTTTTGGTTTAATACAAATCAGTAAAAATAGACTTCCTTGGGTAAGGGAATGATTAATTCTATTTTCACATGAAACATTTACATAAGGAGTAAAAGGACGATGCAGTAATAATTAATGCGCAGTACTGTTTACTGTGTACTGTTGCATTTTCACTAATAGAATAAAGGCTTCACAGATCAGAAACTGTGTCTGAATGAATCTTCAGGGCCTGTAGATTAATCTAATCCAGATTTGACAAGTCTGGGTACAGTGGTTCTTGATCTGGACCAGGTCTAATGAGGTCTGTAGGTATCAAACAAAAACGGTGAAATCTCCCCTTTAGCATTTTCACAAATAAAATAAACGTTTCACAAATCCAATAGCGGGTGTCAGGCAAAGTTAATGTCTTACCTAAAATGTCTAAAATGTTTTTACATCAAGAAATGTCACAAAAAACAGACAATCAGTGTACAAACAGTCGCACTGCACGTTACGTTAATTTCCCCTTAACTTCTCCTTAAGTGCCGAATCGGAAGCTGGCGAATCGGAGGCTAGCTTCAGCGTCGTCTACAACGGGTGGTACTTCTGCTTTTGGTGAAGTAAAACATCTAAATACTTTAACCACTAAGCAGGTGTCACAGTATTATTCTGACATAATATAGCACTATGGAAAAAAACAACATAAACATATTGCAGTTCTTACCTCTATTATTTCAAGACATGTGAACTGAATGAGACTTTTGTCTAGGAAGTCACCAGAAAAGGAGTCTGAGTCTTTTAGATCTTGGAACAGGTTCATCCAGAACTGTGCGTGTTGCCTCCTTAAAAAGCCCCACCAGTTCTCTATTCGTTGGTTGTGATTGCTCGAACCATACAGATAACATCTTTGCGAAAAGTTGTCCAGATGATCGTGCCTCAAAAACATCTGCATCTGTTCAACGTAACAGTTCTCGGTTCCGAGGTCTGAACGAATTGGGCAGCAGTTCCATTCCTGGATGACACCTCATCAATGAAGTATTGCGCGATTATCCTGGGATCACTGTTTGTAGAGTAAGCGTGTAGCCATATCATCATTCGTGAAAACCCATCTATTGCACCATTGATGCAGATCCCGTACGGTTTGAGTTTATCATATGAGTCTACATGCCATAAAAAGTTTGGGTCTGGATTCTTGTACATACGCCGCCGAAGGCGATTCCGGTGCCTCAGCTGCACATCGTGCGGATCCAATATTTTCAGCAGTCTCCTGATCATCTCTTGAGTCACAACGTAGCCAGCCTGAATGCATTTCAAATGCATCATCTTGTATCCGTGGAGCATGCCGTATCTGTCCAACTGATCTTGGAGAAACATTGCTATGTCTAGAAGATCTGAATGGGCTTTCCTTCTGAACAACCGCAAAGTCCTCAGGTGCCTGCGTAAAGTGGATACACTTATGGTAATACCATCTATATGACTCAAAGACAGGACTATCTCCCAGTGTCTTAATCCCAGATCAAAGTAGAACTTGATCAAACTAAACAAGTCGGTCATGTTGGCCTCCATTATCGAGCTTTCACAAAAGAATGAATGCGTCTATTGTTTCAAATGCTGTCTAAACTCAGAAAAAAAATTATTCAGAAAATCAGAAAAAAATTACTCTGAAAAACAGAAAGACAAAATAAATTACTCTGAAAAAAAGAAAAAAAAATTACTCCGAAAAACAGACCAAAAAAAAAATTACTCCGAAAAACAGACCAAAAAAAAAATTACTCCGAAAAACAGACCAAAAAAAAATTACTCAGAAAAACAGACAAAAAAAAATTACTCAGAAAAACAGACCAAAGAAATAAATTACTCAGAAAAACAGACCAAAAACAAATTACTCAGAAAAACAGACCAAAGAAATAAATTACTCAGAAAAACAGACCAAAAACAAATTACTCAGAAAAACAGACCAAAGAAATAAATTACTCAGAAAAACAGACCAAAGAAATAAATTACTCAGAAAAACAGACCAAAGAAATAAATTACTCAGAAAAACAGAAATAATTACTCCAAAAAACAAACCAAAAAAAAAATTATTCAAGTGAATGCAATACGCTTCCTTACAAGTAAAAGCAGTAAAAGTGAAAAAAAAATACCCTGTACAAAAGTATTAGCATCAAAATAAACTGAATGTATGAAACATTCAGGATAATATACATCACATTATTACATTAGAATTATTAATGCATTATTATTACAAAAGTTAGTACTGAGTAGCTCAATCTATAGTAATACATCATTATTAGTGGATTTCCAAACCTAGAGTTTAAGTAGGCCTAAGTAGGAACTAAAGTATTCAAATAAATGTAGTGGAGTAAAAGATACTGTATTAAAAAACAAAGAATGCAGTACTTAAGTGAATGTACTTAGTTACTCTATCAGTTCTGCTGCAGTAGAAACAGTCTGAGCTGCACTGCTGTGTGTTGTCCTGCGGGGGGAGTCAGAGCTCCTTCTCTGGTTTTAGGGAGCCGACTGAAGCAGAGATAATTACAGTTTTAACTGCTTTGGCTTACTTCTTGAAACATTATTAACATTCTCAAAACTTGAGGTGCATTTGTCAAAATAGCTTCTATGGTCCAACACAACACCATAACTCACCTGCAAAGGGTCATAACTCACTCAAAACCCATGCTTCAAAACAAAGTTACCATCTTGTATAAAAAGTCAATACCCTCATAATGAAATGTTCCTTTGGCATGGTGTAAACAATGGTGGTCCAAATGTTTAGATGTTTATTCAGGATGTAATGGAGCCTGGAAATGTTCTTTAAATCCGCATTTCAGGTTTGTCCTATTTCTTTAATTGACCCTGAATGTTTACTCTATTGGAATTTTCTTTTTGTCCAGTGAATTGAATGCTATGTGTATCAAACTGAAGGATATCCAGGTGCTGATTTCAATAGTGCAAGCGTCTTTTTTCTTTTACAGCAACTGTTTCCCCACACAATGCCAAAGGATTTTTTCATTTTGAGGGCATTGACTTTTTATGAGACAATAACTTGTAAAGAGACCAGAATCTTTTTCAGTGGCTTCAAACAGAAGTCGCTTTGAAGTTGTACTTTAAAGATTTGAGATGCGTTGCTTCTAGCAACCTCTTTGGCGGTAGGTGGAACTGCAGGCGTGCCTCTGGGACCTCATCTCCCAGTGTCAACTGTCTGTCAGTTGATTAGCAGCTCTCATCCGCTTGATGCCTTCACACGTTCCCCACCGATAGCGATCTGAAGAGAGAAGTGGAACAATGTCTTCTGATACGGTAATTAAAAACTTTTGTATCTGCCCTCAGCCCCTTTTGTTATTTCAAGCCCTCCATCTTGTCAAGGCTTCATCCGTTGTGATCCTGGTTTTCCCTCGTTGGCGGTCACTTTGCTTCTCGATGACTTTCCTTCTTCACTTCCATTAGTTTGTTGTTTCTTTTTTGTGGGACTCTGAATTCGCTGATCCTCCATTGTGATTCAGCAGTAATGAAATGTACCTGGTCAAACACTTTAGGCTAGAGGGAGCCTGACTCAGCAGTTGGAAGTTACCGATTTCTCATTCCAAGTAAACGCAACATACTGGGAGACCAACCACTGCTGATGGTAAAAAGCTAAAACTCATTTAGAATTTGTCGCAACAGACACGGAGATCCTATTTCTGGGCAAAGCAGCAAGTACAAACACTTTCATTAGTGGGTCACATGATCAACCACCATTGTTTTAACTCGCTCAATGATAGATAGGAACTTAAAAGACAATTAAATAGATGAATATGTTACATAACTTACTGCATTTTGTGCCTTCTGTGCTAAAAATGATCTGTGTCTAATTGGTAATTAATGGCCAAAATGCAGGAAATGCACTTTGAAGAGCAGGTAATAACGTAGAGCACCACTGATGGTCGTTGTGACGGTGTCTTCTTCTCAGCTGTCTGTCCTCGAAGGACAGGATGTACTTCCATTCTTTGTTTTGCTGTGAGAAACATTTTCCTCCTCCAGCAGCTGACTGATCAGCGTGTCTCTCCTGTTGGTTCTGATTCTACAAACACCAAAGAGAGACACAAACTTCTGCACACTGAGCGCTGCACCAATACACGGATGTTATAATTTATAATTTACAAAACTATAAAGCTCCAAAAGTATTTGGAGATGCCAATTACTCACCAGAAAACAAAATGAATTGGGAATGCTTTATTTCACAGTTTGCCTGTAATTACATTCATCATTTTCAAATAGGTTTCCTGCACAGAAGGATATCATTTGGTGTTAACTACAAGAAACAAAATACACAAACTTTTGAGATAGTAATTTGAGATAAATCTGTTGCTGAGTTTAGCTTATTTCTACAAGACTTCCTGTCAAAGTCCTGATAAAATCTAAAAAAAAAAAAACCATAAGCCAGGGCTAAGATACATTTAATTAAATACAGTGTCCACTGTAAAATAAAACACATTCTCTAGCATGTGGAATGTGCAGAGCTGAGTACTGAAACACACGCATTGTTTAGTTGTATGAATTCCAGAGGCAACACATATTTCACTTAATTTCATGTCTTCTCATCCATATTCAGGACTCGTCAGCATCGGCTGGTCTTTCAGAAGAATCCAGTATCTGAGTGACGGCACTGCTCTGATGAACGGCCGGCCTGTTGTGTGCTGTATGAATATTTCATTTCTGGGACCAGTTTCTGTTGTGAGCAACTGAAAACATCTCAAGAACACAGGACAATACCAACAGAACCAAACATGAGAGCTCAGTCCAAAAGTGGAGTTTTAGACGAAACTGTCACAAATCTTTACATATCACACACTATATGATTTTATCTGCCAACACCAGCTGAAACAAACTATAACAGACATTGTTACGGCTCAAGAGTCGGAATGTGTGTCCCTGACATTTCTTTCATTTTAATGGTGGTCACTGGAAGGATTGGCCAAGAGCTGGTGCAACCCAAGGGTCAAGAAGGCTCCATTTTGGTGTTTTCATGCTCTTTCTCTCACTCACTGTCCTCTCCATCATCCATCCATCCATTTTCTACCGCTTATCCTGTATTCAGGGTGGGGCTGGAGCCAATCCCAGCTGTCATTGGGCGAAGGCAGGGTACATCCTGGACAGGACGCCAGTCTATCACAGGGCTAACATATAGAGACAGACAACCATTCACGCTCACATTCACACCTACGGGCAATTTAGAGTCATCAATGAACCTATCCCCATCCTGCATGTCTTTGGACTGTGGGAGGAAGCCGGAGAACCCGGAGAGAACCCACGCTTACACGGGGAGAACATGCAAACTCCACACAGAAGGAACTGAGCCTGACCCGGGAATCGAACCCAGGACCCTCTAGCTGTGAGTTGACATTGCTAACCACTACACCACTGTGCAGCCCCTCCTCTCCATCAATAAAGGAAAAATAATAATACTTTAAAAAAAAATAGAGGAATTGTGTGTCAATTAAAGGAATGCAGATATCCTGTTAATCCAAACGGGCTGATGATGGCCCACAGGAGAGGCACTAAGCTGCATCACAATAAATACCAAAACACCCAAACAGCTGATTGCTCACAGCCTCTTCTTGGTGGAGCAGTCACCCTCTGTGCTCTGGCAGCCTGGTCCAGCCCAGCTTGGCTCAACTCGGCCATCCCCCTGCCTGTATAATCTGCTCTGTCAGATGGAAACTGTTGTCTGGTAGGGGGAATAAGAGCTTTATTGTCCCAATTCTTCTCCTTTGTTGGGGATTGCAACAACATTTCTAGGTCACCGGCTGTGACTGAACGCCCCACTGCCCAAACTGATTCTTCACTGAGGGAATTCACCCCCTCCCCACGTTTCACCCAGTGCTGTCAGGGGAAACACCATTAGAAATGCTCCCAGCAACAACAGCCAGGCTGCCAAATGATTCCAGCTTCTGTTTTCTGTCAAAGCAGATGCATTATGGATGCTGACTCAAACTGTTTAATGAAAAAGGCTCTTTCATTGTGGTAATTGGGCGGGCGGGCTCTCACATCTATTCTCCATTCACATTTCTACTCAGAATTTCATCTCGGATCTCCCCCCGCTATCGAGCCATTTTATGACTGAAAATACTGTTGATGACTGTGTAGGACACAGGGTTGGGCTTGGGCTTCAGACTCGTGGTGTGAGTGTGACCGGAGCGAACTGGACCAGTATTTTTATAATAAAAATGTGGCGTGGCTCCGGAAGTTGTGCAAGTTCTACTTTGGAACAATCACAGCAGAGCAATCGCTCTGATCCGGACGTAAACTGAACATTTTTTCACAGGGCATCAAGGCCGTCGTGGCAGTCGTGAAATTCCCACCCTGGTTCTTGCTCAAATGCCAAACTTGATGCTTCAAAATGGCACTCCACAAACCAATGGTGATGTCCACGTCTTATATATCCATTTAAATGGAAGTATAAAACATTTAATTTGCTGTTTTACTGATGCTTATGTATTTACTAGTTTTTTAGTTTTTTACATTGCCATGAAAAGTTTCATGAATAAATAAACTTACCAACTAGAGCCACTATCTGGTCAAAAAATTGAAAGGCCAGTTTGTTTGAGACCCAACACTTGCAAAACTAACAACACCATCATCAGCCTCAGTGGTATTTTGTGTTACCAAATGTAAGCATGTTGGAAATCTCCTACACAGTTTCAGCTGACGTACATTCTCACATTATCCAGAAAAATTGTCTGATATACTTGGGAATTAATCTTTCCCTCAATGATTCCAAGCCCTAATGCAGCAAAGCAGGCCCAAATCATGATGTTTCCTCCTCCATATTTTACGGTTGGGATGATGTTTTCATGATGATATGCCGTGCCCTTTCCACACCAGATGTAATGCTGTGTGTTTTTTCCAAATAGTTCAATCTTAGTTTCATCAGTCCACAAAACTTTTGCCAATACCGCTGTGGAGTGTCAATGTGCTCTTTTGCAAACTTCTTACGTCCAGCAATGTTCTTTTTAGTAATCAGTGGCTTCCTTCCTGGTGTCCTGCCGTAGATACCCTGCTTGTTCAATGTTTTACGTATTGTAGACTCATGAACAGAGATGTTAGCCAGTTCCAATGATGCCTACAAATCTTTGGCTGTCATTCAGGGTTGTTTCTTTACCTCATTGATGAGTCTTCGTTGAGCTCTTGGTGTCATTCTGACTGGATGCCCACTTCTTGATAGAGTAGCAACAGTCCCAAAGTGTCTCCATTTATAGATTGTTTGCCTAACTGCAGACTGTTGAATTTCTAAAGTCTTTGAAATAACATTGTAACCATTGCCAGCTTCATGTAAATCAATGATTCTTGATCGTAGAGCCTCTGAAAGCTCTTTTTGGCATGTTCATAAGCGTGTTCTTCTTGTGCAGAGCAAACTCCAAAAGTTTGAATGGTTTTTATTAGTCAAAGTAGCTGTAGTCCACACCTCCAAGCTTATTATCTTAGCGAGACTCCAGGTGTGCTAAAACCTGACTCCAATCACTTTTTTGAGGTCATTAACTCAAGGGTTCACATACTTTTTCCACAAGCACCATGAGGTCTTTTGGTTGTTCTCACATAGACATGAAAGTTTAAAAAAATGTCATGTTATTATTTCAGACACATTATATTTGTGAATACCCTTGATTTAGATGAAGATTAGATCACTTTTATGACAAATGTATTCAGAAAACCATGAAATTCAAAAAGGTTCACATACTTTTTCTTGCCTCTGCATGTTTAGGAATAGGCATTTTAAACATCCTGCTTGACTTGAATTTTTGTATTATCATTCAAATATTAGCATACTGACATTAGCATTTCACTTAAAGCACCACTCTGCTGAAGCCTCACAGACCTGCTTGCACTGTCTGCTATCGTGATGTGATGCAAGGAACCAATGCATGCACATAAATATGCCTCATCTAGATCTGACTAGGTCTGCCTTTGAGTTGCAGCTGCAATATAAATAAAAAAGGACCATCAGGCACACAAGGCAGGAAAGGAGTAGAGGACAGAACAATATAGATTACTTTTGATGAGCTTTCTTCTGGCAGGCTATTTGACATGTAGTGTACTTGAAATATAGTATTGCATTTCCTCATGTATTACATAGCCATATAGGCTATATAAAGCCTTTTCTTCATATGAAGATGAGCAGTGTGGGGACAGGGCTAGCACAATGGCTAACACATCTTTTAGCATCCAGCCACCAGACCCCTTTGATTTTTCCAAACCACACGAAAGTGGATATATCGATTTGAGAGATTCTGCCAAACAAGTAATTTAGCAGCAAGCTCCAAATACAATCAGGTGAAAACCCTGATATATTGTATGGGAGATGAAGTTGACGATGTGTTGAAAGGTTTGAAGCTAAATGATGCAGATTTTAGGCTATACTTGAAACTGCTGGATGACTTTCAGTTGTTCTTTGTAGTTGTAGCAGGATGAGATCATTTCCCCCTGCTCCAGGTGAGTGAGTGTTTTGCTTGGCTTTTATTGGCCAATTGCTACACCAGACACGGTATAAAAGAGGAGGTGGGGTATCTTCTCTCCCTTTTTGCTCTTTGGCTCACAGTCCCTCCCACTTCCTGTTCGCCTCATTCCCTTCCTCCCGCGGCTGCGTGCAGGTATGTCGGTAGTGGCCATGCTATTGCTATTTTGCTGTCTGTGTAGCGTTAGCCATCCGATTTGCTGTTTCGTCTAAAGCCCAAGTTATGCTTCCGCGTCGACACAACGCAAGGGGAATTACGGACCCCTTACGTCCTTGCGGACCCCCCTTACGTCCAACGCAAGTGCCTGACGTGCACCTCTCAAAAATCCTAGACGCGCGTCGAGGCGACGCTACACCAACGCAGCGGCATTGGCTGTGATTGGTCCGCTAACTACATCCGCTGGAGACCGCTTTTCCGGTTTCCACTCATAAACACCGCCATTTAAACTTTTAATAATTTTATTGTTTGCACCTTGTTGCTTTTGCACAAAGAAATAAAACACTGAAAAATTGTGGATGTTTAAAGCCGGAAGGTAAACAAATAGGCTATAACGAGGCGTCAATACGTCAAGAGTCTCGGTCAGTATTTACAAAAATCATAGCGCCCTCTACCGTTGTGGCATTGAATTGCATTTCGACACGTAAACCCAAGCAGAACCATCACGGTCTCCAAGCAACTGCGTGGCCATTGCGTGGCCATTGCGTGATCACTACGCGGAAGCATAACCAAGCCTTTACGCCTTGCTCTGATTTGCGCTGTTTTAGCCTGGCGCTATTCTGCTTGCGCTACTCTGGCTGGTGTGGCAACGCCTTGCGTTGAGCTTCGCTGCATTACTGCTAATTACACTTGGACATCCGCACGTTTTAAATGTGTGCATGAGCTGTGGCGAGCGATCACCGGGATCGGGGACGTACTGCAGTCAGGGTGAGAGAGAAATCTGACCGGCACCCGCTGCATTTACACCGATAATGTTTCATCATTCGTGGCCGTAATAAACACTATTACTGCTTTGTACATGTTGTGGAAGTCCCGGACACACCGGGAAACTAAAGTTCATAGAGTTCATAGCGTAGGGAATGTTCCCATTCATTGTCTATGAAAGAAGCCGTGTAATGCCGGCGTGGGGCAGAGACGCCGCCGCCTGCAAACTCTCGATAATCTTTCAAACTGAGTGTTGTCGATCTAAAATAAAGACGGATTCAGCAAGTGCATAGCTTATTTCTCGCCAAAAAATGTGGTAGTGTCGCTGGTGTCTTTGGTGATGGTTCCCCTCTTTTTTTGTGTTGTGTGACCCCCCCAGTTTGATTTCCTTTTTTTGAGTGTAGGTGACTTGTGTGTTTGGGGTGTCTACCATGGATCCCTCTCACCCCTCACTGACCCACTTAGTCGTCACTGACCCATCTCAGCCCTGGTACTGTGTACTGGTTTTTAATTAGACTTTATAATGAAATTGTTTTAATGGAACAACATCTCTAGCAATATATATATAGATAGATAGATAAATGTATATATATATATTTGAGTATGAACGTGCACAATTTCCAAGTGTTATGGCTCCTGCCCTAATTTAGTATGAAAGTTTGTTTTTTTTGTGCACAGTGAGCGCTCCTGTTTCCCAAAGATTTTGTGGCTCCTGCACCTCATTGGCTCCGCTGAGGACGCTGTGGGCTATCGTGAACGCAACACCGTGGATTAGAGACTGTGTGTGTGTGTGTGTGCGTGTGTGTCGCGACCAGATTCTTTGCAGAGCTCTTTACATTTCTGCGAACAGGAAATTTATGAAATGTTTAAGGACATTTCTGTGTTGAAATAGCCCCTTATACTGTTTAATATGTGAAACATATGCCTTAGTCTACGTATTTGCGCAATATTCTTATGCTTCATTTTCAACTGAAGCCACTTTCTTTTTATGCCTGGGGGGATTACACCTATATGAAAAAGACTATTTGATCAATGTGCTACTTTGTGAACTATGGGAGTTGTCATCTGCACCATAGCCAGCGTTTCTAACTGTTACACCACAGCGTCACTCTATGAAGCTGAACATAAAGCGCTATCAGCTGTAGACCAATCGACTGTTTCATTCAGTTATAGTACTCGAGATGCGGGGGAATGGCATCCCCCTTGAAATAAAGATGGTCGAAATTATTCTGAAACAACCATCCCCCCTTCCCATCCCCTGTGTAATTTTATCAATGAATTATCACTACCATATTGAGTATGCTAAAAAAAAATACCGTGGACCAGGGGCACACACACATATAGTTACTTTTTTTTTTAAATTGACATCACGTCAAGTCCTTGGTTGATGTTGCCAGCTCGGCGGTGAGTTTATTTTTCATTTATTAGCAGTGGACAGATAGGAAAGACAGGAGAGAGAGGGGAGTGTGACATGCAGCAAAGGACGTCCGGCCGTCCTGCGTATGCGTACGTGTGTACATGGCATGCGCTCTAACTACTCCACCACCTGCGCGCCACAAATGTTCTCCCAGAGTTCTCCTGTTAATTATTTACAGGCCACCTAAATATTCGTCAAATTTTTTCGATGATTTTACTGAATTATTGTCTAGCATCTCCACTGACTTTGACTGCCTAGTTATAACTGGTGACTTTAATTTTCATATTGATGATTTGAATGACAAGGGTGCAAAAGAACTTTTTAATATTCTAGACACATTTGACCTTTCTCAACATGTGAAAGAGGCTACTCATTGTAAGGGACACACCCTGGACCTGATTATCACAAAAGGTCTCCATGTTTCTGATGTTTTTGTGACTGATCCTTCATTGTCTGACCACTTCTGTGTTTTCTTTAATATTTCTTTCATTCCTGACACACAAACAGAATCAACTAAGGTCAAAAAGCGGTACATCAATGAACATGCCAATGTACTCTTTAAAAATGCCATCTCCTCATTACCACCTCTAAACCCATGTCATGCTGATGATCTTGTAAACATCTTTAATTCCAAAATTCTGAATGTCATAGATGTCATTGCACCTGCTACGGTTAAAACAATTTCTGGTAAGCAAAAGGCACCCTGGAGAAAAGCTGCTGTTGTGACAGCCCAGAGAAGAGAGTGCAGGAAGGCTGAACGAATCTGGCGGAGTACTAAACTTCATATTCACCATGACATCTACAAAGAGAGCCTCCGGGCCTACAATTTAGTCTTAAAAAGTGCGAGAGAAACATTCTTCTCCAATATCATAAACAACAACACTAATAAGGCGAAAACCCTATTTGCAACTGTTGACAGACTGACCAACCCCCCAACACAAATACCAGCTAAACTCCATTCCACGCAGAAATGCAATGAGTTTGCATTCTTTTATACTAATAAAATTTAAGGCATCAGACACGCCATCAATATCTCAAACAAAAAAGTTGGATCACCACTCTGTTCAGGCAAAAGTAACACAGCAATGATGGCAAGCTTTAATGCCATAGACTCTAAAACTCTAGTGGAAACGGTGACAAATCTAAAATCCGGAACCCATAGAGATTGCATCGAAAGCACTGATATTTGAATAGATTTTACATGAGTCTATGAGAGACCGCTGAGGCGATATTTTTGGCAGATAAAACATCGACTCTAGAACACTGATAATGACTGTTGCTGTGATACAAGTGCGTCACCCAAATCGCCCAAATACACAAACTGCCTCTGGTGGTGATGCTGCTGGGCTTACACAGTGACTCACACTTTGATTATTGATTAGTGATTATTTAGAAAACACGACAGGTACTAGCATTAATAAAATGAAATTAATGCAATTTAACTGCAATAAAGTGCAGATAAACACTCATCAAATTTGACGACAATATTTAACTTAGAGGTATTAAGATATTCACATGCCGAATTATCCCTCTCTGCACCAATAACAGCAGAGGAAATGCACAAAAAAGTGCCTCTTTCATCACCATAAACTAAACACAATTAAATTCAATATCTTGTGCCATAAATATAACAGGTAGGTCATTTCATAAAAAACAGACACAATCATTAGCTTTTGCACAGGCAATATAGAATCAAGCTAACTTTGTTGTAGCTGGTGACCATATTAGCATTTAACTACAGCAGTCTCACATTAGCTGCGCACAGTTGGCACCATAACATGGCCATACTCATTAGTGTCCATTAGCATGAATGCTAGCCTAGCAGGCTATGTTAAAACTCACCACTGGAGTAGTGGACATTTTAATAAATAAAAGGCTACCTTTCAAGTTAATTTCACAACATCCAGATATATATGGTAGGTATTTAGTAGTTAGATGTGAATTGTTTGGAGAGATGTTTACTCTTGTTAATATCTATAAACCTCCTATTTCTGATATGTCTTTTCTAAAGAAGATACAGACAGTCTTAGACAGCGCGCCAACCGGGCTCATTATATTCGGGGAAGATGTAAATAACATCTTTAGCTCAAAGGACAATAACCAGAAAGGTAAACCCACCAAATAAACTCCTAAATTTTTTATCAACTAATGATCTTCAAGATGTATGGAGCACCTTATACCCTAATACAACGGATTACACCTACTTTTCACATGCATAGAATAGCTATAGTGGAATTGATTGTAGCTGGTTTATTTCTGGGTTGGAACTAGACAGAGTAGTAACAAGTAAAATCAATGACATTGTTATATCTGATCATGCTATTGTAACATGCAAGTTTGGTGAATTAAAATGAGTGAACAGACTGGGAAAACCCTCAACAGTCAAGTGCACAGAGTAAATAGACTTGAGTAGAAGTTTCTTGATCGGGTCCTCACTCGGGCGCTGTTCCACTCACCCTCTCTGAATAACACGTGTAATAGTGTTTAAAATGTTACAGAAACGTGTGGATAAGTGGAAGGAGTGTAAATCTGGCTCTTTGGGGTCGGTGCTACTTGAAAGAATTGCAAGATGGCAAAAGAAATTTCCAAAAGATGAAGAGAAAAATGCAGAAATGTTTTTTGGTAGACAGCCAATGCTTTCTGGGAGAGATTCAATTCTCCATACAATCACTGTCCTCTGTGCTAACGATACATCAAGTGCCAGTTAAGACCTTGGTCGCAGTCAAAAAATGAGGTCCTAACTCTTATTCCTAACTCCTATTCCTTGACCTCTGGGGAAAACGTCACAGGGTTAAGGAAAGACGATAGGAGAACTCATCAGGATTTAGGAAAAGTCGACCGCGGTGCTCAGAGAATCCGACCGGACTTTCACTAAGCTACGTCATTATAACGCGGCCGCTGATGATTGACAACTGATGATCGGCACCGGCAATTGACGTGCATCTGTGCTGGAGAAACTACAATAATGGACTTAAATAAAATGCTTCGTCCACTTCTCCACTTGTTGACTTTATAAAGGGAAAAGGAAAGGAAGGTCTGTTGCATCCGATGCTAAAGGAGCTCTGAAAGGAAGCATTGGAGCTCCTTTCCTTTGCATTTAGAGAATTCGAACAGCTCTTATCATGGCGGCCACTTGTTTACTTCCAGCTCACTTCTTCAGTTAGGAACCTTCCCAAGCAAAATAGACTATTCGACTGCACCCCTTGATTCCCCCAGAGAGACAGCAACCTGAACAAAAGATAAGACTGACACACACACACACAGCCTGACACAACACACAACCAATTTTTTTATTACGATGGTCCATACAATCCATTATAATGCATATCATTAAATGATTTAGCATCATTAATCAATTAGCCATCGGTAAATTTACATTTGTATCCAACAATAAGCCATCACAATCTCAAAAAATAGTACAGAAGCGAGCAAGGACTCACTGGACATTATGACATAAATACTATAATAGTATATGTTTTGAAAGTAGACTGGGTCCAAATGCACGACTCAGACAACAGGGAAAGAATTAAATAACAACTTTAATGTCAAAAATCTGCAACACAAGTGCAAGGGGGAGTGGCGGTGCAATGTCCCGGGAACCAGTGAAGGCACCAGTGTGAGTAGCCTTGTTCAGGATGGTCTTGGCTTAGACCTGACTTGACTTATGCCGACGAGAGTTGCAGGTGTCTGAGAGGGTGGGCTATAAAAGAGACTGTAGCCAAACGCCGTCAAGTTGGACAACAAAGTCAACGTAAATATGGCTGCTCTCATGGCATTTGCGTTCTTAGTTGCAGACAAAGTGGAAATGATGCAACTACCGGTGCTTTTTCAAGAGGGGTATCTCGGCCAGAGGAGGTGACTTTTTAAAAGTTTGCAAATACTAGTTAACTATGTTGGAATTCGTAACATGTGTGTTATTGCTCACCCTTTCTGCAGCCTGGAATATATTAATTTTCATCCTGTAGGCTAAGCTTAATAGGTTGTTTTAGCAATTTGCATTAAGGCTAAGGCATATGCTGAACCCTTTAATAGGATAATAATAATAATAATAATAATAATAATAATAATCTTTATTTGTATCGCACTTTTCAGACACAGAATGCAACTTAAATTGCTTTACATTTAGAGGATGTAACACAATCTGACATTTAACCCAATAATAGACTATGTAACACAATCGGGAACATTTAACCCAATAATAACCCCTTTATGCTTTCACAAATTGATATTTGAGGTACACAGATAGATAGGGTCTAGGAAGGCCAACATGTAAGTAAATGTGAAATGATATCTAACATTAGGCCTACTTCCTTAGAAACACATCCACATGAGGGTGTTGATGAAAAAAATGAATTGCATGATTTCACTGCAGATATAGGCCTACACATTAACCCCCCTTTTACATGTGCTCTGTTTTTGTGTCAATAGTAGGATTGTGCCAAGAATCCCTAATTATGTGGAGCAGGTCATTCCACTCTACAGCCTGTTTGAGTTTCAAGCTCATTTCAGGCTTTCAAAACCCCAAGTGGAGGTGAGTAGGCCATGTGATTGATGTGAAAGTGTTCCTAGCAATGCAAAACAGTTTTTTTCTAAGCCTTTGGTTAACTTTCAAATGTATTTTAATTTTTTTACAGGGTCTTCTGAATACACTTGGGCCAGTGTATCAGAACCCATTGAACATGAAAATTCCCTTGGAGAAGTGTGTCCTGGCCTGCTTATGGACTCTGGCAACCCCCTCCTATAGGGGTTTGGGATAGGCAGGTCTACAGTGATGACCCACCTCCATGACTTCTGTGGCCTGGTCAATGTGTATCTGGCTCACAACATCACTTGGCCCACAGGGCAGGCCCAACAACACTCAGAACTAGGCTTTGCGTGGGCAGGTTTCCCCCGTCCAATTGCAGCACTGGATGGGTGTCTCCCCATTCCCAAACCCCACATAGAGAACCCTAATCTCAACAGGAAGCAGTTTTACTCCATCATTTTAACTGCCTTCTGTGATAGCAACAGGCGTTTTTCCCATATCCATGCTGGCCTTCCAGGGAGTTGGCATGACGCACGAGCCTTCCGACACACAGCAGTTGCCACCATCTTGGCTGAAAACCTCAAGCCCTGCTCCCTCCTGTCACTCACATCATGGGGGACTCTGCCTTAAAGCCATACAGGGACAATGGTCATGTCACTACCCGGCAGAAGAGCTTCAACAGAAAGCTCCATTCTGCTCGAGTGACCATTGAGCATGCCTTTGGCCTTTTCAAAGGCAAATTTAGACAACTCTGTTATCTGCACATGGGAAGCGTGAGGAGAGCCAGTGCAGCAATCATGACCTGTTGATTTCTGCATCACATCTGCCTTCATACAGATGACGAGGTTGACCCTGTAGATGTGTTGGAGAACGAGGTGTAGCCCATGAAGAACAGGAGCTCCCTCAAGCAGCACAGTACCAGGATGCTATTTGCAATAGCCTTTAAACCCACCCCCTCCATCTACCCCACCCCAATTTTTTATTTTCTTTACAGTACACATTTTACTTTTCACTTCATTTTGTGGGCTGGTGGCACATCCCACAGGGTGATACAGCAATTAATAGGAAATGAGGCCATAGGCTGTGTCTATTCGAAACTAAACTTTTTTTTTTTCAAATGGAAAATGATGGCGGTGTGTTTAGTTTTTACTAGGCCTCCTTTGCAATCAATCAGTCTTGGTTTTTAATGGTAGTGCTTCAATGTTCAAGACTCCTTGTGGCAGTGGGGTGTGGTGAAGGCGCTGGCTGCTGGAGGAGAGGGAGGAGTGGCCTCCGCCGGTTGTCCTCCAACCGCTGAAGATGATCCGGAGGCGTACATCTTCGTGGACATCTTCGAGGGCACAGCGGAGGCATGTGGGTGACCAGAGGGAGAGTGGACAGTCCTGCTTCTTCCCCTGCTCATCGGCGTAGCGCATTTGGCCACGCACAGCCTGCCAGCGGCCTCGTAAATGGACTTCGCGCTGCTGAAGAGAGCCATCCTGGACCGGATAAGCAGCACGCCAGAGGGACACCAGCGCTGGTTCAGGGGGCTGTCTTTCAAAGAGGCCGGCCGCCCCTTTGCCTACGCACAGCAGCTCCTGGACGCAGCCGGCGGTAAACTCTGCAGAGGACATCGTTGGCCAGGTGGCACTGGAGCAGTTCATCGCTGGGCTGCCCTCCTCCACCTCCAATTGGGTCCAGTGCCACCGACGCTCAGGCATCGAGGCTGCGATCTTCCTCGCGGAGGAACATCTCTCCCTTCCCCGGCGGAGCGCGAAGGATTCAGGTTAATACGGCACCGCATACAAAAACGTAAGAACCCAGAGCCCGCCCTAATATTAAAGTAAAGTAGTTATTCCTCAGTTGATAGGGTAGGGTGCTACACAGGTCTGTAGCTTTGGATGTCAGCAGTGTCTGTTTTTTTAAGGAGGGGCTTCACTGTAGCCGCCTTAAAAGCTGCTGGAATGACACCTGAGGAGAGGGAGGAGTTGATCAGGGTGGTGAGGAATGGCAAGATGTCGTGTGAGATGTCTTGGAGAAGAGAGGAGGGAATCGGGTCAAGGGAGCAGGTGGTGGCACGGTTAGATGTAACAAGTGCGTGAACGTCTTCAGAGGCGAGGGGGCTAAAGCTGGTAAGGCCATCAGAGTTGAGAGTCTGGGGAGATGTTTTCTGGGAGGGTATAGGCGTGAATGAGGAGCTGATGTTATTTACTTTCTTGGTAAAGTAAGTTGCAAAGTCATCAGCAGTAAGGGAGGAAGGAGGGGGAGGGGTGAGGAGGGAGGAGAACGTGGAGAAGAGTTTCCTGGGGTTGGAGGCGGAAGAGTTGATCTTTGCCAGATTAAGCTGCTGAAACGGTTGAGGTGAAGTCAGAGAGGAGGTGGTGGTAGTGAGCAAGGTCCTCATCCTGGCCCGATTTCTTCCATTTTCTCTCTGCCGCTCGCAACAATGATCTGTTGGTTCGCAGAGGTTCAGACAGCCAGGGAGGGGAGGGAGATGATCGCGCAGGTGGTGAGATGGGGGGACAGAGAGTGTCCAAAGAAGAGGAGAGTGAGGACATCAGGATGGAGGAGGCTTCCTCAGTAGGCATTAAGGAGAACTGTTCTGTGGATGGTAGTGAGGAAAGAACAGTTGAGGAGAGAGCGGAGGGAGTGAGGGATTTCAGGTTGTGGCAGCTGGTGACAGTTCGAGGCATAGAGGGGAGGGATGTGGTGGGCTTCATGGGGAGGGAGAAAGTCACAAAGTGGTGGTCGGACACGGTGAGCGGGGTAAAAGAGAGTGCCGAGATGCCACAGGATCTTGTGAAGACAAGGTCAAGTTGGTTCCCGGCCCGGTGAGTTGGTGGAGAGGGGGAGAGTGTAAGGTCAAATGCGGAAAAGAAGTCTATGAATTCAGATGAATGCAGCTTTCCTGGGTGGATGTTGAAGTCACCGAGGACGACGAGTGGTGTGCCATCATCAGGGGAGCAGCTCAGGAGGGCATCCATCTCATCCAAAAAGTCACAGAGAGGACCGGGTGGGCGATAGATCACTATGATGTTGAGTTTGAAAGGAAGGGTGACAGAGACTGCGTGGAATTCAAGTGTAGATCGGGGTAGGTGGTCGAGAGGAAGGACCTGGTAGGACCACCTGGTTGAGATGAGGAGCCAAGTTCCTCCTCCTCGCCCTGTTCGTCTTGGGGAGAAACGAGTAGGCAGTTGAAAGAGCAGCTGGAGTGGCAGTGTTTTCTGGGGTGATCCAGGTCTCCGTAAGGGCCAGGAAGTGGAGAGTCTGCAGGGAGGCATACGCTGAGTTGGTGTCCACCTTCTTGACTGCAGACTGGCAGTTCCATAGCCCCCCTTGTACTTCAAGTTCCGTACCGGTGGAGAGTGGTGGGTAGCAGAGATTGGATAGGTTACAGCCTCGAGCGTAGGGTCTCTGGTAAAATATTCTCCAGTGTGATGTCCTGACTGGGATAGGACACATGGCTGCGATGGGATGGGGTTGAGATGTTATGCCTACCTCAATGGACCTCAATGGACTTCCTCGATGGACTCCCACAGATAGACTCCCTTGTCTTTGTTCGGCTGTCTTGACTCCCACAGATAGACTCCCTTGTCTTTGTTCGGCTGTCTTCGTTCGGCTGTCCTGACGCTGCAGCTGATGCTGTACTGGCAAGCTTTTAAGTGCTCAGTTTACCTCATGCGCAGACTGTGACCCCTCCTTCCAATCAAGTCTATTGACTACAGCTGAGCTGGCTGAAACTAGGTAATTGCCCACTCAGTATGCACAGCTTCACAAGAATTTAAACAACAAGCTATCTAGACAAGACTAAATGTTACAACTAGCTTTATTCACAGAATGCCTAAACCCAAATTTACAATTAGTTTCTGACTTACCAACAAGATACAAAGCAGCTTCCTTCCATTCTCCGGACAAAATGTGGAGAAATTCAGTAAAAGAAATGCAGGGGAACAATGTTCACTCTTTCCAACAATTGTTGATAGTGGTGATGACACGAGATCGACAGAATGTATTGACCGTTGTACAATCCCACATCATATGTGACAGGAGTACCCTGGGGACAGAATGAGCAGTTGGAGGAGTGATTTGGTAAAATCCTCTGTGGGGTGAAATGTGTTCTCAAGACAAAATATAGTGTATCATTTGATGATCAGGATTTCTGGAAGCAAGTTACAGTTTTTTCAGTCACTAACAAGCGTTTGTCCGACCAGTTGTCACATTTTTAAAACTCAATTAGCACAGCATCGGTCTTTTGTGGCCATACCATTCACGCATTTCATGTCATGTTCACACAATATGCAGTCAATGAACACATTTCCAGATTGCTTACATTTTCTTAACAGAAAAGCTATACCTTCCAACAAAATTATGGATTGTTTTTGTATTATTTACGAATGTTAACACACAACATCCCACGATAGCAAAAACAATATTCCAAACCTTAGATACAGTATAAAAACCTCTGCTTCTGCAATGATATCAGTTCAAAAACAATATATCTCAGCTGATAATAAACGAACAATTGAATAATTGACACACAGCTGATTTATGTTGGGTAAATTGGGCCAACCACAGCTGATTCCAGTCTGGCATAGACTCAGTGGCAGGGGTTATTCTTTCTATTACATTGACACTTATACAGTAAAAGGAGAACTTTGAGGAGTGATGTTTTTGGAAACAGAAACAGAAAAAGACAAACTTTTTATCTGGGCTTTTTGTTGTTGTTGTTTTTTTTAGAATGCTCTTGTCCATGTGTTTCATGGATATTTTGTGTGTTTCATGGATATTTTGTTGTAAGCAATACTGTAAACTTTTTCTGTTCTATCATACTGTTACAGTTTTTCTCAATTGCTTAGACACAATTCCTGGAACAACTCAAATCTTCACACACAATTCTAAAAACTCACACCCAACAGTACAAACATCTAACTTCTGGGTCCCAATCAGTTTTTACCCTCAGACAATACACACAAGCGGTCAAAACACAGATTACATGGGTGTTCGTTACACACAGGAGGGATTAGTTCAACACACTGCCACCAAAATGTCAAGAATAGGGTTTATTCACAATATTTCCATATTGAGCAAATATACAGGTTCATCAGCATTGGCATCAACATCAGCATGATTTTGTCTCAGGTCAGGGTCAGGCCATAGTATTTCATCAACTTCACACATTGGGCCCTAGTTTCGTGGCGCAGCGCAGGGCGGGCAGGGTGGCGGAGCTGCCGTAATGCAAGTTTCGACCCACGCAGCCTTGCGCAGCAGGGGGAGGCGTCACAGATTCAGCTTGGCGTAGTGGAAGTTTTGTGGCTAAAAGCCTCGCCGAGACTGCGCTAAAGCTCGCCAGCTCCAACCTGGTCTACTTTCGGCGCAAGGCTTAAATAAAGTCCATTGATTCAATGCGAATCACAGCTGGCGGAGTGCGTACACGTCACCAAGACCTCACAGGCAGGTTTCCATAGTTCCAGGCACATTTAAATGCAATAAATAATCACAACAAACACTATTTAATGCAACTAATTGAATCAACACGTGAATTCATATCTATATAGATTGTCCCGTCACATCTGACGTCAGATCAAAGGCGGATGGCACGCATAACGGGAACTCAGCCTCTCGGACCAAAACATCTCCCTCTCTCTCTCCTGTCTTTTATAATATGGGCATTGTTATTATTATGATACGTGCGCACAGCGCGTGATGTGCGTGGTTGGAGCGGCGGCGCTGCTTCTGTCATCGGGTTGTCAAGTGACGGAACTTGCACTGAGCCTCCCCTAACGCATTAAAGGTGAGGAGAGGAGCTCATTTGATTGGTGAAGATCTGAATCGGCTGTATTAATCCCAGTCCAAGCCTCGTCTCCCACTCACGCCTTCTTCTCCTCCCTCTTTCCCACTTGCGCGGGTGGGCGAGACCGGAGGTGTGCCTGCGCAAGCCTGCGCGGTGCACGAAACTTGCAAAGTCCAGGTGGACACACCCCGTCGGCATGGCGCAGGTGCGCTGAGAGCTGACTGCGCCTGGTCTACGAAACTAGGGCCCATTATGTCTTCTCCCGCCAGGCAGCGTGGGAAATATCCCCTTGTGTGTCGGATCCAACCCTGGATAGATTCCAGGAGATTGTGCTGTGTGTAAGGGTTGCGGTCATAGACTCTCCACTGCCATGCTGAGAAAAATTCCTCTATTGGATTCAAAAAAGGGGAGTATTCTGGCAGAAAAAGGACCCTGAACCTGGGGTGGTCATTGAACCAGGTGCGAACCAGAGCAGCCCGATGGAAGCTCACGTTATCCCCAGTGACAACATATTGGGCTTGCTCTGGTTGCCCTGGCTCTCCTCCCTGTTGGAGAATGTTATTGTGCCGCTGATCTAGAAACTGAAGGAGTAGTGCAGTGTTGTATGGACCCAGTATGGCATGGCGGTGGAGGATGCCACGATTGCTAATGGCTGCACACATGGTCATGTTGCCTCTCCTCTGGCCCGAACTTGTGTGATTGCACGCTGTCCAATGATGTTGCAGCCCCTTTTGCGCCTTTTTGTGAGATTGAACCCTGCCTCATCGATAAAGATGTATTCATGAGGGTCAGCCATTGCATCCATCTCAAAGATTGTCTACAGGAGTCAAAAACACACATTTTACTTCAAACACAGTACTGTGTGTATTGGAATGAAAGAGGGGTCTTTACATACTATAGAATTTCTGTACAGTATAGCAATTACCTGCACATATTGGAATCGTTGCTCCTTAACCCTGTCGGAATGCCTTCCAAAAGGCACGCAATAAAGTTGCTTCGTCCTTATGTGGTTCCGCTGTATTACCCGGTCAATGGTGGAAAGGCTTATGCTGTTAGTCCCTTAAAATATTGCCTGGTCTTCAATAATGCGGGTTTGAATCTCCCTCAAAGTGATGGCATTATTGGCAAACACCATATTGACCAAGGCAGTCTCCTGCTCAGCAGTGAGCAATCGCCGCCTGCCTCCAATAGATGGCTGCCTCTCAGTTCTGCAAAAATGAAATTTGACCATTACTGACCTTTGGTATACTGTGGTACAGTATAGTAAAAACTACACAGCATACAGTGGATATTCAGTCTATATGTACTACAACATTACTCTGCATGTACTGTGATAAAATACATATACATGTACAGTGACAATGAGGCAAATTACCTGTTTTCCCTCCTGATGGTACGGACAATGGATGCAACTGTGAAACGGCCTAAGTTTGGCTGGACTAGCTGGCCAGCTTCTTTCATTGTCCTCCCATGTACAACCACATGATGAACGACAGTGGCACGGATTTCATCATATATCACTTGTCTTTGTTGTCCTCTTCCTCGTCCCCGTCCTCTCTGTTGTCTCTCATCCATTGTTCCAAAGGACATGAACATGCCTCTAGGATCTATTTATTGACCCCCAATTCTGATTGGTGTGTTAACAATTTTGAGGCTGAGTGTTTTTCACTTGGAGAAGGGTGTGGTCTCTGAGTTTAGGTTATGATAACTTGAATTAATTATATTGAGAGCATGTGTTTGCTGAATGAACACATTAATGATTTATTTGGCAACTTTTGTGTAAGGTTTTGCAGAAAGAGTTTTGAATATTGAGACATGTGGAAACAGGTGAATTGTGTTTTTGGTTATGGGAAATGTGTGTGTGCTTCTGGGAATGACGAAAACGTTTGGGTTTTAGTGCTACAGGAACCAGATTTTATGTTTTAGCAATTGAGAAAAACTGTAACAGTATTTCTACTGTACCTCCTATAGTAAACAGTAAAGGAAAAAAACTGATTTGCTTTTTACTGGAATGCTTTTGAATATTTACATTTACAATTAGGTCATTTAGCAGACGCTTTTGTCCAAAGCGACTTACAATAAGTACATTTGTCAAAAGAAGGAAACAAAGAAACCACAGCGTATCATTGACGATAAAGTAAGAATATGAACATTACATGTGGACATATAGTTCCCAACCAAGAAATTTAGTGTATAACGGTGGATTGCATGTTTTGCATGCAAATACCTGTAAAACGGAAACATAACAGTCTATGCAGTTTTTGTAATGTCAACAATAGCCAGTATTTTGAAACCTGGTGTACTTTGATTGACTGCATGTACCTTGTGAAGTGAAAACAAGTGTTATTCTTTGACAGAATAATTTCATTTTGAGTCAGATTTCCAGTGTTTTGGTAAAGTTAGTGGGCCTCATTTATCAATCTTGCGTGAAAACGGGCGCAGATCTGAGCGCAGATTTGGTCTTACGACAGGACACACGTGCGATTTATGAAACGTTCGTATCTGACCAATCTCAGCGTACGAATGAGCGGGCCTTGATAAATGCGGCGGCTGAATTCGATCGTCATTAACATGTTACGCCCATAAATATTCCTGTTTCGGAGGCCTCGCCCACTGAGGTCAAACATGGAGAGACGAAACATGGGTAAGAAAAGAAACTTTTCTGACACGGAGATCGGCATCCTGACATCGGAGGTGGAACACAACAAGACAGTGCTTTTTGGCAGCCTGAAGGGTGGCATAAAAGGGGCTCACAAAAACGCTGTCTGGAAAAAGATAACGGAGGCAGTCAACAGCGTTGCCGCAGAGGAACGGACTCCAGCTGAGGTTTGAATATAATTCTCAATAACTTAACCCATGCCTAACGACTTAAATTATTCTTTTCATCCGCAGCCTAAAAGCTTATGTCTGCTAACTGATCAAAACAATTCTTTACATTTAGGTCAAGAAAAAATGGTCGGATATGAAGCTGGCCACCAAGAAACGCGTTGCTGCGTTTAAACGCAGCATCAGGCAGACTGGAGGAGGCCAAACAGACTCCAGCCTGATCTTGACGGGGACGGAGGAAAAAATTGCCTCCTTAATTGGGTCGGAGTCGATCTGTGGCATAAGTGGTGGAGGTGACACAGAGATCCCTGCGGTCCCTGAAAACGCGCTCACGTCTGACACGCGCGTATTGTTCCTCCAAAATAAGCAAGTCTGCCATCATCAAGACTTGATAACTGTCAAAGCATCTGTTTAAATAGGGGAATGAATAAACATCTGACCAACCACAGTGGAACGATGATTATCTCAACAGGTGCTTTCATTTTTGTTCCAGTTCTGTCACACCCATCGGACAAAAACAAAAACAATTACACATTTTTGCCTTTAGTTAATTTGCAAACACACATTTCTGCTTGTATTTATGATTCTTTCACATTTTAATGTGTAATTATTAGTTGTCATCTTAGGCTATTTATCCCATTGTTTAATTTTTTGAAAGTGGTATCAGTAAAAACATGGGCTTTAAAAGAAATGTTTTCGTTTTAATAATCCGTTTTGATCTGTTCTAAATATGTGACTGCTTATGCTTAATGACAGCTGAGGTTTGTTCATTATTTTACGCCAGATTTTGCTGTGCTGCACCGCAAATCCACAGACTCGAATTTGCGTACACGAGCTCAGACCTGACGTGAGATCTGATCGCAGCTTCCGCTTACGTCCAAATTGATAAATGCCGAAGTTTGCGTGGAAATGGTCGTACGCACGGTTTTCGGTCGTACGTTCGTTTGATAAATGAGGCCCAGTGTGTGCAGAGAAAGATGTGTTCTATTTTGAAATGAAGAGTTAGTATATATTTAACAAAATCTGTCTTTGAGAAAGAAATTATCCATTCCCCCATTTGTGTTTTGTAGGTGTGAGTCTGTGTTAAGAGTTTAGAAAAAGCAGTGAAGTATGGGTAAGTGCTTATTGATATTGGGAAGACCTAGATCGTTTTTCCCAACTTCTACAAAATGCTAATTGTAGCATCGAGTATGGATACAAGACTAAACTGAGTGCCTGAGATATACATTCTGTGTGTCGGGCGACTGTCCATGTTAGAGCCCCAAGGAAGTCAATAGGCATTGACAGCCACTCTAATTTGTAAATAAAAGAAAAATGTAGTGCCAGAAATATTGCGATTATTCTTTATGTCTTGGAATGCTTGGAGTGCAGAAGGAGAAATTAATCTACACCATCCAGGACAAGTGTTTGGTTGCCGTGGAAGCCTGTCCACCAATCAGAGGGCAGCAACCCCAGTCTCCCCAGGACGTCTGTCTCATCCCAGAAAATAGTCCTGGGAGCAGTTGGGAGAAGGTCAGAAAGCAGACTGTTCAGCAGCGGAGCCTCAGGGTACACGTCACCCCATTGTTTCTGAATGAATGGGGCTGTCTAATTACTGGAGCAGCGACAGGGGCCGCCAGCCTCATTTACAAAAGACTTGAACACGCAAGTTTGGTGCCAGAGAACAAATCAAGGCCATGATTAGAGAAGGGTGTGGTAGAGATTCAAAGAGTCCCCTTTGAAAAAGTCTGCGATGATTACAATTAGACATTAATGTTATGTCATTAAACACATCTGTAAATACAAGTTACATTTCATGTTAGTTTATCTCAAATTATGGAGGGGGGGGGGGGGGTTAACACAGTATTTGTAATAAAAGAATACTCTTAGCTCTGAATGGTTCAACTGAAACTACAGTCAGATAGATAAGATAGCATTCATAACGCTTTATACCTCCATGGCCAAGTCACCCCAGTGTTTGAAATAAGAATCCTGGGCGAGTCACCTAATAATCATGCATGATTATAAACATTTATAACAACTTTTATGAAGCCTTATAGATGCATTATAATGTGTTATAAATGTGCTTATGATGCATTATATATATGATCTTCATAGAAAGTGTTACCAAGTGTTACCTCTGAACTTGCTTCCTTTGCTGTGTTGTGCTGTAACTATACAAAGTGTATACAGTTAATAGCTCAATTGAACAACACAGATCAAAGATTTGTGGCTGTAGTGATGTGACATGCTCAGGAGTCTGCAGTGGGTTTTTGTTTGGCTCTAGCCCTTCCACTTCCTGCCACATTCGAGTCGGCTCAATGCAACACGCCACGGCTCAACCAAAAATAGATTAGGACCATATTTTTAGCGGAGAGCTGCTTCTAAAACATGCTACATGTTACACAACAGACAAGCATACGTTCTGCCCAAAGCAATGGTTACACCATCCTGTGATGTTGTAATGAATCTGTCAAAGGGTAAGATAGCACTGCATTGTAACTGGACGGGAGAAAGTGAAAACACCACGCTGAAACATCGAGGTCTTTGAAGGAATTAATGGACAGGAGCAGGACAGAACAACTAAACCATGACAGTGAAGCCCAGAATATGTAAAGAGGTCTTGAGTTTCTGTCCTCTTATCAAACATGCTACATTTATTAATAAAGCCATCCTCTCTCTGTTCGATGAATCAGGTCTGACTTGAACTTAAAGGGCAGAATGGAGCTGGCACAATGAGTGGAGTACTACAATGTGTTAGAACGCTTCAACTGCAGGCACTATTCACACATTGCCAAAGCGCACTCAACCTTGTATGGTAGTCCATGCGCAGTGTTGGGGAGTAACGAATTACATGTAACGACGTTACATAATTTAATTACAAAATGTATGTAATTGTAATCCGTTACATTACTGGGAGAAAATATGTAATTAAATTACAGTTGCTTTTGGAAATTTCAATGATTACAACTTAAGTTACATTTGAAAAATCGCCACAAAAGCTCGGATTTATCAAATAGTTTTTTCCCTAAAAAAAATTATAAAAGCGCCGCTGTTTCACTAATTAACTCATTTACAGCTGGCGTCACCTTTACTTTGAAAGTCCAGTGGAGCTGGATCAGAACGGAGCATTTATACGGAGGGAGAGATCGCGCTGATCCACTGCTGTGGATCTCTCTCTCTCTCTCTGAGCGTCTCCGACTACAGATGTTCAGCTGAGGGGTTACGCTGCTCAGCTGTTGATCCGACTCGCGTCAGGAGGTCATTTATTAGGCTATAGCCTATTTACTTTTAAAGACAGTCAGTCACCACTGAAAGAAGTTGTGCGCTCGCAGCAGGACAGATAATTTAACTTAATGTGGCCATGAATAAATTAATTGTTTCGCCTGTTATGTGTTGCCCAAACGCAAATCTTGAGTAGGTCTACTCTGTTTTCTCACATTTAAAAAGGTCTTTGTACAGAGACAACATGAGATTTGCTTGTAGCTACAGCACCTAAAAAACCCACTGTAACCTATTATCATACGCACACCCAGCCTCGCTTTCAATAAAACACACACTGGCATTTTATAATTGCGATCAGTGAAATATATGAAAACAATATAAAACACAGTTTAAAACAAAAGTTGTTGTTGCTCTAAAGCTTCATATCTAAAAGCAGCTCAATGTAGAGCTGTCAGAAATTAAAATCAGCCTCCTCTTGTCATATTTGCAGCAACACTGTTGCTTCAGGCTGTGATCAGGCTTTTTTGTATCGCTCATACTCTCCCCATTAAAACAACCTGCTCCTCTAGGCTGAAATCAGCCTGTTGTCACTCCATTTAGTGACGAAGTGAGTCTCCTTCGCAGTACAGGCCTAAGGTCAGACTCATAATATATGGTTAAACCTTTGAACATATAAAAGAACAACTTTTGAACAGTTTCACCTTTATAATTTTGGTCTATTTTATGGAACACTGGAAAACTTTTTTCAGAGGAAACATCCAAGGGTCCTGTTGGTGCAAGAACTATCCAAACCGTCTGATGAGACGGAAGATGAATCACCAATCCCTTCATCTCAACCTGCTTTAAAACAAGCCAGGCTGGCAGCGGGTTTCAATGTGTCACAGGAATGTGTCAACAAACTGGTGTTTGATTTTGTTATTGATGATGTTCAGTGCATTAAGATGATGAAGAATGTTACAGTAAGTGTACTGTATCCAGCTGTTCTAAAAAAAAAAAAGTTACAGAAGTTCAGTCTGGTTGAGTCTTTTATTATTTTGTTTTTATATAGTCTTAAGTACTGCGGAAAGGTTTATCACACTATAGGTCTTAAAATGTGAAAATGGTTAACAGTTGAGATTTCATTCAAAATTAAGAAAAGTAATCAAAATGTAATCAAATGTAATGAGTTACATTACTTTGAGAAAGTAATTGAAATAGTTACACTACTATTACATTTTCAACAGGGTAACTTGTAATTGTAACCAACTACATTTCCAAAGTAATCTTCCCAACACTGTTGTTCTGACCCCCCCCTCATTAGGAACACCATGGCTAAACCATAGAGAACATGGCACTGATTGTCTCTGCTGTTAGGAAGAAAGTGTTACACCAACAACCACAAGTGAGCAAGGAAACACAGGCAAGTGACAAAAGAAGAACTGAAGGCATCCCACTTATGTTGGACACACGCTGGGGCTCCAGAGGGAAACAGTGGGAGCTTTTCTGGATCAGTTCAATACACTCATACTAATTCAATCTCACTCATACAATTCATTCATACCAATTGAGTCTCACTAATACAATCTCACTCATACCAATTCAGGCTTCAAAGAGTCCTTCAAATGCAGCCAAGATGCAGTGGCCTGCTTTTCCTGGATTTGGAGTAGCCAACTGACAGATCCTTTACAGCCCAAATTATCCAAAGATGGACGATTGGAACAGCGAGTGGCTCAGCAGCAGGTGATGTGGCAGAATAGGGTCACTCAGCCTGAAATATATCATGAAGTATATCCTTGATCATAATATAAAATAAAAATAATAAAATGTTATATCTGGCTCCAATTTAATCATATACATTAGTTGCCTCTTAGTGCAGAGTCACCAAATACTGACCGCATGACTACAAAGAGAGCAGAGAGGCAGCTCAGGTCATTTCTACGCTAAGCCATGAGTGGGGCTTCAATGAAATGTATTGTATTGAAATGTATGGTTATAGACTGGTCTGCCCGTTCCCCAGACCTGAAGCCTACTGAGCACATCTGGGACATCATGTCTCGTTCCATGGTTCCATCCACCAACGCCACGTCGCACCACAGACTGTCAGAACTAGGTCTTAATCCTCAAACATGCCTTTGAAGAAGTGGTGAACGGGACAAAATGTCCTCACTCTGTTGGTTAGAAATTTCACCTTGGCAAGTACAAGAAAACACAAACAAATCCTGATTAGATTTGAATGGTGTCAAAATGGTTTCAAGATTCAAACCTATTTATAACCTATTGTATTGCTATATTGTTATCCAATTTTTGCTCTCAAATGTTTTCAAATGCAAAAAAAACAACTTGTTTTGTTTTTGACAAAACAAGTTCTAGCAGGCTCAGTATGTAGACTTCTGTATTTCTAAAACCCTGAACAGGATGTGTACCTTAGAGGTCAGACTGCACCGGCTCAGACCGGGAACCATCAGAGATCAGACTACTTCTTTCAGAATAAATGAGCCTTGTTCTGTTGTTTCTGGTACTGTCGCACTGTTGCAGCCAGCTGAGAGGCAGCCTCCCTCCGTCGTCACGACAACGGAAGGCAAGGACAATGGCATGCTGTGTCCTCCCCAGCTGGGCGGCCTCAATGATGATGAAACGATGGCGAGAGGAAAAGCGGCTACTTGTGTGTGATGCAGCAAATCAAGTGAACTGTCATTTCAGAAAGAATTAAATAACTTCAAAAAACAATTTTCATAATATATGATGTTCTGTTTGTGCTGTGTCTCCATGCCTGGGGAGGGTTCAGTTGTCTGTTGGACTGACTGTAACTGTGAGTGGATGAGGACATGTTGTGTTTAGTCTGAACAATATAAACAATGGTGGCTGTGTCCTGTGGATGGACAGTGACAGACCCCAACTCCCCTTCTTTTTGTTTTTGGATTAACATGTTTCATTTGATTTATCCATTTCCATCACTTTTTCTTCTAGCAGTTATTATGTTGCAAAAAATATTGAATAGATAATAATCCATCGTGTATATCCAGGGTCGTGGGTGGGGCATGTAGAGACAGACAGGTCACCATCCTGCATGTCTTTGGACTGTGGGAGGAAGCCAGAGAACCCGGAGAGAATCCACTCTCCACGATCACACGGGCAAACTCCACACAGGAGGAACCGGGGAGCCTCTCACAGTGAGGCAACAGTGCTACCCACTACACCACCATGCAGCCCATAGAATATTGGAAGATACAATAGACATTAGAAAAAGGAAGACGGTCGTTGAGACAGTAATGACCAAACAGAGGTCGGATACAGTCAGGGCGAAACCAGAGTAAACATCATTGTCGTTGTGAGCTAACATAGTTTGATGGTTGTTATCTGATTTATCTCATCTTTGAATGGACAATTTACAAAAGTAGTGATGCAGCTTACTTGTGTGTTGTAGTTCTGAGAGAACTGATCCAGTTTTGTGTCTAGCATTTTGTTGGAGTCTCCCTCTCACTGGTGAGTACAGCTGGATTCAGACAATAGTTCAGCCCTCTGTTATTTTATTTATTTTTAATCCTTCTTTCAGGGATAGCTTGTGTTGTTGCCCTGGACTACAGTCACCACATCAAAGATCAGCCAAGAGAAAAGATGAAGGCTCTGTTCAGTTTGTTGTGTCAAGTCCTATCAAGTCATAAACTTCTAGGTATTACAGTTGCATTGTTTTGATTTGTAATGAGAATAAAAAACATGTTGGAGATTTAGTGTGTTAATGGCATGTCATATGGTAATACAAAGGACTGAGTAATGTAAGATAATATGAACATTTCACTATGGTTGACCACTTTACTCTTATGCCAGGTACAGCAAGTTGTACACCAAGAAGTCCAGGACGTGGAGGTTCTACACTCCGGACAAGACTACAGTTATATATCAGATCTGCACAGCGCTGTGCTGCGGTGAAGGTCGTCTGCTATGCTGAAGATGCCACGGACCAGAGCAATGGAGAGCTGTTGAAAAGCAAGTCAGCAGAGGACTCAGTGAGTCGGCTAATTATATTGTAGGTTGAGCATGAAGTGGTAACATACTTGTGTCAAAAAGCTAGTTTAAAATCCATATGGCTATGTTAAAAAGAATCCCAAAGTGTAAACATGTATGCCAGGTGTTTTTTTTTTTTTTACAGATTTTAAAAATCAAAACTACTTGTTATGATCTACAATAATTCTCTTAGGCTTTGTCCATCAACACAAATGCTCCAAAACAATTATTCTTGGCTCACACAATAGGTGACATAGAAAACTGTTGTACATGTTTTTCATTGCATAAAAAGCTGCAAATGTTGTTGAGTTGTAAGTATTTCCCCCTATGAGCTCATGGTGAATTGTGCTCATGGGGAATGGCCACATGGCGGCGAGTCGACTCGAGCTGCACTTTTACTCATGTGACATGCCTCATACACCAATAATCTTCTTCCTTTCACATCCTCCCAATTTGGCAGTCTATTTAAGCTACAATAGTTCCCCATCGCAGTCAGTCAGTCAGTCAACCTCTGCTGCTACGTCAGTATTACTTTTTTCAAAACCCCCACCTCCCTAGCATCCACCAGCAGGGCTCCGGGGGGTTTATGATATTAACTCATCACTTCCCATCATCTTTATCTTATGGGGAGTGATGAGGCCTATAGACTCTGTGATGAGAGACGATTGTCTAAACGCACCAATGCATGTGCAACGTTTTTTGGTTCTGGTTCTGACTGTAACAGCAATATTTAAATATCACTAATGCAACACATTTCAAACATGTATTTATTTTGGGGATGGAAGTTATGTTGTTTGCTGTCCCCATTTCATCACTAGTTACTAGTGCCAATGGCAACTTTGAAACTGTTAAAGTTGAGCCCTGCGAAGAGTCCAAATGTTGAAGCATATTTATTTGGCATCTTAAAGTAATTCTTAAGGGCTGCATGGTGGTGTAGTGGGTAGGACTGACGCCTCAGTGAGAGGGTCTCGGGTTCGATTCCCGGGTCCGGCTCGGGTTCCTTCTGTGTGGAGTTTGCATGTTCTCCCCATGTACGCGTGGGTTCTCACCGGGTTCCTCGCTGGGTTCTCCGGCTTCCTCCCACAGTCCAAAGACATGCAGGATGGGGATAGGTTAATTGATGACTCTAAATTGCCCGTAGGTGTGAATGTGAGCGTGAATGGTTGTCTGTCTCTACATGTAGGCCCTGTGATGGACTGGTGACCTGTCCAGGGTGTACCTGCTAGGGCCATTACTTGATGTTCTTTGTGGGGTTGAGACCCCGGACGTATCAACTTTCTCAGCATGCCTTTAAGCAAGTTTGAGATCTGTTTTCTGAGAATAAAAATGATGTGCCTCTGAAAACTATATATTGCCTTTCATGACATGTAAAGGCATTAAAACATGTTAAAGAGCTTTCTTAGAAGTTGTAAAAAATACTCTTTGTGTTCAGTGTAATACATAAAAGAGATGCTTCTCAATAGGGTTGTAAACGATAAACCGATGCGACCGGATATTTGGTTCAACAAGTGAGAGATACGGCTGCATCGGTAGCAGCCTCCTCAATCGATGCTAATTATCAATGAATTCCTAGATGAATCGGTTACAGAGTCATGGATCGGGTATCGCAAGACTTTGAAGCGGTTGGCGGCATTACACCAGCGTCTCTAAAAAAACGTGAGAGCTGAAGCTGCCCACGAAACGCCGTAGCTGGCTAGCTGGTATGAGTGACAAACAAGGGACAACACGGAACATGGAGGTGGAGGTGGAGAGGCGGGCGCAGCACGGTAGGATGACTTTGAATGTCAATCGCTTGTGTCTCAACTCGTGCCACAAGAGGCGGCCGCAGCCCGGGTAGCGTCCACGACACTGTCCTGTGACCGCCATCCAACGATTCAGACAGACTTTTTTTTGGTCCATGTTTAAAAATAAATACATTGACGTGTGATTTTGTTGTTCTGGTTTTTTTTTTGCCAGTGCCATACAGCCACAATGTTTGGGGATATGTGGTATTTTACATATTTGAAAATAAACTATTGTACTGTCACTTTCATAGAATCGGCTTCTTTATTTTATAAAATATCTACAACAAATATTAACCATAGAATCGAATCATATCGGTTCGTACACTGTATGGAATCGATTCAAATCGAATCGGTCTGTAATAAAAGGATATCGTTTTTTATTTGAATCGTAACCTGTGTATCTAGATGCATATCGAACCGTTTATCACAAAGAGATGTGCAACCCTACTACTCAACTGAACACATGTTTTAATTTATAACATGCAATAATATACGAAAGTATTCATTAGTATGTATATGTGACGGCCCAGAGCCTGTTGCGTGGATACTGGTGCTCTGCTCCTCTACTTGCAGGTCTCACTGACTTACTTTCAGCTCTCATGGGTAGAACATATTGATACCATAGTAAAGAAGATTGCTTGTGGTATCTCTATGGTGAGGAAATGTCTTTCTTATGTCCCTACACACATCGTGGGACAGGTGGCTAAATCTTTAATTTCATTTCATCTGGATTATTGTGCACCTGTATGGTCATCTGCATCTAAAGGTCAACTAAGAAATTACAAACTGCCCAGAAAAGAGCTGCCAGATTAGTATTACATTGTCGACTCTCATGGTTAATGGTAGAGAACAGGCTGGTTTTCAATACAACTAGGTTTTTTCAGAAACACTGTTTTTTTCTTGTAAAGTCTCTGTTGGACTGAAATGAGCCATATTTTGAAATGTTGAATGTGATTAACGAGCACCGACAACGTCGGGATGCGAAGCCCTATTGTTATTGCAATGTTTATTATTCTTACACGGGTTCGACGTGCCTTTTTGGGGCCTCAGCATTAAAAAAAACTAACTAAATTTGGTGTGTCCATGCAGCCGGGTGAAAAATTTGAGATTTTGGCGGTTTCGCATTCGGTCACGAAAAAGTTACTCGCTAGCGCCACCTAGCGTGTCTATTCGCCAGCCCCGCCGCACCGTAACTCCGATTGACATAACATTTTGCACACATGTGCGGACAAGGGTCCTCTACAAAAAATCCCCTTGGAGTACCAAAGTCCGCCTAGCGAAATTTCCCACCATCTTGGATTTTTTGAAAAACCAGACGATGCGCATTTCTCCGACACCTTGATCCGATTTGGACGAAATTTGGTGTGCTTACTCGGTAGACCAACCTGGTCCAAAAAGGTTTTGAAAATATGCTTTTAATTAGAAGATATCGGCCAATGAACATAAGAGGGTTGTGTCACCAAAACTCAATTAGCATAACTCCATAACCTTTGGCCCAATTATTACGAAACGCGAAACCTATGTTGCCATAGAAAGAATATACATGTCAATTTTCATAAAAATCAAACAATCTGGGGCGCTTACAAAAATTTCCCAAAATTGCAATTTTTTGCCATTTTTGGCCATTCACAGGGGTTGTAATACATCTAACTTGTACTATACCGTTGATCCGATTGATACCAAAATTGGATATGTGGTTGGAAAGGCCTTAAGGACAAAAAGTTACTCAAAGATGCTCCAAAAGTTTTAGGGCATGGCCAGGACGCCATGACTGCGCTACAATTTTGAACCTTCGCCAAAGACATTCAAGCTGTTATAACTTCAGCATTTATTCTCCGATCTGCTCCAAAATATTCATGCTTTATTGGAGTCACATCCTGAACACAATTGCACTGCAATTTTGACTCACAGTCAGAGCGCCACCTAATGGCAACATGAAATGTGACTGATTCTATTTTATAACTCCAGTGTTTCTTCTCTGATCAGCTCCAAACATTCCATACTTGATTAGACTTCCTTCCTGAACACGTCTGCATTGTTATATTGCCTCACAGTCAGAGAGCCACCTACTGGTGACAGCAAATGTCATTGATTTTGTGACTTTTTCCAAGTAACAGCCACACCTGGTTATTTTTTCACTAATTCCTCTCATTTCAGCCTGCAAGGAGGACACAGGGGGAGGAGGAGGGGTCATGCTAGAGGAAGGAGGAGAGATGGCAGGAAGTCATGGACATGTGTGTGAGCTCTGTGACTGAAATGTAGTTTCACTTTGGATCGCAGCAGATCAACAGTCATGAAACTTTTAAGTCCTTTTTTTAAATTCCTCTCATTTCAGCCTGTAGAGAGGGCACAGGGGGAGGAGGAGAGATGTCAGGAAGGCATGGACATGTGTGTGAGCTCTGTTACTGAAATGTAGTTTCACTTATGGCCGCAGCCACTCCACGACCGCACGTGACACATAGATGGCTTTGAATGTCAATCGCTTGTGTCTAAACTTGTGCCACGAGGACGCGGCCGCAGCACGTGACAGATGGATGACTTTCAATGCCAATCACTTGTGTCTCAACTTGCGCCAGGAGAGGCAGCCGCAGCACGGCCGCGTCCACGACACTGCCCTGTGACCGCAGGCACTCCACGACCGCATATGAGCGAGGGCCCGTCACGACACTGCTATGCAGTTTTAATTATTTATGCTATTCTCACGCTCTTTTTTTATTACTGCTATTTCAGGGCAGGATATATGCTCAGTCCCCCTCCACTCAAAAATGTGTTTTTCTTATATTTCTGTCCTCTAAAATGTCTGACACTGACTATAGTGACTTGTATCTGAGCAGATTTTGTCACTTTTGTTCCGCGTTTCGCACTTTCTAGTCCGGGCCTCCCGATCAGACGCATCCATCCTTGTGTCGGTTCATAGTACCTCGGCTGAATCTCGCAGATGTTTCCACTAGCCATCTTGTTGCCATTCGTCCACCGGTCACATAGAAGCGCGAGCATGAGCGCAAGCAGCTGTGGTGGTCGGGGCGTGCGGCCTGTGGTATTTGCATATCATGAATATTCAGTGTCTCAGAATTCCTCCATGAGGAGAGAGCAGTGGATGTCCTTAGAGCCCCATTTCAGAGGTTGTTTTACTTTTTATTTGGGGAAACAATGTTAAACAAAATATTAGGCTTTGCAGATTATTTTTATATACTTACAAACATGCCTGGAGGGGGTCTTTAATTACAAAACATGCCCTGTTAGACCTCATTCTTTTGCAGTTTTATTTTATATAATTGAAATAGTATTATTAGTATTATATTAGTATAGTATATAATTATACATATTTATGCGGAACTTCAGTTCAACTTCATTTTGTAATGCCTTGTCCCAAATGTTTATTCGGTGAAAGTAACTAAAAAGTAATGAGTAACTTATTACTCTACATATAAGGTAATATTGTAAAGAAACTTATTACTTTCAAATGCAAGTAACTGGTAATATGAAATTTATTACATTTTGGAAGTAATTTGCCCACACTGTTTATGAATAGAAAAACATTTCACATAACCCAACTTAAGGGGTTGAGCCCCCTGCATATTTACCATTTTTGGCCGAATTGCCACTTCAAGCTGCCTCCAGAAAAACAAACATTCTTCAGGCATTCTCATACCAGAATCTAAAATGATGTATAAATGGATAAATGTCTGCATTATCACTTTGCTAGAGATTTCCATTTCAGATGTATAGGCTAAGCCTTAAAAGTGAATATTTCTTTATTTGAAATAATAATAATTTGAAAAAACTGTATTTGTAAAGCACCTTTCATACACAGAATGCAGCTCAAAGTGCTTTACATTTTAAAAGATCTAACACAATCATGAACATTTCGCACAATAAAAGATCTAAAAGATTAAAAGATCTAACACAACCAGGGACATTTCACACAATAACAAAGGAGAGAACACCAGTCACCACAGACACCCAAGCTCAGCCCAGTCCGCCCAAAAATTACCCAACCCATCCTCCGTTGCTAAACGCTCTCACGTATAGGTATGTTTTCAGGTGTTTTTTAAAGTTATCCACTGAGCTCGCCTGCTTCATGTACAGAGGTAGGGTGTTCCATAGCTTTGGTGCATAATGGGTAAAGGCTGCCTCTCCACTTTGCTTGTGGAGCACTTTGGGTACAGCTAATCAGACATGGATTGAGACTTGGTTTAAGTCAGTGGCAAGTCTGAGATAATTTTCTATTCTTACAAGGGCCGTTTCTGTGCTATGATTCAATCTGAAACCTGATTGGAACTTTTCCAAAATACGGTTTTCGTTGAGGAAAGTATTTAGCTGATTACAGACAACTTTTTCAAGTACTTTGCTCGGGAAAGGTAGGTTTGATATATGTGTTTATGAGTGGAAACCGGAAAGCGGTCTCCAGCGGATGTAATAAGCGGACCAATCACAGCCAATGCCGCTGGAGGTGCACGTCAGGCCCTTGCGTTGGACGTTGACGCAGAAGCATAACTTGGACTTTACTCTCTTAGGGTGCAGTCGAATAGTCTATTTTGCTTAGGAAGGTTCCTAACTGAAGAAGTGACCCGGAAGTAAACAAGTGGCCGCCATGATAAGAGCCGATGCAACGGACCTTCCTATGCGAAAGGAAAGGAGATTACGCCGACCCACAATTCTTTGTGAGAGCAACATTTAGTGCCGCACACCTCGCCGTTCCTGAAAACAAATGATATGTGCATTTACATATTTAACAATTACTTTCATGCAGACATATAGTAATTGGAATTGTGTTGATAAATGTGTGTGGACAGTGATAATAATTGAATGTTTTTTTTTTTTTTTTTTTTCAATCATGTTATAAACAGACAAAAACAAGACTAAAACCACAAATGAAACGTAAATAAAGCAACCGGTCAAACTGGAAGGAGGAGCTGCTGGAATTGAAGCCGGTCAGTGAACCAGAGATCGCCGCACGCGCAACTCCTGTTTGCCTGCAGAAAGAAGAACACAACTGTTTCATCATCCAAGCTACCAGCAAGAAGGATAACCTCTGAGACCAGCTCTTGTCTGAAGTCAGCAAATTGCCACACTGCGAAATTTTATCGTTTGCCTGCAGAAGTAAAGAACACGAACTGTTTTCTTCAGCCAAGTTGATCAGCGAGAAGGAAAACTGCTAAGCCCCGCTCTCGTCTGGACTCAACCGACTCGCCGGCGCGTCAAAAAGCACCGCTATCGCATAGGATGGACTCATACGCATCGACACAAGTAAGAGGCTTATTGTCTAGGCAGAGGCAGAGATCCGATAGTGTAGGATATGCTTGTAATTCTTGTTAACATGTTGTAAGTTTTGATCACGGACCGCCGAGTCCGTTGCTTTCTGTATCGTTGTATTCGAATGCTGATTGTGTACCCACGCCGCTGGGTTTATTTCTGTAACAGTGTGTGGCCTAACCTCGGCCACATTCACAAGCTCAGTAAGCGATCTACTATCAGTTAAAGGACCGGGGTCCCGCCGAATGAACGCCAGTTCATTCACGAGCTCCCGTGTGATGGTAATAGCTTACTGAACCTTCGTGTACTGCGTGCGCATTCCCTGCTCTCTCTTTGTTAACAGGCTAACACACATGTGCACACACATACACCGCCCCCATACGTATCCTATTTCAGCTGTTTCTGTCTCTGGATGCGGTTCCGCCCCTCAATGCTGTGACGAATAGCTCCACCTGGTGGCTGCGCCCGGCCATCTCTCCCTCTCTCTCTTTCTCTCTCGCTATTCTATCTGACGTCAGTGGCTCCGCCCCTGAACGCTGTGAGGAATAGCTCCAACTGGTGGCTGCACCCGGCCATCTCTCCCTCTCTCGCTTTCCTCTCCCCACACTCAGATACACACACGCACACACACACGCCATACACACACACACTCCACGTGTGTCTCTTCCCTTGTTTAGCTTAGTTTTGTGTGTTAGGTAGTTAGGTAATAAGGCTTTGTTAAATGCAGTGTTATTGATTGTGATCATTATTACTGTGTTAATACATCTTATTATATTATAACTAGTGGTCTCTTGTGCTTGTTGTGTATATGCAGGTTGTGAAGGCTAGTAATTGAATTTCACGCCTTTTTAATTGTTTGATTGTTTTTACTTTGATGCCAATGATCACGATGATTGGCATGTGAGCATAAAACCTTTATATTGAGACTATCTATCTTTATCTTTTCTCTGATTTCAGGGATGGTGCCCTGTACATTTATGATCATATCATAATAATATATTAAACACCATGAATGCATCTTTGTCATGACGCCATCGCTTCTAGAGGTCTGTCGAAGACAATTTAAAAAAAAAAAGAATAAAAAAAAAAAAAAATTGAATACTAATTTCAGCAATTGAATAGTGCAGACTTTTTTACTATTCGAATTATATTTGATTCCCGAAGTTCATTCCAACAGCCCTATTAAATAAGCATCCAAGAAGCTAACTAATTCAATAATTGAAAAATATGGTGCCATTTAGTAAATATCTGCAATATAAGCTTCCTAAATCAATCCATTATAAAATTATAAGTTCCTGATGTTGAGAAAAAAAAATGCATTTTTCACACATGGCTTTATTGCGGTGAAATTTCAAAAGGTCTGTATTTCTGAAACTATGAGGGATTGAAAGCTAATATTTTGCATGGTGGGTAAAAACAGATCTACATTTAAGACATTTCCCAGGTGACCTGGGGACCCCTAGGTGAGTTGGCATGGAATGGCATGGAATGACCCATCAAGATTCTATTGAACTATGAAGAATTAAATCAAATGTCTCAATGCAAACCAGGATTCAAAAACATTGATTTTAAAAAAGTTTGTTTAATTCAAGTGACACTTTCTTGTGGCTAAAAAATACAGTAACTCTGACACATTACATACTGAGCAGAGTGCAAGTTTTCTGCTATCAAACATAAAGTGATGAGCAATGATTCGCAAGAAAATCATCAGCAAACGCAACATAGCATTAACAGCTATTTTCAATATATTACTATACATCCAATTGACTCACAAAAGGACATGAACAACATCTGAAAGTAGAAAACTGCAGGTGCTGATACTGGCCAGATGACCAGATTTGCCTACAATTGAGTCTTTAACTTTATTTTATAATTTTAGTGTGATGATAACTACATGCCGACTTAATAAATCAATTTATTACAATAGCACTGTCTTTCAGAGTTCAGATGAATATGTAAGAAATTATTTTCCACAAGAAAGCACTCAATTTAACATACATTGAGAATATTTTAAAAAGTTGTATTTTCGATTTAAATGGAAATTTACAGGACAGTTATCAACTGATTATAAATTCAACACAACTACCTGTAACTAAAATAATCCTTTTTTCTCTGAAAATTGTTATGAAAAAATACAGACACATAAAAGTTGCACTGTATAATTGTCGCCTATTTCAAGAAAAAAAATGTTTTGATCACAATCATGTGATCTCAAGAAAAGATCCCACATCTTCTCTCGGCTTTTGTAAAATACAGTGACAATGGACAGAAATGAAGACTGAGTACATTCAGTGAAAAATACTGGTGAGTTATTTAAAAAAGGACTAAACACATAAATGCTATGAACTAATACTGACGGTGTACTGACGTTATTGCTGCCACTGATGAAAAAAAAAAACTAACTATCTGTATCACGTTATAACCTTAACGTGAAAACCATTACATGATCATGTGAAAAGAATCACGTTATATCATGAAAGTTATACGGATCAATTTTAAAATGTTTTCTCCTGGCACGCTTCCGTACTTTATAGACTTTTAGTTTATAACCTCTGTAAACAGTGAATGGACAGAGTGGCGTCTTCCGTCTGTAAACATGAATGTTTCCAATAGTTCTGGGGTTTTTTTCAAACTCAGGAATTTACAACCTGATATGTCAACGCATCCACCAATCAAACTTCTCATCAGAACAACCCGGAAGAAGCTCTGACTTATGCTGTTGACCTCTAACCTTCGACCTCAACAGTGTGTCCCCACAGCTGCGTATGAGGTGGACGCCTCCCTGCAGATGGTGCTGAATGGTGACAGCTCCAGCTCAGTGGTGGTGCATTCGTTGTCAGCGTTGCTGGTGGTGGCAGCAGGCGGGCCACACTCGTCGCAGCAGCAGCAGCAGCAGTCCAGGAAGGCTCTACTGAATGGCTGGCACAAGCAGAACAGCAGCACCGGCGTCACCGCAGACTTACAGAAGAGCAGCATCTGACTGACCAGCTGAAGGATGTCCAGGGTTCTCTTGGGAAGGCCGGCCGCCATGTATGCACTGATGATGTTGCAGATGTTCTCCGGAATGATGCAGAAGCCGTAGAGGATGGCCAACGCCACCACGGCACAGTTCATCTGGCTCTCGAGCTGGATCTGCTTCTTGCTGCCGCGGACGCAGGCCCGCTCAGCGTGCCGGATCTTCCGGGCGGTGACCAGCGAGCTGCAAATGGTGAACAGAGTGGGCAGGCAAAAGTAGCAGCCAAAGTACCACCAGAGGCGCGCGCCGTCATAGGTGAGTCCCAGGATGTACAGTGTGTCCGGGAGCTCAGTGGAGATGCGGATGACGCAGCGTTCGCATGGCGTCACGTGGGGCGGGTCACTGTCCTCAGTGACCAGCTGTCGGATCAGCAGCTCGGGTAGCGCCAGCAGCAGGGCGCCCACCCAGATGACGGCAAGCTTTGCTGTGGTGGACGCCCAGTTCTCGATCATCTCGTAGTACATCTGCACGTTGGTGGCGGCACGAAAACGGTCGATGCATAGAGCGCACAGCGTGAAGGTTGTTACCCCGAGAGAAGCCACCTGGGAAGACAGGAGCAGGGTCATGTTACACTTCCTTCAGAAAATGTTGTTTCTGAAGTTTACATTGGACATCATGCAAGAACATTTTCATATTCGTCTCTTGCCTTTCTCTCATTAGAATGCAACATCCGTCTCATCCAACACTCCTTCACACGACCGTGTAAATGACCAGCATAAACATGATTAATGCCACCTGAGCATACATGAGCGTGCATTCATGAACATTGTAAATTGGTATGATTGACACCCTAACATTAAAGTCTTGCTTTCAGAGATCTATAATGGAAAGTCAGCAGCAGAATGAATTGATGTGCTGAAGTCCAAGGAATGGGGATAAATAAGGAGTGCTGTTAGAGCCTAGTGCCTACTGTCACTGAAATAGAGAGGAAATGGTTCCAATAGCCAGTTTAAATGTATGAGTTTATCATTAGGCTATATGAATACCTTTACAATTATATTTCCCTAAAATACAGTATAATGGCAATTTATTTCTCAATCGTGAGCTGCTTTTCAAACTCAAAACTGATTTAAAGTACTGATATATACAATCCACCATTGAAGAATTCAATTGGTTTGGTTTGGATTTAAATAATCTAGTTAACAATTTCGGAACCAATTAAATTTTGTAACTAAAAAGGTAAAGTGTTTTTTTTTTTTAGACTTTCTAACAATTTCATCTCATTAACATTTTTCCCAGCATGCAATTGTTTTCTGTTAAATGATGCAGAAACCCATTCAAGGCCAACATAAATATTATAGACACAAATAATAAATGATCAGTGACACTAGGACTGGACGATAAATCAAATTTTGATCGTGATTTCGATTTTGGCTTACCACGATCATGAAAACAAAAAATGTGCCGCCGTGCGGCATGTATGCAAATTACTGCGCTGTAAGGGCACAGTGAACGCAGCTGTGAGGCCTGCGGCAGCTGCAGCAGTGAGTGTGTGGATCTTTGTGGAACGAGTGATTGGACATGGCAGAAAAGCAGTCTGAGCCTTTAGTTGAAAAGAAAGATAGGCAGCCACCGCCACCCAGTCCTCCATTGAGGACACTCTTAACCATGCCGTTCCATATCCCACCGGCTCCCAGTGACAGCGAGCGATGACAGAGGCTGCGACATTCATGCTAGCTAAGGACATGTGCCCCATCAGTACAGTTAGCAACCAGGCTTCAACACTTTGGACCAGCGGTACGTGTTGCGGTCACGCAAACACAACTCTGCTGTGCTGCCTACTTTGTACAATAAATGTCGCAAGTTGAAAAAGATGTCCACTGCCGAGTATTTTTTATTTTATTTATTTGTATTTATTGTTTTTACATTGGTATTGCTATTACTCGTTCATACATTCATACATTCGTACAAAGATACACTTGTTACTAGGAAAAATCCAAAATATTAGGTCTCTACTGTCAATAGTTTTCTCATGAAACATCATTGAATGAAGGGTAGTTTAGACGGTTTTTGGCATCATGCTCTGAAAAGCCATTTTTAAACAGCAATATCTGGAAAACTATCTCACCTGTGGCCTTCAGAATTTCTACAGTGTATATCTGTTACTGATAGCCTCCAGACATGAAATATCAGGGGTAGGGTTGGGCGATATGAGCAAAATCTTATATCACAGTATGAATAATTTTATATCACGGTAACGGTATATATCACGGTATGGTTTTCCTCTGTAAATTCAATTAATGGCTTAAAAATAACCATACTGTCGCATTTGATCATTTTCCTCTTTTATTTTAATTTTCTCACAGCAGCATAACATTATTTTAAAGAAAATATAATAATATAACAATAAGCCACAAAGACTGTGCAAATGTCTGGTTAACATTTGAATTCCAGCTTTAACTTAAGCTATAGTGTGTGTGCAAATGTAAACACAGAGCTCCAGCTTAATAAGAAATAAAAATAACAGATGAGAAAAAGTATGCGTCGTGATGGCCTCCGTTATCTCCCTCCATCGACGTGATTTATTGTCATACTTTGGCGAAAGACTCATAATACTGCTTCGCGTGTTTTATCTTTAAGTGGTGGAAGAGGTTACAGGTGTTTCCACCTGCAGCAGCAACAGTCGCGCGACACTCTTTGCAGAGTATCGCTTTTTGTTCGTTGTCGGATTTTCTAAACCCGAAAAAGTTCCAACAGACGTAGCGCTCTTTGTCGGAAAGAGTTGGGTGGGTCGCGCTGCCTCCGTTTCCTCGTGATGTTCACTCTCCGCCTCCGCCATGATTGTTATTACTCAGGTAAAGCTGTTTCTTCTTCGTCGTGCTCATGCAACCACGCAAGCAGTCTGCTGCAATGCCCGCAGTGCCCCGTGTGTCGAGGCGGTGTAATTACAGTGACTCAGAGCGATGCCGCAGACATCTGCGCTTTCTGCGGTATAAACGGTATTGCAAAATCTCTACCGGTGGACACTTTTATACCGTCACACGGTATAATACCGTCATACCGCCCAACCCTAATCAGGGGTGTAGCTCAATGATAACCTAGTATGGTAGGTACTTAAAATGTGGCTTGTTGAAATAAAGTAGTACATTTGAAGAGTGGCTGAGCTCCCATTTTTGCCGATAAAAGACTTCTATCACTTCTGCCTCTATCTCTGGTGTTAGCTTAAACATTCTACTAAATATGGTTTCTCTTAGATTATTAGTTTCACAGATATTAAGGCTCAAAAATGGAAGTAAACACATCTTTGCCCAACTTCAGAGCCATATTCCAAAAAACTGACAACAATTATCAGGTCCAAACTTACTTTTTTTTAAAGATCATATTCTTGTTAAAATCATATTAAAAAACCGGGAGGGTGTTTTGCCTCATTTTGTTGCAGTGATTTTTTAAAATCCTGACATTGTTTGGGGTTTTGTGGCCATTTTTGGTACTGCATGTCCTAACAGCCCACTCGTAAACATCACAGCAGGGCAATTCAATTGTGTTTTTACCATTTACCAAAGACTTACATGTGACTAAATGCTACTGATAAATTTAGCCTTACGAAAACATTCAATGTAGCACAGTTGTAGTTACATTAGTCCTTGAATGTGAGTTAAACATGCTGAAAGCAGCTTTTAATGTCTTAAACCATGAACAAACATGATAGCATAATATTGAAGACTGTACTTTTTGTCATACTTTAAATACATACATTACACAACCAAATCAAATAATAATCTTAATTTGAGCATAAATATTTTACATTACAGTAGAAAAGTCTCCAAAGTTTGATATTGAATAACAGTTTGTCTCTATGCTCACTATGAGACAATATGGGAGTTGTGTGTATGATCAGGAATGGTGGATAGGAAGTATCGGAGATGTTCAAGATGAAGATGAAGATGAAGATGTACTGGTTCAGTTAATGCACCCACATGGCCCTGCCAAGAGTTTCTACTGGCCAAGAAGAGAAGACATGTGCAACGTCCCACTGCAGCATTGAATTGCAAGATTTGACGTTCCCTCTACAGAAACTGGGCACATGTATGCCATCAAAAACGATGAGCACAACAGAGCAGAGATGTATATTAGACAATTTGTAAAGTGACTGCCAAATTAATGAATGTGACGAAGGAATTGGATCTAAAAGAAAATGTGTGATCCCTCATAGTGAGCAGAGACAAACTGTTATTCAATATCAAACTTTGGAGACTTTTCTATTGTAATGTAAAATCTTTATGCTCAAATTAAGATTATTATTTGATTTGGTTGTGTAATGTATGTACTTAAAGTATGACAAAATGTGCAGTCTTCAATATTATGCTATGTTCATGGTTTAAGACATTAAAAGCTGCTTTCAGCATGTTTAACTCACATTCAAGGACTAATGTAACTACAACTGTGCTACATTGAATGTTTTCGTAAGGCTAAATTTATCAGTAGCATTTAGTCACATGTAAGTCTTTGGTAAATGGTAAAAAACACAATTGAATTGCCCTCCTGTGATGTTTACTAGTGGGCTGTTAGGACATGCAGTACCAAAAATGGCCACAAAAACCCCACCAATATCAGGATTTTAAAAAATCACTGCGACAAAATGAAGCAAAACCTGGATCAAGGAGTGTATGGCATTAAGAAGTTGGTATTTCTGGTTTCTCTTATAAGGCATGCACCTGTGACCTGTGTCTTTGGGAAAGGGAAATATTCTTGATATAAGATTATTTTTATGAATTTCTGGACAAATGGAGTGAAACATGTAATGTTACGAGCTAGCGTGTGTCTGTGTGTGTGTGTTGGGGGTTGGACCATCATCAGATTTAATCCTCCTGCTGTTTTGGGTCATTATGCTCCATTAAACAGTTAAAGGAGAAGGCTGCACTGATCTCAGATCTGCAGCGCTGTCTGAGCTCTGACTGTACATGTAAGTTTATATGTCAAATTGTTGGGGAACTAGCAGGAGCAGATTTAGTTATTAATAGATAACTATTAATATCAATAGAATGATTGATATTAATAGGATTATTTATATAATTGACAACAAATGGGGCACCACCCTGAAATCAGGGAAAACATAACTGAACCTGTACTCAGTCTCATATAAAGGGGTTTGTACTCAAATGCCAATAATTAATAACTATTAGCATATGAGCGCAAACAGTTGAAGGATTTGTGAATTATTTGCAGAGAAGAGGTTGATATCATTCATTCTTATACAACATTAATAAACAGCAGTATGTTTCGGGGTTTATTAACAATAAACAAATAAACATACACTTAGTCTAAGTGGCCTATCTAACTAAATACTAGTGATGGTGAGATGAATCCCGGGCCAGGAGTCGAACCCGGGATCGCCGCGTCAAGGACGTTGAGCCTCTGTACATGGGGCAGCTGCCCTAACCACTACGCCACCGGCCGCCCCATGACAAAATCATTTCTGTACATAAATTATCACATGTGTATAATAAATTGTTTGAATGTATTCTGTGTGTGTAAATTTTCCCCAAATAGTAATATCATCACTCTCCTAAATCTCTCTCTCTCTCTCCCTTAACTCTCCAAACTAACTCCAAACTATATAAATGCTATCTAAAGCATTAGTATCCTCTAGTATCCAAACTCTTCAAACTATCCAAACTCTATCCAAACTTTCAACTGATCGCAACTCTATTTCAAAAACCCACATTTTGAATGGAGCCTGATGGGTCTATTTAGCTGTAAAACCTTGCAGCAAAATCTGAACCACTTCCCGAAGCAATCACATGGCACAGCCGGGCAGCGAGGCTCGGACGTCATCATTTTTGGCTCCTCCCCTAAATGAAGCAAGCCTTGATACGAGCTTCGCGGAAACGCCCCTTCATTACTAGACACGCTTTGAAGCCTCGGCACATCTCGTAACATCACTACTAAATACTATACGTCTGTGTGTGTGTGTGTGTTACAAGATGGCGGCTGTGGGTGTTGACCAGTCAGCCATGTGGAGTGGGGTTGTTCTTTGTGGGAGGCCGTGTGGTCCTGCCTGGAGAACAGGTTTCTATATACGTGTATAATTAGTATAATATATGTAGAGCCGTTAGGAAAGTTGAATTAGTGAGCATGCAAACTGTGTTCTAGATCACTAATAACTGAACTAAGGTTACACACTTAACTCGACAATACATCAAATAGAAAATTACTTGGACACATAATGTCATCACATTCGATTAATCGATTATGTCACTGTTTATTTTCTGGCATAGAGTGGACAATAAAGTTGTGAAGTTTCAATTACTTTTGAGGGCTTTTACCGAACAGCAACACTAAAGAATCAAGATGGCTGAGGCGGAGGGAGATGACCTCAATAGATGGGTAATTTAAGTAGGAGTCTGCTAGTCTGGCAGATCGAGTCGAATTTGGAATGTTTCCAACACTCAGGCCCCTCCCCCTCTACCACCGAGCTCCATCGAGTGCTCGTCAGTGCGCATGCACCAGATTCTGTGAAGGCGCCCCTGAGAGTGATCGAAGGCACAATCCACTAAAAAAACATGTGGACAAAAATATTATCCAGATCCGATCTCAGTCCTCCTTGTCCACTTATCTTCACTGACCAGAGGGGGGTCGACATCTTCTAATCCCAGTCTGAGACACTCTTCTTTAATCCTGATCTTCTTCTGATTGGACACCAGGGTGTCACAGATTCAGCAGGTGTCGTCTTGTTGACACTGATCAGATCAAAGGCCCTACTCATTAGGCGACATTAAACCTGATTTATATTCCTGACTGCAGTCTGGAGCCAAATTCTGCTCCAATCACATTCATATGAAAGTAGATCACTTTTTCAGCTTCGGAAAAACATTAAATAATCAAGTTCTGAGTTCAGAAGAGCTTCAGGACCAATTTATCTTGTATTTTTTTTGTTGAGTTTAGTAATTTTGTAGTTTCTTTCAGTTTTGGATATCATTTTATCTCATTGCCATTTTCCCAGCATGCATTTTATTTGTGGTAAAATTACCCGGAAACCCCTTCAGTGCCGAAATGAAAATCACATTTTTTTTTCATGCACATGGAAAGTACATTGGGCTGCACAGTGGTGTAGTGGGTAGCACTATCGCCTTACAGCGAGAGGGTCCCGGGTTCCATTCCCTGGTCGGGTTCGGGTTACTTCTGTGTGGAGTTAGCATGTTCTCCTCGTGACAGTGTGGGCTCTCTCTGGGTTCTTTGGCTTCCTCCCACAGTCTAAAGACATGCAGGATGGACCTGTCTGTCTCTACATGTCAGCCCTGTGATAGACTGGTTACCTGTCTGTCTCTACATGTCTCCCTGTGATAGACTGGTTACCTGTCTGTCTCTACATGTCTCCCTGTGATAGACTGGTTACCTGTCTGTCTCTACATGTCAGCCCTGTGATAGACTGGTTACCTGTCTGTCTCTACATGTCGGCCCTGTGATAGACTGGTTACCTGTCTGTCTCTACATGTCGGCCCTGTGATACACTGGTTACCTGTCTGTCTCTACATGTCGGCCCTGTGATAGACTGGTTACCTGTCTGTCTCTGCATGTCAACCCTTTGATAGACTGGTTACCTGTCTGCCTCTACATGTCTCCCTGTGATAGACTGGTTACCTGTCTGTCTCTACATGTCAGTCCTGTGATAGACTGGTTACCTGTCTGTCTCTACATGTCGGCCCTGTGATAGACTGGTTACCTGTCTGTCTCTACATGTCAGCCCTGTGATAGACTGGTTACCTGTCTGTCTCTACATGTCAGCCCTGTGATAGACTGGTTACCTGTCTGTCTCTACATGTCTCCCTGTGATAGACTGGTTACCTGTCTGTCTCTTTATGTCGGCCCTGTGATAGACTGGTTACCTGTCTGTCTCTTTATGTCAGCCCTGTGATAGACTGGTTACCTGTCTGTCTCTACATGTCTCCCTGTGATAGACTGGTTACCTGTCTGTCTCTACATGTCTCCCTGTGATAGACTGGTTACCTGTCTGTCTCTACATGTCAGCCCTGTGATAGACTGGTTACCAGTCTGTCTCTACATGTCAGCCCTGTGATAGACTGGTTACCTGTCTGTCTATACATGTCAGCCCTGTGATAGACTGGTTACCTGTCTGTCTCTACATGTCAGCCCTGTGATAGACTGGTTACCTGTCTGTCTCTACATGTCAGCCCTGTGATAGACTGGTTACATGTCTGTCTCTACATGTCGGCCCTGTGATAGACTGGTTACCTGTCTGTCTCTACATGTCGGCCCTGTGATAGACTGGTTACCTGTCTGTCTCTACATATCTCCCTGTGATAGACTGGTTACCTGTCTGTCTCTACATGTCAGCCCTGTGATAGACTGGTTACCTGTCTGTCTCTACATGTCTCCCCTGTGATAGACTGGTTACCTGTCTGTCTCTACATGTCAGCCCTGTGATAGACTGGTTACCTGTCTGTCTCTACATGTCTCCCCTGTGATAGACTGGTTACCTGTCTGTCTCTACATGTCTCCCTGTGATAGACTGGTTACCTGTCTGTCTCTACATGTCTCCCCTGTGATAGACTGGTTACCTGTCTGTCTCTACATGTCGGCCCTATGATAGACTGATTAACTGTCTGTCTGAATACAGGATAAAGCGGAAGACGATGGATGGAGTACATTTAAATCCCTTCTTAAAACTTAATTTTGTTGGAAAGTGTTTATTAACTTTTAATATGTTGCTTTAATCATATTTAATGATTTTTTTCTTTTGTTTTATCCTCCTGTGTTTTATTATCAATGTGTTGCTTTTATTAGGGCCCTGAGTATAGTCCCTGGCACTGAAAGTGATTGTGTTGTTTTTGTCCCCTCATCACGAAGAGTGGCTATGGATACCAGTTCCGAAGTGAAGCCACCTCCTCAACATGTATGACATCAAGCAAGGAATGAGTGTGACATCAACTCACTGATCCACATCACCAGGATCTACAGCAACAACTTCAGAATGACATTCTTGCTAGATTAATGTGGTCGGATGGGAGCCAAGAGAGGCAAGATGATCATTACTGAAGGGGTTGAATTACCATAAAGAGGCTGCAAGAAAGTCAGCCACATCCAAATACCTAGCGTAAGGCAAGTCCTGAAACGTCAGCTGAATGTAAACAACAAGATCAGAGCCATCAACATGTGCACACTGCTGGTCATCAGACATCCCGCTGATATAATAACCTGACCAAAGAGCTAGACGCCCTGATATCGAGACAAGTAAGCTCCTCACCATGCATGGAGGGTTCACCCCAAGTCCAGCACTCTGAGATTGTTGAGATTGTCCCAAGTGATGACCTGCTCCAAGAATATCTCAGACAGCAGAAAGGAGGCAGAAGTGGGAGAACCATAATGGAAGGACAAGCATGTACCACTGACAGAAAGAAGAAATGGCTGATATAGAGTAATCCTACCAGGGGCTAGAAAAGGCTGGTCTGAAGAGGCACTAATCATGGCAGCACATAGGGTGATAGAGACTGGGGTCAACCAGACCAGATAGGAAAATGTGCAAAGCTGCCCCTGAGACAGTCAGCACATAACAGCAGGGTATAAGATGCAGGCAGGTACAACGTACATGGAGCGCCATAACCAAGTTGCTGCATAGTGTAGAGGATCATCTGTGCTGAGTATGGGCTGGAAGTCCCGAGGTCAAAATGGAAGACACCTCCCAAGGTGGGTGAGAATGACCAAGCTAAGATTATGTAGGACTTCCAGATCCAGAGTGATAAACTGGTGATGGACCAACCGGACATCACCGTGGCGGACAAACAGGACAGCAGCAGTGATTGATGTAGCAATCCCAAGAGACAGCAACATCAAGAAGAAGGAACAGTGAAGCTCGAAACTCTAGCATTGGTCTGGAGTGACCAATCACGCTTCATCATCTGGCAATCTGATGTACGAGTCTGGGTTTGGCGGGTGCCACGACAACGGTACTTGTCTGACTGCATTGTTCCACGTGTAAAGTTTGGTGGAGGGGGATTATGGTGTGGGGTTGTTTTTCAGGAGCTGGGCTTGGCCCCTTAGTTCCAGTGAAAGGAACTCTGCTTCAGCACACCAAGAGATGTTGGACAATTCCATGCTCCCAACTTTGTGGAACAGTTTGGGGACGGTCCCTTCCTGTTCCAACATGACTGTGCACCAGTGCACAAAGCAAGGTCCATAAAGACATGGATGAGAGAGTTTGGTGTGGATGAACTTGACTGGCCTGCACAGAGTCCTGACCTCAACCTGACCTCAACCCGATAGAACACCTTTGGGATGAATTAGAGTGGAGACTGAGAGCCAGGCCTTCCCTCCAACATCAGTATGTGACCTCACAAATACACTTCTGGAAGAATGGTCAAAAAGTCCCACAAACACACTCCTAAACCTTGTGGAAAGCCTTCCAGAAGAGTTGAAGCTGTTATAGCTGCAAAGGGTGGACCGACGTCATATTAAACCCTATGGATTAAGAATGGGATGTCACTTATGTTCATATGTGAGTCAAAGCAGGTGAGCGAAAACTTTTGGCAATAATGTGTATATGTGTGTTCAGGGTGTGTGTAACATGAAGGAGCTACAACTTAGGATTTATCGTGCAACCTTGTGTTGCAAAATGACAAACAAGTTAGTACAATCAAATTTGTGCTTACCTCCATCCATTGTTATTGTTTTCATTGCATTAAATAAATAACTACTTACAATGCACTGTGACTTTTAGTCTTATTCTATTTTTTGAAAGTTCGGAATTTTGGACATAAGACCTATTTTCCAAGTGAGCCGGTGTGTTTGAGACGTAAGGAGACGTTTTCAAGACATTTCATTCAGTTCTTCTAGTTGCCGAGTTCGCTTGTGCTATGGCTAGTGCAAGTCAATGGTTCTAGTTAGACAGGCATTAAAAACCGTCTTGCCCACTCCACAGTGCACTGGAGGCAAATCCATTAAACACTCAAAACTCTAACGTCTGGTTCACACTGGACGCGGAAGCGCCACGGCGGTCGACAAGCGCTTCTGCTCAGCTGTTGTTCATTCAGAGCTATTTTTTCCATTAAACCCCATAAAATGAATACGCCATGTTTCTGTAACCAAGAAGTTTGTACACAAGTTTGTACACATGTTTGTGTACTTCTTGTATTAAGAGAGGGAGAGAGAGAGGGACACACATACAGACAGAGAGTGTGTATGATAGTAGACAGTAGTAGTGCAGATCTACCGTTGAAATACACATTTTTTTTATCTACTCTTCACATTTATTAAATGTATTGTCTCTTCCCGTTTCCCAGTGCGAGTTTAGATACACAAATATGATCGCGTTTGTCAATTGCGGTATTTTATTTTGAAAATTGCTTTTATTTTGAAAATTGACCGGATTGTTTTGTGTTTCTCTGTGTGATTTCCTGCCAGAATTGACGCGTTCACTCGCGGCACGCGCAAAAAATAGAGCAGACGCCGAAACGATCGCTTCACGGCGCGGAACGGCCGCGCGTATCCGCGGCGCTCCGCGTCTGGTGTGAACAACACCATGGGCCCTAGTTTTGTAGACCAGGCGCAGTCAGCTTTCAGCGCACCTGCGCCACGCCGACGGGGTGTGTCCGCCTGGACTTTGCAAGTTTCGTGCACCGCGCAGGCTCGCGCAGGCACACCTCCCGTCTCGCCCACCTGTGCAAGTGGGAAAGAGGGAGGAGAAGAAGGCGTGAGTGGGAGACGAGGAGGAGATGAGGCGTGGACTGGGATTAATACAGCCGATTCAGATCCTCACCAATCAAATGAGCTCCTCTCCTCTCCTTTAATGCGTTAGGGGAGGTTCAGTGCAAGTTCCGTCACTTGACAACCCGATGACAGAAGCAGCTCCCCTACTAACACATAACATTTAGAGAACGTTAGCATTTGGTTCTATAACCAAACCAAGAAATAACGTATAAAGAACGTTATGCAGAAACCTAACAAAGCCCAACGTTCCCCTAATGTTTCAGGAACCACAGAACCCCAACGCTCTCCTGTGGTTGCACTGTTTACCTCCACACAACGTTATGTTTGGTGTTTTTTGGGTTGATCTGAGAACGAAGACTTTTAGAGCTGACAAATCCTGTTGCATTGATATTTCACACTTAGGCTACTAATTTGCATGAAGCCAATACAAATATAGATAGATAGATAGATAGATAGATAGATAGATAGATAGATAGATAGATATGTATTCATATATATACGTATATATACTTATTCAATATGGACACACAAGAGTATGAACATAAATGTATAATTTAGTAATAATTATGATAAATAGTAGAACAGTATGAGAAAAAATTGTGAAGAAAGTGCTATTACGTGACAATGACAACCATTGGGAATTCAAGATCTTCAAGATGGATAATTCCAGAAATTCCTGTTTAATGTGTGATGGGTGACCAGGTTTTAATGTGTGTGCCATTTTGGCTTTGCAAACAATTATCATGGTAATCAGTGTTTTGCCAGTTTCAAGTTGACATCATGAGCCAACAACAATGACGCACAAAAGTGAGGGTAGAGTACAGAGCAGAGTATGCCTGTTGTTTAATATGAAAGGAATATTTATCTGTAATTTCAAATGCAAATGTGCCTTTAAGATTGCGTCGCGCGTGTGTGACGTCAGAGAAAGCGCCCGTTGGTTTGAAAAAAGAAGACTGAAAAGTTTTTGGTAATGGCGGACTATTGCGGTGATTCTGGCGACAGACAACCGCGTACACATGTAAGTATACTGTAACACGATTTTCATGTTTCCAGCTGACTTTTTATTCGCATTGATAATGAAGGTTACTTTATTGTTGTTGGAATTGTACGTTAACGTTACGAATCGAAGGTCCTGCTAGCCGGCTAGCCTACTGACGCTAATTAACCATAGAGGTTAGTGAGCACAAGCGAAGCGATAAATGTGCCGTTTTTTACCGACGTTAACTAAGAAGATGGTGCTTATGTTAAAACGTGGTAATATTAACTAGCGGTGGTTAATAACGCGGTGCATCGTTGTCCGTTAAAGGGAGGGATGCAGACACCGGGCGCCTCATTCAGTGGAGGGAACGATGAGGAGACGTTCACCGGCAGGAGGAATGCTGCTCTGAGAGGCTTCACGTAAGAACATATGGTATTAAATGTTATAATTCTCATATGCAGGACTCCGTTTAAGCTGCTGTTGCATATTTAACTACTCAATGATATAAAGTTGAACACCAGCGTATATAGATGGGAGATGTCCTGCTCTCCTGAGATGTCTACCTGAAACGTTCTGTTTAACAGTTATTTAGGCGGCAAGAAATCATCAATGAACTCTTTCTACGTGTTGATCCCCATCATATAGGATGTTTATCGAAGAACATGGGAAGGTGGAGCTGGATGAGCTAAGAAGGAGTGGGAGAACATGAAGCAGAAATACAAGGTGAGTTGGAGGCAGTTTAAAGTATTGAACACTATAGCATAAAATAAACCAGATGAAGTTGTCTTTACATTTACATTTACATTTAGGTCATTTAGCAGACGCTTTTGTCCAAAGCAACTTACAAGAAGTACATTTGTCAAAAGAAGGAAACAAAGAAACCACGACGTATCATTGCCGATGCAGTAAGAGCTAAAAATAGAACAAGTGTTAGGTCCTCATCTGAGTAAAGTAGTACTTCAAGAGCAACAGTGCTAAGATCAGAGTGCTATAGGTAAGGTTTTTTTGCTAGTGGGAGAATGCTAGTGGGTCATGCTATGTAGAGTCAAGGTGAAGTCTGAACAGGTGAGTCTTGAGCCTTTTTCGGAAGGCAAATGACTCTGCTGTCCTGACATTGGTCGGGAGTTCGTTCCACCACTGAGGCGCCAGAACGGAGAAGAGTCTGGACTTTGCTGAGCGACATTTGTTTGATTTCAGCGATGGTGGTACCAGCCGGCCAGCTGAAGTAGAGGAGCGAAGTGCTCGCTTCGGGGCATGAGGTTTGACCAGTGTTTGAAGGTAGAAGGGTGCCGTTCCATTGATGGCCCTGAAGGCCAGTGTCATCGTCTTGAATTAGATGCGTGCTGCAACAGGGAGCCAGTGGAGGTCACGGAGGAGGGGGGTCACGTGGGAGAATCTGGGTAGATTGAAGATGAGGCGTGCTGCGGCATTCTAGATACGCTGTAATGGTTTGATCGCAGAGGCCGGGAGTCCGGCCAGGAGAGAGTTGCAGTAGTCAAGGCGGGAGATGACCAGTGCTTGGACCAAGAGCTACGTTGCATCCTTTGTGAGGAAGGTCCGAATCCTGCGGATATTGTAGAGGGCGAATCTGCAGGATCGGGCCACAGCAGTGATGTTGGGGGTGCAGGATAGTTGGTCATCGAGGATTACACCCAGGTTCCTCGCAGTTGAGGAAGGTAATACTGTGATGCCCTCGACAGTGACCGACAGGTCCATGCGAGGGCAGTCTTTCCCTGGGATGAAGAGGAGTTCGGTTTTGTTCAGGTTGAGCTTGAGGTGATGTGCAGTTGTCCAGACAGAGATGTCAGCCAGACAGTTCGAGATGCGAGTTGCAATGTGAGTGTCAGAGGACGGGGGAAAAGAGAGGAACAGCTGAGTGTCATCTGCGTAGCAATGGTAGGAGAATCCATGCGATGTGATAACAGAACCTAGTGATCTGGTGTATAGTGAGAACAGAAGCGGTCCTAATACTGAGCCTTGAGGGACGCCCGTGTCCAGAGAGCAGGGTTTGGACATAGAGCCATTCCATGTGACCTGGAAGGTGCGGTTTGTCAGGTATGATTTAAACCAGGTGAGAGCACAGTCAGTTATGCCAAGTTCAGCCAGAGTGGAGAGGAGGATTTGGTGGTTGACTGTGTCGAATTCAGCAGATAGGTCGAGGAGAATGAGAACGGAGGAGTGGGATGAGGCTCTGGCGTCTCGCAGGGACTCGGTCACTGTGAGGAGGGCCGTCTCAGTGGAGTGAGCAGTCCTGAATCCTGATTGATTAGGGTCTAGGAGGTTGTTCCGCGAGAGATAGGATGACAGTTGGTTGTAGGCGGCACGTTCCAAGGTTTTAGAGAGGAATGAAAGAAGAGATACAGGTCTGTAGCTTTGGATGTCAGTAGCGTCTAGGGTGGGTTTTTTAAGGAGAGGCTTCACGATAGCGGTCTTAAAATCCGCTGGAATGACACCTGAGGTGAGGGAGGAGTTGATCAGGGTGGTGAGGAATGGCAAGATGTCATGTGAGATGTCCTGGAGAAGAGAGGAGGGAATCGGGTCAAGGGAGCAGGTGGTGGCGCGGTTAGATGTAACAAGTGCGTGAACGTCCTCAGAGGTGAGGGAGCTAAAGCTGGTAAGACCATCCGAGTTGAGAGTTGGAGGAGATGTCTTCTGGGAGGGAATAGGCGTGAATGAGGAGCTGATGTCATGTACTTTCTTGGTAAAGTAAGTTGCAAAGTCATTGGCAGTAAGGGAGGAAGGGGGGGTAGGGGCAGGAGGGGTGAGGAGGGAAGAGAACACGGAGAAGAGTTTCCTGGGTTTGGAGGCAGAAGAGTTGATCTTAGCCAGGTAGAAGGCAGATTTGGCTGCCGAAACAGTTGAGGTGAAGTCAGAGAGGAGGAGGTGGTAGTGAGCAAGGTCCTCGTGCTTTCCCGATTTCTTCCATTTTCTCTCTGACGCTCGCAACAATGATCTGTTGGTTCGCAGAGGTTCAGACAGCCAGGGAGGGGCGGGAGATGATCGTGCCGGTCGTGAGATTGGGGGACAGAGAGTGTCCAAAGAAGAGGAGAGTGAGGACATCAGTATGGAGGAGGCTTCCTCAGTAGGCATTAAGGAGAACTGTTCCGAGGATGGGAGCGAGGGGATAACAGTTGAGGAGAGAGCGGAGGGAGTGAGGGATTTCAGGTTGCGGCGGCTGGTGACCATTTGAGGCGTAGAGTGGAGGGATGAGGTGGGCTTCATGGGGATGGAGAAAGTCACAAAGTGGTGGTCGGACACGGTGAGCGGGGTAACAGAGAGTGCCGAGATGCCACAGGATCTTGTGAAGACAAGGTCAAGTTGGTTCCCGGCCCGGTGAGTTGGTGGAGAGGGGGACAGTGTAAGGTCAAATGCGGAAAAGAAGTCTATGAATTCAGATGAATGCAGCTTTCCCGGGTGGATGTTGAAGTCACCAAGGACGACGAGTGGTGTGCCATCATCAGGGGAGCAGCTCAGGAGGGCATCCATCTCATCCAAAAAGTCACCAAGAGGACCGGGTGGGCGATAGATCAATATGATGTTGAGTTTGAAAGGAAGGGTGACAGAGACGGCGTGAAATTCAAGCGTAGATCGGGGTAGGTGGTCGAGAGGAAGGACCTGGTAGGACCATGTGGGTGAGATGAGGAGTCCAGTTCCTCCTCCTCGCCCTGTTCGTCTTGGGGAGTGTGAAAACGAGTAGGCAGTTGAAAGGGCAGCTGGAGTGGCAGTGTTTTCTGGGGTGATCCAGGTCTCCGTGAGGGCCAGGAAGTGGAGAGTCTGCAGGGAGGCATAGGCTGAGATGGTGTCCGCCTTCTTGACTGCAGTCTTTCTTATTAATAATCAGGTAAAGTCAGTGCTGGGTCCATATTATAATATATGACTAGTGGTGAATAGTTGATCTAAACAATGATTATGAGAAGTATTGTTTGTATGAACTGACGGTGTCAGCACTGAGGGAGGAGAGGTCACTGCTGCACACTGGAAGTGTTTGTTGTCATGGATGAGGTGATGGAGCAAAGACCTGCTATTACCCCACTACACCCCATCTCCTCAGCCATGATGCCAACCACTGCAGCAGGGTCTCCAGAGCAGGAGGGAAATAGACCTGCAGGCCAAAACACGAGTCAACAATGATATATATATATATTCAGATATTTGTTATTTAGATTTGTACAGATCATCAGATATATTCCTAAAACATTAAACAGGAAACATTAGTCTGTAAGAACTTCTACTGTGTGGTATAACTTATAAACTGCACTACTGATAAACACAAATAAAACCTCAACAATAATCATGTTCCTGCAACACAGGGACCTGGACATTTGGAGCAGACACTGCAGCTGCGAGGCTCTGAGGATATCCCAGGACTCATAACCATACTGATTTGGCTTATAAAATTAGATTGTATAAGCTCTCCACATTCATTTTAATTATGTTTTTTTACAGCAACATTTCCTTGGAACAGTTGGAGGGGCAAGTGCAGGGGATGCCATTCGATGTACATTACAAACAAACGATGTCCTGTCCCCGTACAGCCTGAAGGGGAGAAGGACTTTAAGATTATAACAGGTAAGTGTTTATTTATTGTTCACATCAGTTTTATGCCAAGCTTGACTGATGAGATTCAGATGTGTAACTTTTTTTACTTCTACCTGTAGCGGCCTGTGTGAACAACTGTCCTGGCCGGACAGAAGCCAAGGTCTCAAATTTGCTCCACACACACGGTAAATCAAACTTCTGTCTCTGAAATGTCTTGGTTGGTAGTAGGGTGTTTCTTGTGCTTTTGTGAACTTCTTGTGTTTAAACCTTTTGTTTCTTTTTCTTTTTAGGTCAATTGGTCAGCAAGACTGCGGCCCCGTTTAGACGAGGACGCTTGCGGGTGAAAACTGCAAAATATTGTAGTCATTGAACTGCTCACGCCCTGCAACATTCTGCTCATCTGGACTCATCATGAAACGGTGCCTGAAGAAGACGGACAACAGCAATTCTGCAACTTTTTTTTTTTTTTAGATATTACTGTTATTGTTTTTTTTTATATTTAATTTGTATTGTATTATTGGCTTTATATTGTTGTATCTCTTTTATTTTATCTTTTTAAACTTGTATTTTATTATATTTTGTATTACACTTGTATTTTATTATTTTTGTGTATTAAACTTTCAAGTCCTGCCAAATTTGCCTGTTCATTCATCAGACATCACAACGGTAGGGGAACATTGAGAGAACCAACATTATAACCAAGAAGGTTAGGGGAACGTTAGGGGAACATTGAGAGAACCAACATTATAACAACAAGGTAAGGGGAACGTTAGGAGAACGTTGAGAGAACCAACATTATAACCAACAAGGTTAGGGGAACGTTAGGAACATTGAGAGAACCAACATTATAACCAAGAAGGTTAGGGGAACGTTAGGGGAACATTGAGAGAACCAACATTATAACAACAAGGTATGGGGAACGTTAGGAGAACGTTGAGAGAACCAACATTATAACCAACAAGGTTAGGGGAACGTTAGGAACATTGAGAGAACCAACATTATAACCAACAAGGTTAGGGGAACGTTAGGAACATTGAGAGAACCAACATTATAACAACAAGGTTAGGGGAACGTTAGGGAATAGAAACAACAATTAAACAAGTTAGGGGAACGTTAGGGAAATTAAGAACCAACTATTACAAGAAGGTTAGGGGAACGTTAGGGGAACATTAGAGACCAACATATTAAACAAGGTTAGGGGAACGTTAGGAACATTGAGAGAACCAACATTATAACCAAAAGGTTAGGGGAACGTTAGGAACATAAAACCAACATTATAACAACAAGGTTAGGGGAACGTTAGGGGAACTAAAGAACCAACATTATACAAAAGGTTAGGGGAACTTAGGGGAACATTGAGAGAACCAACATTATAACAACAAGGTTAGGGGAACGTTAGGGAACATTGAGAGAACCAAATTATAACCAACAAGGTTAGGGAACGTTAGGAACATTGAGAGAACCAACATTAAACCAACAAGGTTAAGGGAACGTTAGGAGAACGTTGAGAGAACCAACATTATAACCAACAGGTAAGGGGAAGTTGGAGAACGTTGAGAAACCAACATTATAACCAACAAGGTTAGGGGAACGTTAGGAACATTGAGAGAACCAACATTATAACCAAAAGGATGGGGAACGTTAGGGGAAGTTGAGAGAACCAACATTATAACCAACAAGGTAAGGGGAACGTTAGGAAATTAGAGAGAACCAATCATATAACCAACAAGGTTAGGGGAATAAGGAACATTGAGAGAACCAACATTATAACCAACAAGGTTAGGGGAACGTTAAGAAACTTGAGAAAACCAACATTATAACCAACAAGGTTAGGGGAACGTTAGGGAACATTAGAAAACCAACATTATAACAACAAGGTTAGGGGAACGTTAGGGGAACATTGAAAGAACCAACATTATAACCAAGAAGGTTAGGGGAACGTTAGGGGAACATTGAGAGAACCAACATTATAACAACAAGGTTAGGGGAACGTTAGGGGAACATTGAGAGAACCAACATTATAACCAACAAGGTTAGGGGAACGTTAGGAACATTGAGAGAACCAACATTATAACAACAAGGTTAGGGGAACGTTAGGGGAACATTGAAAGAACCAACATTATAACCAAGAAGGTTAGGGGAACTTGGGAACACATTGAGAGAACAAAGTTTAACAACAAGGGAACGTTAAGGCAACATTAGAGAACCAACATTATAACCAACAAGGTTAGGGAACGTTAGGAATTGAAGAACCAACATTAGAACCAACAAGTTAGGGGAACGTTAAGAAAATTGAGAGAACCAAGCATTTAACCAAAGGAAGGGGAAGTAGGAAATATGAGAGAACCAAATTATAACAACAAGGTTAGGGGAACGTTAGGAACATTGAAGAACCAACATTAAACCAACAAGGTTAGGGGAACGTTAGGAACATTGAGAGAACCAACATTTAACAACAAGGTTAGGGGAACGATTAACAAAGTTGGGAACTTAAGAACATTGAGAGAACCAACATTAAACCAACAAGGTAGGGGAACGTTAGGAACATGGAACATAACATTATAACCAAAAGTTAGGGGAACGTTGAAGAGAAAAAAAACCAACATTAGTAACAACAAGGTTAGGGGAACGTTAGGAACATTGAGAGAACCAAATTAAACCAAAAGTTAGGGGAACGTTAGGGAACATTGAAGAACCAAAGTTATAACCAAGAAGGTTAGGGGAACTTAGGGAACATTGAAGAACCAACATTATAACCAACAAGGTTAGGGGAACGTTAGGAACATTGAAGCAACCAATTATAACCAACAAGGTTAGGGGAACTTAGAATTGGGAACAACTACAAGTGGATAGGATAACATACAAGTGGGAGTGACATACAAGTGGATGATACATACAAGTGGATGATAACATACAAGTGGGATAGATACATAAAGTGATGAATACAATACAATGATAGATGACATCAAGTGATGAATAACATACAAGTAATGGGACATACAAGTGGATGGACATACAAGTGGATGATGATACAAGTGGGATGATACATACAAGTGGATGATACATACAAGTGGGATGATACATACAAGTGGATGATACATACAAGTGGGATGATACATAAAGTGGGATGATAACATACAAAGTGGGATGGGACATAAAGTGGGAGTTAGGGGAACATTGAGAAACCAACATTATAACCAACAAGGTTAGGGGAACGTTAGGAACATTGAGAGAACCAACATTATAACCAACAAGGTTAGGGGAACGTTAGGAGAACATTGAGGGAACCAACATTATAACCAAGAAGGTTAGGGGAACGTTAGGGGAACATTGAGAGAACCAACATTATAACCAACAAGGTTAGGGGAACGTTAGGGGAACCAACATTATAACCAACAAGGTTAGGGGAACGTTAGGAACATTGAGAGAACCAACATTATAACCAACAAGGTTAGGAGAACGTTAGGAGAACATTGAGGGAACCAACATTATAACCAAGAAGGTTAGGGGAACGTTAGGGGAACATTGAGAGAACCAACATTATAACCAACAAGGTTAGGGGAACGTTAGGAACATTGAGAGAACCAACATTATAACCAACAAGGTTAGGGGAACGTTAGGAGAACATTGAGAGAACCAACATTATAACCAACAAGGTTAGGGGAACGTTAGGAGAACATTGAGGGAACCAACATTATAACCAACAAGGTTAGGGGAACGTTAGGAACATTGAGAGAACCAACATTATAACAACAAGGTTAGGGGAACGTTAGGGGAACATTGAAAGAACCAACATTATAACCAAGAAGGTTAGGGGAACGTTAGGGGAACATTGAGAGAACCAACATTATAACAACAAGGTTAGGGGAACGTTAGGGGAACATTGAGAGAACCAACATTATAACAACAAGGTTAGGGGAACGTTAGGAGAACGTTGAGGGAACCAACATTATAACCAAGAAGGTTAGGGGAACGTTAGGAACATTGAGAGAACCAACATTATAACCAACAAGGTTAGGGGAACGTTAGGAACATTGAGAGAACCAACATTATAACCAACAAGGTTAGGGGAACGTTAGGAGAACATTGAGAGAACCAACATTATAACCAACAAGGTTAGGGGAACGTTAGGAGAACATTGAGGGAACCAACATTATAACCAAGAAGGTTAGGGGAACGTTAGGGGAACATTGAGAGAACCAACATTATAACCAACAAGGTTAGGGGAACGTTAGGAACATTGAGAGAACCAACATTATAACCAACAAGGTTAGGGGAACGTTAGGAGAACATTGAGAGAACCAACATTATAACCAACAAGGTTAGGGGAACGTTAGGAACATTGAGAGAACCAACATTATAACCAACAAGGTTAGGAGAACGTTAGGAACATTGAGAGAACCAACATTATAACCAACAAGGTTAGGGGAACAGTAACAGTAACAAAAACTTTCCTATGCAACCAAGTGGCAACCAAAACCTAACCAAAGGTAACGTACAGGGAACGTATCTGGAACCAAAGATTTACGTAACTAGAACGTTCTGCCAAAAATGGCCAATAGGATCCCACCACGCGCATCACGCGCTGTGCGCGCGTATCATAATAATAACAATGCCGATATTATAAAAAACAGGAGAGAGAGAGGGAGATGTTTTGGTCCGAGAGGCTGAGTTTCCGTTACGCGTGCCATCCGCCTTTGATCTGACGTCAGATGTGACGGGACAATCTATATAGATATAAATTCACGTGTTGATTCAATTAGTTGCATTAAATAGTGTTTGTTGTGATTATTTATTGCATTTAAATGTGCCTGGAACTGTGGAAACCTGCCTGTGAGGTCTCGGTGACGTACACGCACTGCGCGCATCAGCAGCATCAACCCCAGAACTCGACCCCCCCCCCCCCCCCCCCCTCTCACCTCCAGGTAGGGGATGATCCTGCACGAGAACTCCCCCAGCAGCCAGTCCTTGGTGAGCTCGCGGAACACAACGAGTGGCAGGCAGAAGAAGATGATGCCAAAATCCCAAAGCGCGAGGTTGGCCAGCAGCGAGTTGGAGATGCTCCTCATGTAATAGTTGTGACACACGATGCACATGACGGACACGTTCCCGATGATCCCCACGCTGAAAATCACGGCGGCGGTGATCAAGACCGCGTACGCTCCGTACGACTCCGCGGTGACAGGGACGAACGGGTTTTTCACCTGCTTCCGTCTGGTCCGCGGGTTCACCGGTACGAACTGCGTGGTGTCGGGAGGGTCCGTCTGGGAGTACTCCTCCTCGTAGTCACTGGTGTTGAGTCCGAACGTGGGTCTGGCCTCTTGTTCCTGCGCCATGGCGGCTCCGTCCTGCAGCGGCTCGCTCCGCTTCCTCCGGCCGGGTTTTGCGCTCCGCCTGTGCCGCCGGTTGTGTCCGCTCCTCCCGAGGCTACACGTGCGTCCATGCGAGGTTTTTTTTAGCCCTTCTCCCGGAAGGCATCCACCGGCCCGTGGCTCGCCGGCCTTGTTTACACCCGTGCGTAGAGCTTCGTTTCCGGATACCCGTCGCATGTGCCGCGCTGCATTTTGCGCGTCGCTTTTACGCACAGAGCGCCGGGTTGTCTGAGTCCCCAGCCGGTCCGAAGACGACGGGTTTACAGCGTCTAGCCACGAGATCTGCGGATTCTCACTGCGCGTCCCTCCATTGTCCTCCCCGATGACCGCACGCCATCTCTGGCTCTGCGCATCCCTGTCAGCGGCGGTGGATTGATAATGAGGCCTGAAAGTCGTCTTTGTTTTCTGCCAGTGGAGCTGACTGGCGACGGCCTCGCTGCACAGCCACAAACACAGTAACTTCGAAAGTGGAAGCAACATCGTGTGGTTCTGGCTAACGCGTGAGATCAAACTGATAGATCCTTCTCTGGTTGCTGAAACTCGGTCCGAAAAAAGCCAACATCTTAACTGTAAACTGTCACCAACAAATAATCATTTCTTTCTTCATGTTTGCGCGCAACCAGCTTTAACAGAGTCGTACTCGTACCGGAGTGGATCCAGTCTGGTGGCATCACCAGAGACCAGAGCGGAAAAAACGCCCTCAAACTGCTCTGGAAATGTAACGGTAAGCGTTCAGATCCTACGCAGGAGGTAGAGTGTGGAATCCCAGCCGGAGCAGTCCCTCCTCCGTCCCATGAATCTTCACCGCGCACAGCATAGCAGCTCTGGAGCGCTCGGAGGCTAGGGCGGTGAAATGCGTTTGGTGGAGACGCCGAGCTCCGTCTGAGGAGGAGGAGGAGGAGGAGGAGGAGGAGGTGGTAGTAGAGTCATCCGTCAAACCTGTTCTAATTCAATTATAAACTGTACAAATAACAATGATCTGTAATCTGTGTGGGATTATCATGAATTGCACAAACAATACGGTTATTATTATTAATTTATTACATTTTAAATTATAATAACTTAAAACAAGTCTTTTTTTATAATAATGACGTGCATTTTTTATAGTCTAGTGCTATATACATCATATGGATTACTATTATTATTATAGTCCTCAATTATATGTTTATTGAAATGTTTAAATAGAGATAAACTTTTTCTACATTTTAATGCACCTGCATTTATGTAGCACGTTTATAGGCTTGAGACTACTTCCACTACATTCAGTCTATTTGACCCATTCACACACATTCATACACTGATGGCACAGCCTACATCATCATTTATAACCCAGTATAAATTATTATTATTGTCGATTTTTTATATGTTTATAACAAAAAGTTTGACTCAAACATAATGCCTCTGCAGTTTGGTGAAAAGTATGAAGTAATAGAACCAGTAAAGAAATGTTCACAGAAAAGTTCAAGTCAGAGCAAAAACATACAAGTGTTGTGCGCCATCTACCTCAAAGTTTGGGTATTACACCGGCACTAATGTGATTTGCAACATTTAAAGACCCCCTCCAGGCATGTTTTTAAGTATATAAAAATAATCTGCAAAGCCTAATATTTTGTTTAACATTGTTTCCCCAAATAAAAAGTAAAAAAAAAAACGCTGAAATGGGGCTCTAGGGACATCCACTGCTCTGTCCTCATGGAGGAATTCTGAGACACTGAATATTCATGATATGCAAATACCACAGGCCGCACGCCCCGCCCACCACAGCTGCTTGCGCTCATGCTCGCGCTTCTATGTGACCGGTGGATGAACAACAACAAAATACCTAGCAGAAACATTGGCGAGATTCAGCCGGGGTACTATGAACCAACAGAGGATGGATGCGTCTGATCGGGAGGCCCGGACTAGAAGGTGCCGCCTGGCCACAGCGGGCGCACACGCGCGCACCTCGGGGAACGACAGTGATTGGTTGGGTGTACTAGAGACGTACATAATCAAGCTTGCCAGGATTCTTTGAATTTCAAATTTCACAGAGGTGCACAGAAATCTCCTCCTTCAGGAGAGGAATGTGAAAACACCTCTCTTGTGACAAAATCTGCTCGGATACAAGTGACTATAGTCAGTGTCAGACATTTTAGAGGACAGAAAAATAAGAAAAACACATTTTTGAGTGGAGGGGGACTTTAAGGGACTATTTAAGGCTTAAAGGTTGTATCAGCGATTCTGGTTGCCCTCACTTCCGTCGCGAGATCCAAAGCAAACAGAGCCAGCTAGCCCCTCCCTCCCGTGTTTTGAAAATGATCATGGACGCGCATTTTCATGAAGTGATTGGTTGGAACACTGTTTATTTTGCTTTTGAGGTGTTGGTAGTACATTTGTTTTTGTGTGCGATCTCGGAGCCTAGGCTGCCTAGAGAGACGCGTTTTTTTGACGGCCTGCTTATGAGTCGGGCAGCTAGCGGATCGTGAGGTAAAAATCAGATGAATGTGATCATTTATGTTTCGGCCCAGAATCGCTGATACAACCTTTAAGGGTTTGGCACATTTATCTCCTGAACAGTAGAGCTTTGGAAAAATTCAGTGTTTGAATCTCTCACGTCTGCTTGACATCAGCTGGTTTGGTAGTGATGGAATTTAATTAAGTACATTTGCTGACGCTACATTCCACAGGAGGGGCAATTTGTGTTTTGGGGCGATTTGGGAGACGCACTACCAACAGGGTAATGGAGGGATTTTTTTCTAACCCATTCTATCACAGGAACAGTTGTTATCAGTGTTCTAGATGTTTGATCTGCCAAAAATATCATTGTCCAATGAGACTAAAGATGTGCTTCAAATGGTCCCACCTCTTTGGGAGCGATTTCAGTCAGGTTGAAAATGCCCCAGCGGTCTCTCATAGACTTTCATGTAAGATCCATTTTTTCAAATATCAGAGCTTTCAATGGAATCTCCATGGGTTCCGGGAGAGCCTGGCTGCGGTCCAATATTGAAAAGATCACGTCCTAACTCCTATTCCGAAAGGTCACAGGGTTTAGGAAAGTTGGAAGGAGAACTCATCAGGATTTAGGGAGACGATCGCGGTGCTCAGAGAATCTGACCGGACTTTCACTAATATGGGGTCAGTTTAGTCCCATTGATAATGAATGCACACAGAAGGATTCACAATGTATTTTGTGATTTATATATAACTGACTCTCTTCTCACAAATACATTTCAATACACCCACAAATGGATATCTGTATATAAAAATGTAAAATAAATCCATAAACAAAAATAAGTTTCTGATCCACACACAAATCTGTCTCGTTTTAAATAAATGTAATATAAATTCATGAATATATGAATAAAAAAAATATTTGCAATGGTCATCAAAAATGTATTTGGATGTTGAAACATTTATTCAGGATGCCTTATTCATGCACGCCTAGACATTTTTCATTTACACTTGAATCGGGATTGCCATGACCAGACGCCATGTTGAGGCTGACCACCAGTCAAGTCCGGATATCACTTTATTTTTGTTCCTTTTTGTTCTTTTACCGAAAAGCAACGCAAAATGCGCAGAGAAAAAGCTGTGCTCTGGTCACGGTGAGGTACCCTTCATGGGAATGCAGTCATGTGCTTGACTGAAAACGAGGGAGGCATCTGATTGGCTACTGAAATCTGGTTGACCTTGCGGCGGTGGAAAGACTGGAGGCAGTGCGTCAGATGTTTGGCCCAAAGCAGTTGAATTTATTTATTTTCAATATGCCACTCAGGAGGGGGAAACAGATCAATGAAATGAAATAAACAAAAACTCCAAAATCATTCTCAATTAACGCTTACACTTCAAAATCAGAATAACTTCAATAATCAAACTCAAAAATAACAACTCTCCATTGACAGTTGACTCCTTTTGTTCAAGGTCTAGATGCTGGCCCGCTCACCTCAGACCCCTCTCTCCCATAGACCTGTTTAGGCCAACAGAACCCAGGTTATTAGGCCCTTATTGGAAGTTAATTGATTAGATCAATTAATTAATAAATTCATATTTGTATGTGACAGATAAATAAATAAACAGGGTTTGATTTAAAATGATCTCACGTGGGATGAATAAATATGATTTATGATTAAAAATCTTAAATGTCCATAAATAGAAAAAAAGATTAGTATACACGTTTATTTATATCTGTTTCAAGAGAATATTTTGTGTGGCGAATGTGCCTTTCTCAAAGTGTAAAAGATTCGGGTGACATGAGGGGCCCTAGTTTCGTGGGCGCAGGGGGGCGGCGCAGGGGGGCGGCGCAGGGGGGCGGCGCAGGGGGGCGGCGCAGGGGGGCGGCGCAGGGGGGCGGCGCAGGGGGGCGGCGCAGGGGGGCGGCGCAGGGGCGGCGCAGGGGGCGGGGGCGGCGCAAGGGGGGCGGAGCCGGCGCGATGCAAGTTTCGACCCGCGCAGCCTTGCGCACCGTCAGTTTGGCAGTTTGGTGGATCGCCTGCGCCAACATGGGGGTGGCGGCGCAGCAGGGGGAGGCGTCACAGATTCAGCTTGGCGTAGCGGAAGTTTCGTGGCAAAAAGCCTCGCCGAGACTGCGCTGAAAGCTCGCCAGCTCCAACCTGGTCTACTCTCGGCGCAAGGCGTAAATAAAGTCCATTCATTCAATGTAAATCACAGCTGGCGGAGTGGAAGTTTGGTTGACTGGCGCGCAGGGCGCACACGTCACCGAGACCTCACAGGCAGGTTTCCACAGTTCCAAAAAAAGGGTAAAAAAAAAGGAAAAAGAGGAGATGAACGGGAAGAAATGTTAAGCCATTTTATCTCATGTTTATATTGAGAAATGTGTTAAGTTCATTGAATGTAAGATATAGTATAGTTAAACAGATTAGAAAGCAATGTTACAGTATAAATATGTGTGTTTGTATGCATTTATTTACATTTAAAAGTATATTTTATTTATATGAATGTTATAGTAATCCTCTTTTTGGCCTTTATAGGCCGGGTTTTTTTTGTTGTCCTTTTCTTTTCCTTCTATGGAATCCTGCGTTTGAGACCTGCTCATATTCTGTAAAGATAGAGGGGAACCTCAGTGGTCGTGGCGAGCCACCCAAACAGCTAGAGACTGTGATTTACTTTGTGATGGGATTTTATTGAGAACTGTTGTTGACAATTTATGTGGTTGCTGACAATTCAATTTATTTTTTACATTTTTTCTAACACAATATACCACATTTAAAACCTTACCTGTTGGTCGTGTGAATTCTTTACTCTGTCACTCAACGCATATTGCTAATACGCCTTTCTCCTATAGCGATCTAGTCTTCTGATTTTCTGTTCCACGAGGTGATTAATGCACTGGTGAAGTAAACGTATCTGTATCACTCAGTTTTTACAATAGACCGTTAGAGCTGAGGTGGGCTACACAAGCCTATATCACCTGACCCATTACCATCAAAAATCAATTATCCCTAAAAACATACATTTCGGTTTTAAACATGGCCAAACAGAGTCAACACCTTATCCCCCACATATTTACCCAGCCTTACATCATTATACACAATTTCTATCCCCCTTAAATATTCCCCTAACACACAACCCCCCACCCCCCCCACTGCACAAAGCTCCTCCTGACTTCACGTCAGGTCCTTTCACTAGTGATGGTGAGATGAAGCCTCATGAAACATCAAAGCCTCTCAGCCAGATGAACTACCAAAGGGGTTCGACCCCAAAGCTTCAAATAAGTACGCTAGGGACACCTAGTGGTGAATGAAATGATGAAGAAAGTAAAAGAGTTTCCAGTCAACCTAACATGAGATGTTTGCTATATGTGCCGATCCAACATCAAATCATTTGAGAATTAAAGTCTTCTTGGTGATACATGTGTGAGTGTGCCTTTCATAAATAGTTCTGAACTCAAAATAAAAAATAAGTCATTTGGTAAACCACAGACTTGGATTTGAACCTACATCACTTTGATAATGTGTCTCAGTCCTTAGCCACTACACCACCTGAAACATGAGATAGTAGTAATACTTAGTAGTAATACTAATGATATATAATGATAATCATTTGTAATATAAGTAATGGATCCATGGGGGTCAGTCATTGCAGCTCTATCCTAGATTCGAACTTGCAACACCTTGACAACAAGTCCGACTTCTTAACCACCACTGCCTCTTTGTAGTATGGCCAGGAGTAGTAATAATCACAACAATGATTTATAATAATAATGATAAAGTGATATATTAGTCAAAGTGGTAGGCCTACACTGCAATTCCAACTTGGATTTGAACCTACAATGCTTTGATAATGTGCCCATTTTTATAATAATGATGTATAAGAATATATAAGAATAATGAATAAGAATATTGATAAACCCACGACTTAGTATTCGTGTATGAGGCATTTTTATAGTCGTAATGTCCCGCCAATTGTTAACCTGTATCGCAAAACAGTAGCCCGAAACGAGGCCTCGCTCGTCATATGCTACGTTATTTTGCCAAGGTGAATCAGATCTCGACACGGCAGCTTCATTGAGGGAGGAGCCGAAATTCTCGACACATGCCTCGAAGCCTCGACGCAAACCATAACATCACTACCTTTCACAGCTTCCAGCACCCGGAAGCCAGCGCAACTGTGTTTCACAGCCTGTGTCCATGTTTGGGAAATGTTTGTACCGTGTTTCCTCAACAGTTTTCCGTAACGTTGTGATTTATGTTCGTGTTGCAGGTGGCGTGCTGAATGCGCTGGAACGTCATGTTCATGTGTGCGCCGGGATGCTACGACCGTGCTAATATAATAAAAGTTTGTCCGTGAATCCCGGCGTCAGTCCCGTTCGGCTCAGCTGCGCCAGTGGTAGCGGGCAGCCGCACCGTTACAGCTAGTTCCTTGTTGAGAAAAATGCATTTGTGAATCCAGCCAATCAGGAGAGTCTCAAAAACCCACACACAAATACAGACCAGTTCACGCACAAATGCTAACCAGAGGGGTATTCCATCAAACTCGCTAAGCGCAAAGCCGGGCTAATTTCGATCAGCCTTGCTACCTTTAGCGAGAGTTGCGTTCCATCAACGTGACTTAAGGCACTCTCCGCTAAGTAACCATGGGGATTTATCCAACCAAACTAGCCTGCTCCGGGGCAGGCTAACCATCAGGCTTACTTTAGCAGGGGTTTCAGAGAAGTCCGTCTGTCGGAAACAACTGTACCAGCAGAAGGTTCCGCCAAGCCTAGTCCTCGTGATTTCGTAACGTGAAAGACCAAAAATGACCAAAATGACATATATTAAGTACAAACAGACTATATTTTCATCAAGCGTCTAAGAATACATGCTTGCAATTAATATGAATAAATCGTTTATTTTGTTTAAGACCGACTGGCCATACCTTCATCTAAGACCCCCAGTTGGGTGAGTGGTGACTTACCTGCCCTTGAACATGGATGGTTCACATCCCGGCGAGGACATCTCATGTGTTTTTTTGTTGTGTTTTTTTGCCTGTATAATTGTCTTTAGATCAGAGAATTAGACCAACATTTTACTTTAACTATGATAAATATGTCATACAATTTCCCCAGAACCCAAATATAACTTGCAAAAACATGATAGGCATAAAGATGTTATTATTAATAGCATGATATAGATCCCAATGACAAAGGTGTTGCTGCATGCAATTTTCAGCCACATGAATTCCTCTCAGGTGAGTTCATTAATAAGTTCATTGAATGTGTTCATTGAATTGTTGAGATAAATGAGTTGGTCAATGTAGATGCATTTACTAGGCCTATTTAAAAAAGAGAGAAAGAGAGTTCCGGCCAAAGAAAGAAGTTTCACAAAGTTCCACAGACGGGAATTGAACCGTTGCCTGCCACATGCAAAGCCGTTACCTCTACACTGTCCTCACATTCAAGAACTTGTTGTCAGTGTTATATTAGAACATGTTACTCTTAACGGTACTTCCGTTTTTAATCACTCGGTAATTCTTGCCCAAGCAGCCTCGTGATTTTTATTTATCACTACAGTATTCCCTTTTTTGGTTATTATGGGTTTGTACTCCTCGTACAGTTCTATCAATAATTTTTGCTCTGGTCTTTTCTGCCATTTTCTCGATGATTCGACATTCACGGTTCTGGTCTGGCTTTATATCCCGTGAACGTGCATAACACACAACAACGTTAACCTGGCTTGAATTAGCCTCAACAAGGCACGGCTGAAATGCGTTAATGGAACGGGTTTAGCCGCAAGTGGAAGTTGGCGTTAGTTCTAACCATCTGTTTCCAAGAGACTCAAAGCGCTCTGACAGGGTTCCAGGTTCCATTCATCACACACAGTCATACTGGTGGTGGTAAACTGCAGACTGACGGAAGCGTGGCTGCCATTCTGCGCCTACGGCCCCTCCAACCACCACCTCAAACATACAGCAGTCATACACATTCACACGAGGCAAGCTAGGTGAAGTGTCTAGTGTTGATGTGCTGATGTGGTTGACCAGTTACTGTTTTTCCTGTGTCCTTGAAGGTACCGTCAGCAGAGTACGGATTTGGAGCACGTGGTTCAGGATAAAAAACCCAGTCTCTGCTCGGGGGTCGTCTCTCTCTCACGTTTGGCTGCATCCCCTCCAGCAGCAGCAGCACATTCTCTTTGTTTGGTTTCTGCTTTGTTTCACCTTACAACATTTACACTGGTTACCTGTCTGTCTCTACATGTCTCCCTGTGATAGACTGGTTACCTGTCTGTCTCTACACGTCTCCCTGTGATACACTGGTTACCTGTCTGTCTCTACATGTCTCCCTGTGATAGACTGGTTACCTGTCTGTCTCTACACGTCTCCCTGTGATACACTGGTCACCTGTCTGTCTCTACATGTCTCCCTGTGATAGACTGGTTACCTGTCTGTCTCTACATGTCTCCCTGTGATAGACTGGTTACCTGTCTGTCTCTACATGTCAACCCTGTGATAGACTGGTTACCTGTCTGTCTCTACATGTCAGCCCTGTGATAGACTGGTTACCTGTCTGTCTCTACATGTCTCCCTGTGATAGACTGGTTACCTGTCTGTCTCTACATGTCTCCCTGTGATAGACTGGTTACCAGTCTGTCTCTACATGTCAGCCCTGTGATAGACTGGTTACCTGTCTGTCTCTACATGTCAGTCCTGTGATAGACTGGTTACCTGTCTGTCTCTACATGTCTCCCTGTGATAGACTGGTTACCTGTCTGTCTCTACATGTCAGCCCTGTGATAGACTGGTTACCTGTCTGTCTCTACATGTCAGCCCTGTGATAGACTGGTTACCTGTCTGTCTCTACATGTCAGCCCTGTGATAGACTGGTTACATGTCTGTCTCTACATGTCAGCCCTGTGATAGACTGGTTACCTGTCTGTCTCTACATGTCAGCCCTGTGATAGACTGGTTACCTGTCTGTCTCTACATGTCAGCCCTGTGATAGACTGGTTACCTGTCTGTCTCTACATGTTAGCCCTGTGATAGACTGGTTACCTGTCTGTCTCTACATGTCAGCCCTGTGATAGACTAGTTACCTGTCTGTCTCTACATGTTAGCCCTGTGATAGACTGGTTACCTGTCTGTCTCTACATGTCTCCCTGTGATAGACTGGTTACCTGTCTGTCTCTACATGTCTCCCTGTGATAGACTGGTTACCTGTCAGTCTCTACATGTCTCCCTGTGATAGACTGGTTACCTGTCTGTCTCTACATGTCAGCCCTGTGATAGACTGGTTACCTGTCTGTCTCTGCATGTCTCCCTGTGATAGACTGGTTACTTGTCTGTCTCTACATGTCAGCCCTGTGAGACTGCTTACCTGTCCAGGTGTACCCTGCCTATGCCAATGACAGCTGGGATCAGCTCCAGCCCCCGCGACCCTGAATACAGGATAAAGCAGTAGACGATGGATGGATGGATTGCTCACACATTCACATTTACATTACTGATGTTACTGACTGACACACTGAGGTATTTGTACTTACACCTCAGTTGTTTATGTTAATAATTTCCTACCATCTATTGTGTCCTATGCTGTATTTGTCATAACCTAGGAGCCGGGCTATGACAAATTGGGGGCTTGTCCGGCCGTGTTTGTTCCCTTTTTGCACGTTTATTTGTAAATGTAGTCACATTTTGGAATTTGGTGCACGTAAAGTTGTTGGCATCACTAGTGGAGCGCTCTGTTATAGATCCTTTGTTATCCGGTTTACCTGTGCAGGCGCAGGCAGGCCTGTTAACGTTTGTTGGCTTTTGTGGGAGAGTGTAGAGGAAAGGACGCCTTGGATGATAACTTTGTTGGGTAAATAGACTATTTCAGAATTATTGTGTAGTAGGGGTGTAACGGTATATTTATTCGTCCCGTCACGGTATGGGGGTCACGGTTTGGTGCACGCAGTCACACGACGAATACGTCTGAGTGAGTGAGAAAAAAAAAGAAGAAAAAAAAAAGTCGAGTCCTCACTCCAATCCAGGTGGCGGTAATGAGCATAAAAGCTGCCAGCAACCGTCATTACCACAGAAAAAGAAACAGTTACAAACAAAAACAAACAAAAGAAGAAGAGTGATGGCGAGTGTGGAGTTGGAAGATCCGCCGGCTTCATTTAAATCAGCCGTGTGGGAACACTTTGGTTTCCCGGTGCAACATAACAGCGACGGCGAAAGAGTGGTCGACCGGACAAAGACTGTCTGCTGGCGATGTTTTACGGAGGTGCGCTACGTCGCTGGAAACACATCCAACATGCTAAAACACATTAGACGACACCATCCCGACATGTCCATTGCTGGTACGACAACAACAACTTATCCCCGCTTCTTTTAAGCAGCCTCTTGACAATAACACTGACAGGGCCAAACACATTACCGAAGCGATTGGCATATGTACAACACTGAAAGTGTTAGTTTCCTTATAATGAAGTTACCAAAGTTGCTACTTGACTACCTCAGTATAGCCCCACAAGAAATGTAGTTTTTTCTTTATGAACAGAATGAATGGTATGAGAACCCTCCCAATGCATTTGTTGTATGTTTTATTCTATTTATTTTTGTTACTTTTATATCAGGGGATGGTTTTACGTTTTGCAGTCAATTGGTGTCTGCTACCTCTACACTGTCCTCACATTCAAGAACTTGTTGTCAGTGTTATATTAGAACATGTTACTCTTAACGGTACTTCCGTTTTTAATCACTCGGTAATTCTTGTCCAAGCAGCCTCGTGATTTTTATTTATCACTACAGTATTCCCTTTTTTGGTTATTATGGGTTTGTACTCCTCGTACAGTTCTATCAATAATTTTTGCTCTAGTCTTTTCTGCCATTTTCTCGATGATTCGACATTCACGGTTCTGGTCTGGCTTTATATCCCGTGAACGTGCGTAACACACGACAACGTTAACCTGGCTTGAATTAGCCTCAACAAGGCACGGCTGAAATGCGTTAATGGAACGGGTTTAGCTGCAAGTGGAAGTTGGCGTTAGTTCTAACCATCTGTTTCCAAGAGACTCAAAGCGCTCTGACAGGGTTCCAGGTTCCATTCATCACACACAGTCATACTGGTGGTGGTAAACTGCAGACTGACGGAAGCGTGGCTGCCATTCTGCGCCTACGGCCCCTCCAACCACCACCTCAAACATACAGCAGTCATACACATTCACACGAGGCAAGCTAGGTGAAGTGTCTAGTGTTGATGTGCTGATGTGGTTGACCAGTTACTGTTTTTCCTGTGTCCTTGAAGGTACCGTCAGCAGAGTACGGATTTGGAGCACGTGGTTCAGGATAAAAAACCCAGTCTCTGCTCGGGGGTCGTCTCTCTCTCACGTTTGGCTGCATCCCCTCCAGCAGCAGCAGCACATTCTCTTTGTTTGGTTTCTGCTTTGTTTCACCTTACAACATTTACACTGGTTACCTGTCTGTCTCTACATGTCTCCCTGTGATAGACTGGTTACCTGTCTGTCTCTACATGTCTCCCTGTGATAGACTGGTTACCTGTCTGTCTCTACATGTCTCCCTGTGATAGACTGGTTACCTGTCTGTCTCTACATGTCTCCCTGTGATAGACTGGTTACCTGTCTGTCTCTACATGTCTCCCTGTGATAGACTGGTTACCTGTCTGTCTCTGCATGTCAGCCCTGTGATAGACTGGTTACCTGTCTGTCTCTACATGTCAGTCCTGTGATAGACTGGTTACCTGTCTGTCTCTACATGTCAGTCCTGTGATAGACTGGTTACCTGTCTGTCTCTACATGTCTCCCTGTGATAGACTGGTTACCTGTCTGTCTCTACATGTCAGCCCTGTGATAGACTGGTTACCTGTCTGTCTCTACATGTCAGCCCTGTGATAGACTGGTTACCTGTCTGTCTCTACATGTTAGCCCTGTGATAGACTGGTTACCTGTCTGTCTCTACATGTCAGCCCTGTGATAGACTGGTTACCTGTCTGTCTCTACATGTCGGCCCTGTGATAGACTGGTTACCTGTCTGTCTCTACATGTCTCCCTGTGATAGACTGGTTACCTGTCTGTCTCTACATGTCAGCCCTGTGATAGACTGGTTACCTGTCTGTCTCTACATGTCAGCCCTGTGATAGACTGGTTACCTGTCTGTCTCTACATGTCAGTCCTGTGATAGACTGGTTACCTGTCTGTCTCTACATGTCAGTCCTGTGATAGACTGGTTACCTGTCTGTCTCTACATGTCTCCCTGTGATAGACTGGTTACCTGTCTGTCTCTACATGTCAGCCCTGTGATAGACTGGTTACCTGTCTGTCTCTACATGTCAGCCCTGTGATAGACTGGTTACCTGTCTGTCTCTACATGTTAGCCCTGTGATAGACTGGTTACCTGTCTGTCTCTACGTGTCTCCCTGTGATAGACTGGTTACCTGTCTGTCTCTACATGTCAGCCCTGTCATAGACTGCTTACCTGTCTGTCTCTACATGTCAGCCCTGTGATAGACTGCTTACCTGTCTGTCTCTACATGTCTCCCTGTGATACACTGGTTACCTGTCTGTCTCTACATGTCAGCCCTGTGATAGACTGGTTACCTGTCTGTCTCTACATGTCAGCCCTGTCATAGACTGCTTACCTGTCTGTCTCTACATGTCAGCCCTGTGATAGACTGGTTACCTGTCTGTCTCTACATGTCTCCCTGTGATAGACTGGTTACCTGTCTGTCTCTACATGTCAGTCCTGTGATAGACTGGTTACCTGTCTGTCTCTACATGTCTCCCTGTGATAGACTGGTTAACTGTCTGTCTCTACATGTCTCCCTGTGATAGACTGGTTACCTGTCTGTCTCTACATGTCAGCCCTGTGATAGACTGGTTACCTGTCTGTCTCTGCATGTCAGCCCTGTGATAGACTGGTTACCTGTCTGTCTCTACATGTCGGCCCTGTGATAGACTGGTTACCTGTGTGTCTCTACATGTCAGCCCTGTGATAGACTGGTTACCTGTCTGTCTCTACATGTCAGTCCTGTGATAGACTGGTTACCTGTCTGTCTCTACATGTCAGTCCTGTGATAGACTGGTTACCTGTCTGTCTCTACATGTCTCCCTGTGATAGACTGGTTACCTGTCTGTCTCTACATGTCAGCCCTGTGATAGACTGGTTACCTGTCTGTCTCTACATGTCAGCCCTGTGATAGACTGGTTACATGTCTGTCTCTACATGTTAGCCCTGTGATAGACTGGTTACCTGTCTGTCTCTACGTGTCTCCCTGTGATAGACTGGTTACCTGTCTGTCTCTACATGTCAGCCCTGTCATAGACTGCTTACCTGTCTGTCTCTACATGTCAGCCCTGTGATAGACTGGTTACCTGTCAGTCTCGACATGTCTCCCTGTGATACACTGGTTACCTGTCTGTCTCTACATGTCAGCCCTGTGATAGACTGGTTACCTGTCTGTCTCTACATGTCAGCCCTGTCATAGACTGCTTACCTGTCTGTCTCTACAAGTCAGCCCTGTGATAGACTGCTTACCTGTCTGTCTCTACATGTCAGCCCTGTGATAGACTGGTTACCTGTCTGTCTCTACATGTCTCCCTGTGATAGACTGGTTACCTGTCTGTCTCTACATGTCTCCCTGTGATAGACTGGTTACCTGTCTGTCTCTACATGTCAGCCCTGTGATAGACTGGTTACCTGTCTGTCTCTACATGTCAGCCCTGTGATAGACTGGTTACCTGTCTGTCTCTACATGTCTCCCTGTGATAGACTGGTTACCTGTCTGTCTCTACATGTCTCCCTGTGATAGATTGGTTACCTGTCTGTCTCTACATGTCTCCCTGTGATAGACTGGTTACCTGTCTGTCTCTACATGTCTCCCTGTGATAGACTGGTTACCTGTCTGTCTCTACATGTCTCCCTGTGATAGACTGGTTACCTGTCTGTCTCTACATGTCTCCCTGTGATAGACTGGTTACCTGTCTGTCTCTACATGTCTCCCTGTGATAGACTGGTTACCTGTCTGTCTCTACATGTCAGCCCTGTGATAGACTGGTTACCTGTCTGTCTCTACATGTCAGCCCTGTGATAGACTGGTTACCTGTCTGTCTCTACATGTCTCCCTGTGATAGACTGGTTACCTGTCTGTCTCTACATGTCTCCCTGTGATAGACTGGTTACCTGTCTGTCTCTACATGTCTCCCTGTGATAGACTGGTTACCTGTCTGTCTCTACATGTCTCCCTGTGATAGACTGGTTACCTGTCTGTCTCTACATGTCTCCCTGTGATAGACTGGTTACCTGTCTGTCTCTACATGTCTCCCTGTGATAGACTGGTTACCTGTCTGTCTCTACATGTCTCCCTGTGATAGACTGGTTACCTGTCTGTCTCTACATGTCTCCCTGTGATAGACTGGTTACCTGTCTGTCTCTACATGTCAGCCCTGTGATAGACTGGTTACCTGTCTGTCTCTGCATGTCAGCCCTGTGATAGACTGGTTACCTGTCTGTCTCTACATGTCAGTCCTGTGATAGACTGGTTACCTGTCTGTCTCTACATGTCAGTCCTGTGATAGACTGGTTACCTGTCTGTCTCTACATGTCAGTCCTGTGATAGACTGGTTACCTGTCTGTCTCTACATGTCAGCCCTGTGATAGACTGGTTACCTGTCTGTCTCTACATGTTAGCCCTGTGATAGACTGGTTACCTGTCTGTCTCTACATGTCAGCCCTGTGATAGACTGGTTACCTGTCTGTCTCTACATGTCTCCCTGTGATAGACTGGTTATCTGTCTGTCTCTACATGTCAGCCCTGTGATAGACTGGTTACCTGTCAGTCTCTACATGTCTCCCTGTGATAGACTGGTTACCTGTCTGTCTCTACATGTCGGCCCTGTGATAGACTGGTTACCTGTCTGTCTCTGCATGTCAGCCCTGTGATAGACTGGTTACCTGTCTGTCTCTACATGTCAGCCCTGTGATAGACTGGTTACCTGTCTGTCTCTACATGTCTCCCTGTGATAGACTGGTTACCTGTCTGTCTCTACATGTCAGCCCTGTGATAGACTGGTTACCAAAGTTGCTACTTGACTACCTCAGTATAGCCCTACAAGAAATGTAGTTTTTTCTTTATGAACAGAATGAATGGTATGAGAACCCTCCCAATGCATTTGTTGTATGTTTTATTCTATTTATTTTTATTACTTTTATATCAGGGGATGGTTTTATGTTTTGCAGTCAATTGGTGTCTGCTCAAAATAAATGAAAAAAGATAGTCTTGTACCTGTGTGAGCTTTTGTTCATTTTCCCCCGCTGTACCGAAACCGTACCGAACCGTGACCCCCACACCGAGGTACGTACCGAACCGTGACCCCCACACCGAGGTACGTACCGAACCGTGACCCCCACACCGAGGTACGTACCGAACCGTGACCCCCACACCGAGGTACGTACCGAACCGTGACTTTTGTGTACCGTTACACCCCTATTGTGTAGTGTTTCTTACCTGGGTTTGGCCATTTGAATATTTGTTTGCTTCCGGTTATTAACTCTCACAGGTTGCTTATGCCCAGTCTGGTAATAGGAGGAGGAGTTTTTCCTTTGTAGACTGTAGCAACGCTCTCCTTTCTCCCTCCCCATAAGGCCCACCACATCCCTCTCCTCTACGCCTCGAACAGTCACCACCCGCTGCTACCTGAAAGGGGCCAGCACGAGGACCTTGCTCACTACCACCACCTCCTCTCTGACTTCACCTCAACTGTTTCGGCAGCTAAATCTGCCTTCTACCTGGCTAAGATCAACTCTTCTGCCTCCAACCCCAGGAAACTCTTCTCCATGTTCTCTTCCCTCCTCACCCCTCCTACCCCTACCCCCCTTCCTCCCTTACTACTGATGACTTTGCAACTTACTTTACCAAGAAATTAAATGACATCAGCTCTTCATTCACGCCTATTCCCTCCCAGAAAACATCTCCCCCAACTCTCAACTCGGATGGCCTTACCAGCTTTAGCCCCCTCACCTCTGAAGACGTTCACGCACTTGTTACATCTAACCGTGCCACCACCTGCTGCCTCGACCCGATTCCCTCCTCTCTTCTCCAGGACATCTCACACGACATCTTGCTGTTCCTCACCACCCTGATCAACTCCTCCCTCACCTCAGGTGTCATTCTAGCGGCTTTTAAGACAGCTACAGTGAAGCCCCTCCTAACCCCCCCCTACACGCTGCTGACATCCAAAGCTACAGACCTGTATCTCTTCTTTCATTCCTCTCTAAAACCTTGGAACGTGCCTACAAACAACTGTCATCTCTCACAGAACAACCTCTTTGACCCTAATCAATCAGGATTCAGGACTGCTCACTCCACTGAGACGGCCCTCCTCACAGTGACCGAGTCCCTGCGAGACGCCAGAGCCTCATCCAACTCCTCCGTTCTCATTCTCCTCAACCTATCTGCTGCATTCGACACAGTCAACCCTGGCTGAACTTGGAACTCAGTAGACCAGCAGATGGATTAGTGACCATAGACAGACACAACTTGTAGTAAAAACTAAATTACTTTTATTCAAAAGCTCTGTTAAAACACTCACACATAAGTCAGGCAGTTTTATACATTTTATGTTCATTTATATTGTTTTAAACAATAAATACAAATACAAACTACAAAGGATGTGAAATACAAAACATTTTTTTTCAGGACTGGTTCAACCTGTGAACATTGACCTGCGGGAGGGTCAGGTGGGAGAGTCAGGCGGGGCTGGCGTTGGACTGTGTGGTGGCTGGTTTGGTGACGGTGCTGTGGCAGATCTGGTAGAAGGTCTGATTCTGCCCAGCGTCATCCTCTGCTCGGTATGCCCTCAGACACAAGTCCATCCACGGACGCTCACCTGACGCAAAGAAGAGATCCTTATTATTGACCTGAACTCACTTTTATCACTTTCACAGAGAAACTTTGAACATTGTTGACCAGCGTTCAACTCGTTTGACTGCTTGAAAGAAGGTACAGGAGACTATGAATGTGTTGCTTCTAGTGTAACTCATCCATATTTGAATGTAGCGACTTGTTCACAGTTTAGTATTTCAACGATGCTTTCATGAGTGATTTGCCTTATTGAATATTGAATACAGTAACAATGGTAAGTAACAAAAGCAGCTCCTCGCCATGTTCTTCAAATCAATAAGAGAAGTCTTCCGCCATGTACAAATATATGCTGCCTTGCCCCCTAATCTTCTTCTGTTGAGTTTTATAGAGATTGGCATGCGTCAAGTGTTGCATCACCACCCTTTTCCGGACAGCCCTGTTGTGTCCGGTCGTAACAAGTAATAGCTTCCCGGTTTAGGTTCAGGTTCCTTCTGTGTGGAGTTAGCATGTTCTCCCCGTGTCAGCGTGGGTTCTCTCCGGGTTCTCCGGCTTCCTCCCACAGTCTAAAGACATGCAGGACGGACCTGTCTGTCTCTACATGTCTCCCTGTGATAGACTGGTTACCTGTCTGTCTCTACATGTCTCCCTGTGATAGACTGGTTACCTGTCTGTCTCTACATGTCAGCCCTGTGATAGACTGGTTACCTGTCTGTCTCTACATGTCTCCCTGTGATAGACTGGTTACCTGTCTGTCTCTACATGTCAGCCCTGTGATAGACTGGTGACCTGTCTGTCTCTACATGTCTCCCTGTGATAGACTGGTTACCTGTCTGTCTCTACATGTCTCCCTGTGATAGACTGGTTACCTGTCTGTCTCTACATGTCAGCCCTGTGATAGACTGGTTACCTGTCTGTCTCTACATGTCTCCCTGTGATAGACTGGTTACCTGTCTGTCTCTACATGTCTCCCTGTGATAGACTGGTTACCTGTCTGTCTCTACATGTCAGCCCTGTGATAGACTGGTTACCTGTCTGTCTCTACATGTCTCCCTGTGATAGACTGGTTACCTGTCTGTCTCTACATGTCAGCCCTGTGATAGACTGGTGACCTGTCTGTCTCTACATGTCTCCCTGTGATAGACTGGTTACCTGTCTGTCTCTACATGTCTCCCTGTGATAGACTGGTTACCTGTCTGTCTCTACATGTCAGCCCTGTGATAGACTGGTTACCTGTCTGTCTCTACATGTCTCCCTGTGATAGACTGGTTACCTGTCTGTCTCAACATGTCTCCCTGTGATAGACTGGTTACCTGTCTGTCTCTACATGTCTCCCTGTGATAGACTGGTTACCTGTCTGTCTCTACATGTCAGCCCTGTGATAGACTGGTTACCTGTCTGTCTCTACATGTCTCCCTGTGATAGACTGGTTACCTGTCTGTCTCTACATGTCTCCCTGTGATAGACTGGTTACCTGTCTGTCTCTACATGTCAGCCCTGTGATAGACTGGTTACCTGTCTGTCTCTACATGTCAGCCCTGTGATAGACTGGTTACCTGTCTATCTCTACATGTCTCCCTGTGATATACTGGTTACCTGTCTGTCTCTACATGTCTCCCTGTGATAGACTGGTTACCTGTCTGTCTCTACATGTCTCCCTGTGATAGACTGGTTACCTGTCTGTCTCTACATGTCAGCCCTGTGATAGACTGGTTACCTGTCTGTCTCTACATGTCAGCCCTGTGATAGACTGGTTACCTGTCTGTCTCTACATGTCTCCCTGTGATAGACTGGTTACCTGTCTGTCTCTACATGTCAGCCCTGTGATAGACTGGTTACCTGTCTGTCTCTACATGTCAGCCCTGTGATAGACTGGTTACCTGTCTGTCTCTACATGTCTCCCTGTGATAGACTGGTTACCTGTCTGTCTCTACATGTCTCCCTGTGATAGACTGGTTACCTGTCTGTCTCTACATGTCAGCCCTGTGATAGACTGGTTACCTGTCTGTCTCTACATGTCTCCCTGTGATAGACTGGTTACCTGTCTGTCTCTACATGTCTCCCTGTGATAGACTGGTTACCTGTCTGTCTCTACATGTCTCCCTGTGATAGACTGGTTACCTGTCTGTCTCTACATGTCAGCCCTGTGATAGACTGGTTACCTGTCTGTCTCTACATGTCTCCCTGTGATAGACTGGTTACCTGTCTGTCTCTACATGTCTCCCTGTGATAGACTGGTTACCTGTCTGTCTCTACATGTCAGCCCTTTGATAGACTGGTTACCTGTCTGTCTCTACATGTCCCCTGTGATAGACTGGTTACCTGTCTGTCTCTACATGTCAGCCCTGTATAGACTGGTTACCTGTCTGTCTCTACATGTCCCCTGTGATAGACTGGTTACCTGTCGTCTCACATGTCTCCCTGTGATAACTGGTTACCTGTCTGTCTCTACATGTCAGCCCTGTGATGACTGGTTACCTGTCTGTCTCTACATGTCAGCCCTGTATAGACTGGTTACCTGTCTGTCTCTACATGTCCCCTGTGATAGACTGGTTACCTGTCTGTCTCTACATGTCAGCCCTGTGATAGACTGGTTACCTGTCTGTCTCTTTCCTGTGTCTGGTCCTCTACATGTCCCCTGTGATAGACTGGTTACCTGTCTGTCTCTACATGTCCCCTGTGATAGACTGGTTACCTGTCTGTCTCTACATGTCAGCCCTGTGATAGATGGTTACCTGTTGTCTCTACATGTCTCCCTGTGATAGACTGGTTACCTGTCTGTCTCTACATGTCTCCCTGTGATAGACTGGTTACCTGTCTGTCTCTACATGTCCCCTGTGATAGACTGGTTACCTGTCTGTCTCTACATGTCCCCTGTGATAGACTGGTTACCTGTCTGTCTCACATGTCTCCCTGTGATAGACTGGTTACCTGTCTGTCTCTACATGTCTCCCTGTGATAGACTGGTTACCTGTCTGTCTCTACATGTAGCCCTGTGATAACTGGTTACCTGTCTGTCTCTACATGTCCCTGTGATAGACTGGTTACCTGTCTGTCTCTACATGTCCCCTGTGATAGACTGGTTACCTGTCTGTCTCTACATGTCCCCTGTGATAGATGGTTACCTGTCGTCTTACATGTCCCCTGTGATAGACTGGTTACCTGTCTTCTCTACATGTCTCCCTGTGATAACTGGTTACCTGTCTGTCTCTACATGTCCCCTGTGATAGACTGGTTACCTGTCTGTCTCTCATGTCTCCCTGTGATAGACTGGTTACCTGTCTGTCTCTACATGTGCCCTGGAGACTGTTACCTGTCTGTCTCTACATGTCAGCCCTGTGAACTCTCCGTCTGCTTCATGCCTGATAGCTCGCCCGCCTAAGAACGTGAGATGGTGTGTTGCTCACATTCCTTATAGATGTTACTGCTGCCACAGTTTATAACCTGTTATATATTCTCTCATGTTCCTGTGTATTGTACCTGCGCTTACATGGCCTTGTCGGCCTGTTGTTCCTTCCTTATTGTAATGTCTTTGAATTGTCCGTAAGTGTTGACCTGTGCTCTTAAGCTTGTATCGTTACCTGTGCAGCAGCGCTGTTAACGTTTGCTTTTGGAATGTGAAGGAGCTGTTACTTTGTTGGTAATGCTTTTAGATTTTGTGGGTGTACGTTATTTCCCTCCAGTAGGGGTCGTTGTCACCGTAAGACGATACGTCTGTTATGAAAAGAAAGAAAAAAAAAGTTGTCTCCTCATCCTGGTACTGGTAAAGTCTGTCTCTACATGTCACCCTGTGATAGACTGGTTACCTGTCTGTCTCTACATGTCACCCTGTGATAGACTGGTTACCTGTCTGTCTCTACATGTCGCCCTGTGATAGACTGGTTACCTGTCTGTCTCTACATGTCCCCTGTGATAACTGGTTACCTGTCTGTCTCTACATGTCGTCCCTGTGATAGACTGGTTACCTGTCTGTCTCTAATGTCACCCTGTGATAGACTGGTTACCTGTCTGTCTCTCATGTCGCCCTGTGATAGACTGGTTACCTGTCTGTCTCTACATGTCCCCTGTGATAGACTGGTTACCTGTCTGTCTCTACATGTCCCCTGTGATAGACTGGTTACCTGTCTGTCTCTACATGTCCCCTGTGATAACTGGTTACCTGTCTGCTCTACATGTCTCCCTGTGATAGACTGGTTACCTGTCTGTCTCTACATGTCACCCTGTGATAGACTGGTTACCTGTCTGTCTTCATGTACCCTTATATGTTACCTTTTCATGTTCCTTGATAATGGTTCCTGCTTCAATTCCGATAGCTGGTTACCTGTTGTTTCATTCCCCGTGTACGGTACCTTCTGCCTACCCCCGGTAGACGGTACCTGCCCACAGTACCCCCCCTCCCTCATTCCCCACCCCGTCTTTAGACCCCACCCCCCCAACTTTTCAAACTGACAAAAACTTCCAAGTGCGCCCCCCCCCACCTTCCTACCGATGACGTCATAAAAAATTTTTAAATAAAAGTTTTTTTTTTTTTAAAAAAAAAAAGAAATTTTTTTGGTACATCGGGGGGGGGGGGTGGGGTTGGGGAGTCCCGCCACCGCAAACTTTCATTTTTAATTATTCTATTTAAAGGATTACTTATTTTTTATTTTCTTATAAAGAAAAACCTTAAAAATCCAACTCCCCATTTTTTTGATCCCTTTCGCCTCGAAATCCGTTGTGTCTGTTCCCTGGTCTCGGTCTCGCTTCTCCACAGTCTAACTGAGACGGACCTGTCTGTCTCTACATGTCTCCCTGTGATAGACTGGTTACCTGTCTGTCTCTACATGTCGCCCTGTGATAGACTGGTTACCTGTCTGTCTCTACATGTCAGCCCTGTGATAGACTGGTTACCTGTCTGTCTCTACATGTCTCCCTGTGATAGACTGGTTACCTGTCTGTCTCTACATGTCAGCCCTGTGATAGACTGGTTACCTGTCTGTCTCTACATGTCAGCCCTGTGATAGACTGGTTACCTGTCTGTCTCTACATGTCTCCCTGTGATAGACTGGTTACCTGTCTGTCTCTACATGTCAGCCCTGTGATAGACTGGTTACCTGTCTGTCTCTACATGTCTCCCTGTGATAGACTGGTTACCTGTCTGTCTCTACATGTCATGCCCTGTGATAGACTGGTTACCTGTCTGTCTCTACATGTCTCCCTGTGATAGACTGGTTACCTGTCTGTCTCTACATGTCAGCCCTGTGATAGACTGGTTACCTGTCTGTCTCTACATGTCTCCCTGTGATAGACTGGTTACCTGTCTGTCTCTACATGTCAGCCCTGTGATAGACTGGTTACCTGTCTGTCTCTACATGTCAGACCCTGTGATAGACTGGTTACCTGTCTGTCTCTACATGTCTCCCTGTGATAGACTGGTTACCTGTCTGTCTCTACATGTCAGCCCTGTGATAGACTGGTTACCTGTCTGTCTCTACATGTCAGCCCTGTGATAGACTGGTTACCTGTCTGTCTCTACATGTCTCCCTGTGATAGACTGGTTACCTGTCTGTCTCTACATGTCTCCCTGTGATAGACTGGTTACCTGTCTGTCTCTACATGTCAGCCCTGTGATAGACTGGTTACCTGTCTGTCTCTACATGTCTCCCTGTGATAGACTGGTTACCTGTCTGTCTCTACATGTCTCCCTGTGATAGACTGGTTACCTGTCTGTCTCTACATGTCAGCCCTGTGATAGACTGGTTACCTGTCTGTCTCTACATGTCAGCCCTGTGATAGACTGGTTACCTGTCTGTCTCTACATGTCTCCCTGTGATAGACTGGTTACCTGTCTGTCTCTACATGTCCCCTGTGATAGACTGGTTACCTGTCTGTCTCTACATGTCTGCCCTGTGATAGACTGGTTACCTGTCTGTCTCTACATGTCATGCCCTGTGATAGACTGGTTACCTGTCTGTCTCTACATGTCATGCCCTGTGATAGACTGGTTACCTGTCTGTCTCTACATGTCAGCCCTGTGATAGACTGGTTACCTGTCTGTCTCTACATGTCAGCCCTGTGATAGACTGGTTACCTGTCTGTCTCTACATGTCCCCTGTGATAGACTGGTTACCTGTCTGTCTCTACATGTCAGCCCTGTGATAGACTGGTTACCTGTCTGTCTCTACATGTCAGCCCTGTGATAGACTGGTTACCTGTCTGTCTCTACATGTCTCCCTGTGATAGACTGGTTACCTGTCTGTCTCTACATGTCAGCCCTGTGATAGACTGGTTACCTGTCTGTCTCTACATGTCCCCTGTGATAGACTGGTTACCTGTCTGTCTCTACATGTCAGCCCTGTGATAGACTGGTTACCTGTCTGTCTCTACATGTCAGCCCTGTGATAGACTGGTTACCTGTCTGTCTCTACATGTCTCCCTGTGATAGACTGGTTACCTGTCTGTCTCTACATGTCAGCCCTGTGATAGACTGGTTACCTGTCTGTCTCTACATGTCAGCCCTGTGATAGACTGGTTACCTGTCTGTCTCTACATGTCTCCCTGTGATAGACTGGTTACCTGTCTGTCTCTACATGTCATGCCCTGTGATAGACTGGTTACCTGTCTGTCTCTACATGTCAGCCCTGTGATAGACTGGTTACCTGTCTGTCTCTACATGTCCAGACCCTGTGATAGACTGGTTACCTGTCTGTCTCTACATGTCTCCCTGTGATAGACTGGTTACCTGTCTGTCTCTACATGTCAGCCCTGTGATAGACTGGTTACCTGTCTGTCTCTACATGTCCCCTGTGATAGACTGGTTACCTGTCTGTCTCTACATGTCTCCCTGTGATAGACTGGTTACCTGTCTGTCTCTACATGTCAGCCCTGTGATAGACTGGTTACCTGTCTGTCTCTACATGTCAGCCCTGTGATAGACTGGTTACCTGTCTGTCTCTACATGTCTCCCTGTGATAGACTGGTTACCTGTCTGTCTCTACATGTCTCCCTGTGATAGACTGGTTACCTGTCTGTCTCTACATGTCAGCCCTGTGATAGACTGGTTACCTGTCTGTCTCTACATGTCAGCCCTGTGATAGACTGGTTACCTGTCTGTCTCTACATGTCAGCCCTGTGATAGACTGGTTACCTGTCTGTCTCTACATGTCTCCCTGTGATAGACTGGTTACCTGTCTGTCTCTACATGTCTCCCTGTGATAGACTGGTTACCTGTCTGTCTCTACATGTCAGCCCTGTGATAGACTGGTTACCTGTCTGTCTCTACATGTCAGCCCTGTGAGGTAGCCGAACCTGCACTCTCCTCACTGGGAACAGTTGTAAAATGATGATATGTAGACTCCGGCACAAATTAACACAAAAGGTAACCAAAAGATTTTACAGCCAATTGTTGTTGTCATAAGAGTGTGAGCTGGATCCAGCTGTTTGTGTGACGGATGTACCGATGTTGCCCCCTGCTGGACAGAAGGAGTCCATTGTTTGACGGACCCTGTTTTGAGCCTCCTGATTGGCTGCTACGTCCTCTGCCGAAATGCCAAAGAACGACTCCTGATAAAAGAGACAAACCATCACTCATCAATGCTAAAAATCACCAACAGTTTCAGGTGGTTTCATCATGTCATGTATTTTAACTTGAAGATGTTTCTTTGATGGCGGTTCTCTGTGCAGGAGAGTTCTGATGGACTTCATTCATCAAAACCTTCCCTTGATCTCATCACAGAGTGTGAATGCTGTCAGAAAAAACTCATCACCCTCCATGTTTAAAGGGGAAAGCACTGTTTGCAGACCTGTCATTTTTAGGTTACCTTAGATTTAGGGTTCAGTATTAAAGGGATAGTTCTCCACAAAATTAAAAATATATATTCACAGACCTTCTCAGCAGTTTCATGTAGAAACTTCAGTTGAAAGAAAAATAGTGGATTATCTTCAGTAACCAGGTCACCATTTCCAGAGAAGACACATTGATGTTGACTTTTTCTCATTTCTTTTCTGTATGGCTGTGAGCCATACAGTGCCATCATAGTGGTGAGGAAGCCAACACCTCTCCGGCCCATATCTCTAAAACTAGGTAACCAATAACAACTGACTGATAAACAGCAACAGCTTAACAGGAAAACACTGAGCTTATGATTTGGGGTGAACTGTCCCTTTAAAGAGAAACTCAACTGCTTTTTCAGCGATAAAACTATGTATATAATCTTTAGTAGTGTTGTTGATGGATTCAGGTCCTACTCTTGACATTTAGTATTAAATTACATATTGTACATATTGTGTTAATAATATGCAAAGCGACTGCCTGCTACTGGTTGCAATTGCAACAGAATTTTGCTTTTGGCTGATTTGGAGGAAGGTAACTGTATATGGATGGAAGCCACACCGTCACTCACTGAACTCCATGAACATATCATATGTGTTTGAAGGAAACATCCAGGATGTTTCCTCCAAACACATATGTCAAAGATAAAGACAGCAGCTAAAGCTACAGATCAGTGTTTAAGTGAACCACTGTTAGCTGTTCAGAGCTGGCCGATGCTACGCGATGATGGTGGGACTTAGCATAGCGTTACTGTGCAACCGTCGTCATGGTGTGAGCTCCAGTCACTTACACCAGCTGGATTCTTTCATACGCATGGAAGATTTTAAAAACAAATGTCCTGTTACTGATGTAATTTGCTGTTTACAGCAAACAAGACATTTCTTTGACGTTTTCTCCGTTTAAAAAAAAAAATCTGTTGTTTTAATGAAACTTTGATACTGCCCACCTGGCTCGGACCCCCCTCTTAAAAAAAAAAGATTTAATAACTTCATAGGATTTTCTCAGAAAAACATTAAATAAATAATAGTTTTTAATTGTTGTTGTTGGACTATTCTTTGCCCACGTTCATTGCCTAATAGTTTGGTCTATTAATTGCCAGGCAATACAAAAAACTTCAGCTACAATATCAAAAAGTCCAAATCGATGCCCAAAACGTTCCAATTTGGGTGATTTTGTCCCATCACCCCCTCACCCCCCCAAAATAAATAATAGAATGATTTACTATTTCATGGCACTAAAAAATAACCCTGCTTCAAAAGACAGTCAAAACTAGGATTTTTTCAAATTAATTTCAGCTCACGACTCAAGCCATGTAGTCCAAGCAAACGTTGTTCAAATGTTCAGAAACAGGGTAATAAACTCTGGTTTTCTCCCTTCTTGTGATCTAATCTCCTCTGATCTCCTCCAGTCAGCAGCGTTTCAAACAGGACCCAACACTCACAGCGTCCCTCCACAGGAAGACGTCCAGCTTGTCGGTGGCGTCCTGCAGCTCGAGCTTCAACAGCAGGACGAACTGCAGCAGCTGAACGCCGAGAGCTGCAGACAACAGACGTTAACACTGTGAATCATATCGGAGGGAAAAGAACTGCGGCAAGGACAGACCTGAGATCAGCCAGGAGTCATTTAGGAGCTTTTACAAACCTGCTGAATCAGGAAGAAGGAAAAGATGAAACAGCGAGCTGATCAGGGCTTTTAAACCAAGAACACAAGAACTCATTCTCGGTGCATCCAAGGGTCAACTTTGTTGTCAGAATACTGAGGCATCACTTCAATACACCAATGATTCATTCCTTTCAGAATGCCCAACGCACATCCCCAGAGCCCAAGGGGACGTCTTCAAAGGTCCTAAAGACATTCAGTTAGCGATGATACAGTTAATCCTCACACTGGAAGTCCCAACAGATCAATCTGTGAAAAGCATCAGCGTCTCACACAACTAATACGCTCTCCTTTTTGGTCTATGCAGCCGTCCCCTCACACCTCATGGATGCAACTGGATCCTGAAAGGTTTATTTTCACACCTCAAGTCAATTTTTTAACAATGTGAGGTTGATACTTCATAAAACACTGCTATTTTTCTTCTTCCTTTTATACAGGTCCATCTTGGAAGGCTGTGCCATCGATGTGTGAATGAGTTAGATTAGATCCCGATGGGCAGGCGGCTCCCTCTTCCATCAGTGTATGAATGTGTGTGAATGTAGACCGAATGTAGTGTAAAGCGTGTCGTGGTCCAAACACACTTGAAAAGTGTGATGCAGGTCAATTTACCATTTATACCTATTTTAGGTTTTTACCATTGTTATTATTAAACTTTTATCATATTAACTTGATTTTCTTATTATGTGACCATGGTCTTCAATTTTATTGTTTCTGAAGGCAAGCTTTATTGTTGGTTGATTCATTGTGTACTCTTTTATCTTAATGTTTTTTTTAAACTTACCCTGACTTTTTGGCCTTTTATTGATAGGACAACTTGAGTGTGAGAGGAGAGAGATGGGTAGGACATGCAGAAATGACTGCTGGGTGGATTGGAACCTGGGACCCTGCAGAGAGGACTATGGGGACGCCCACTCTACCCACTGAGCTCACCGGCGCCCCCCTTAACTTAATGTGTAAGGCCGGGTTGAAAACAGCGGAAGGGCTGGGATTTTTCAGCCCATTAAAATCATTGGGTCTTCACATGTCAGGGTGTGTGACGTGTAAGGGGCTTCGCGATCATTTAGTTTCGGGGTCTATTTTCAGCCCATCTTGCCCCATAGTATTGTGACTGAATTTCTTTGGCAAGAAAAGAGTTTCCACTGGATTCCCCGGATTCCCACATTTCCACAACCCATCCACGGAATGTATTTGAAAAGCAGAGTGTCACCACTGCATTTATTCCACTCTGAAGCGTATCAGTGTGAAGTCCGTGTTAAGTGTCTTTAAAAGCGCTTTACAAACCCGGTTTTTCTCACGAGGGGGAAACGGGACATTTTGAAGCTCTGGCAGAAAGTTTGGCAGCTCTCTCCTGCTCGACACCAGGAACAAGGCACAGCAGGAGCTGTTTCTTGTGAGTTCTCCACCGCCAGTGTTTCCTACGACGGTTGGAACCAAACACTCTCTCACCTTCTGCAATGATGTTCTCATCGATCAGCTCCACTCCTTCAGCCCACGAAGGTTCCCTCACTGCAGCCTCGGAGCACCGTTTACACCTGGACAACACACAGGAGCCATGAGGAGAAAGGGTCAGATATTTCAAGCTTTATGTTATTTATAACACAACATGACCATGTGGCCGGCTGCAGTACTTTAAATATATATTATATATATAATGATGAAGGTATTGCATATACCTGCATAATTGGTAGTTGGGAAAAGGTACTAAATCACAGGACATCGCAATACTCACAACAGGACATAGCATATTTCAAATGTTTACAACTGCATTAACATCATATGGTGGTATCGTGTCATGGCGCCGAGTCCATGGCGTGATCGGTCAGCTGTGTGGCTGTGAGACAGTAAGCAGTACGACACGTAAACAGCTGGTGCAACACTAGAACTGTCTACCAGGAGAGACCGACTGAAAATGTGCACCGTTATCTCCATATACAAATGATAGCGCTTCTCGTCATCGCTATGACAACTGGCTTTTATCTCCAGTGAACTCGCGAGCCATTTTGCCCTCCGAAAAAGTTGGACGCCATTATACATACTTATAATGCATTATAATCTGCTTAAAGCACTGTATAATTAGTTATAAGCACTCATACATATGTATAATGCGTTATAATAATCCAAACACATTATAAAACATTTCATAATTATAAGGTAATGCATCATAATACTTCATAACTGCTCAGCCCATGCATTATAAACATACTGTGTTATATTTGAGATGATCGGCATCGGCCGATGCCTGTGCTCACAAGGCTGATAAACAAACATCTGTAGGCAGTGTTGAGGAGCCGTCGCACAACATTTGTAGTGCCTTGTAGGAAATGGAGACGCCATTTTTGTTATAAAAGGACCGGTCCAGTTCCGCTTACACCTCTAGTCTGAAGTGAGGTCCCCCCACTGATCTGTACTCGGTCTGTAGCATCAGTGGGTCCCACCCCAGATGGAAGATGTCAGCTGGAGTGATGACTCATGCTTCACTAGTCTAATGCTTTTTTTTTAATCAATCCATATTCAATGATACAGAGTCATGTTTCACTTGTGCTCCATGCACGAGAAAAACTCCCCAAAGCATATTTTTAGGTGATCCGCTTCCTTCCGTCTTCCGTTTATAACTACAGTACGCTCTGAAACGCTCTACTGTTCTCCTGTTGGGTCTAGGTCATCTAGTCACTAGGAATGCAACAGCATACACCACTGTTGTATGTCTCGTTTGTCTCTTTCCAATTTCAAAATGTAAAATGCTGCCCTTCACTAAGCATTTGGTGTGGAAGAACTTGACTGGTCTGCACGAGACCCAAGCTCAACCCTGTCAAACCCCTTGGGATTAACCGGAGCTCTTGGCTGAGTAGAAGACGAGCTCATTCTACTTTGAATCTTTTGAATACATTTTCACAGTGTTGAATCAAAAGTGAGATACTGGACCATCCACAGTAACTCTGAGCAGAACATAGCTGCTCGCTTGCTACAATGTGAATCAAACTAAATGATGAACTGAATTGTGGGATGCATCAGTGTGTGAGGCTCATCTCTGACCCGTAGTATCTCTTCCTGCCTCGAAACAGGAAAGGTGCAGACAGGTCCAGCAGAGCCAGCTGACCTCCCGATGACCTCACAGGGACAATGTTGTGGTAACCGGCCGTGAGTCGACACGTTTCCTCCAGAGTCAAACCTGCAAGAGACCACAACCTGCATCTGATTCTGGATGAAAACTGTAATGGTTGTCTATTTGCTCATTGAAAAAAAAGAAAAGAACTGAGAGAGTTGGTGAGGACTGCTACCCTTTACGAAGATGAGCTCTTTGGTTTTGTCCTCACACATGAGCTGTGTGGCCAGGTGGACACTCAGAGCTCGTTTTGGGGATCCTGGGTTATCTCCGGGGGCGAGGACCTGCCCAGACAGAGCCCACAGTGGTGGATCCCAGGGACCCAGGTCCTTGGACGCCTCAGAGAACAGATCTGCCACCAGTTCATCATCTGGTACGTCCTGTCTGATATTAGAGGGATGTCATATATTTCATTATTTTTGTATAAACAACCACAATGATTCATTTGTCTCCTGACAGCTGAATCTGTAATGAGCTAAGCGCTTTGATTTAAACTCAATTTCATTTGAAAACCTTGCCCTTGTGTCTTGTAAAACACATGAAAGCCGACATTAACTTTCCAAAGAGTCATTTTCAGGAAAAGTTTAGTGTGAATGAAGTGGAAAAATTCAACCTGCAAGTTGCTCTTCAAGCTGGATAATATAAATATTCAGTTGGATCATATCTAAGCGTGTGAGTATAAATGAAACTGACAAAGAGACAGAAGAGAGTATGAAAAAAATTAATACATTTCAAATTAATTAATAAAAAACGGCTCAAATAATTACACATAACTATAATAATAATAACAACAACAACAAAAGTGGACCAGAGGGGTATTCCATCAAACTCGCTAAGCGCAAAGCGGGCTAATTTCGATCAGCCTTGCTACCTTTAGCGAGAGTTGCGTTCCATCAACGTGACTTGAGGGACTCTCCGCTAAGTAACCATGGGAATTTATCCGACCAAACTAGCCTGCTCCGGGGCAGGCTAACCATCAGGCTTACTTTAGCAGGGGTTTCAGAGAAGTCCGTCTGTCGGAAACAACTGTACCAGCAGAAGGTTCCGCCAAGCCTAGTCCTCGTGATTTCGTCACGTGGAAGACCAGAAATGACCAAAATGACATATATGAAGTACAAACAGACTATATTTTCATCAAGCGTCTAAGAATACATGCTTGCAATTAATATGAATAAATCGTTTATTTTGTTTAACACCTACTGGCCATTTGATTATCTGAAGTCCCCAGTTGGGTGAGTGGTGACGTACCTGCCCTTGAACATGGACATCTCAGGTTCACATCCCGGCGAGGATATCTCATGGTGTGTGTGTGTGTGTGTGTGTGTGTGTGTGTGTGTGTGTGTTCCGGCCAAAGAAAGAAGTTTCACAAACTTCCATAGACAGGAGTTGAACCGTTGCCTGCCACATGCAAAGCCGTTACCTCTACACTATCCTCACATTAGAGAAATCGTAGTCAGTGTTATATTAGAACATGCTACTCTTAACGGTACTTCCGTTTTTAATCACTCGGTAATTCTTGTCCAAGCAGCCTCGTGATTTTTATTTATCACTACAGTATTCCCTTTTTTGGTTATGATGGGTTTGTACTCCTCGTACAGTTCTATCAATAATTTTTGCTCTGGTCTTTTCTGCCATTTTCTCGATGATTCGACATTCCTGGTTCTGGTCTGGCTTCTTATCCCGTGAACGTGCGTAACATACGACAACGTTAGCCTCGCTTGAATTAGCCTCAACAAGGCGCGGCTGAAATGCGTTAATGGAACGGGTTTAGCCGCAAGTGGAAGTTGGCGTTAGTTCTAACCAGGCTTAACCAGGTAAGCGCCGCTTTAATTAGCGAGTTTGGTGGAATACCCCTCTGAGTGTGTGTGTGTGTGTGTGTGTGTTGTGTTGTGTGTGAGAGCCAGCCTACATTGATGTGCACTTGCTGCAGTAGAGTTTCAGAGCCTGGTGGAGTCTCTGGGGCTCATAGGATCTCAGCTGGACTCTGACATGGTGAGCTCGACCTGGACCAATGCGCTTCAGCTCGGACAGTGAAGCCAGCTGTGTGTCGTGACCACAGCTTCTCTCTGAAACCCACAGAATGAAACACACAATCTGGTCACACGAAATGTCTAATCCAACAACTGTGAGCCGAGTCTGCATCCATGCCCACTTGTTTGTGTGAACTGTTAGAATGTATGTTTTACGATGTCTTACAGCACATTGGTGTTTAGAGGGGGCTTAGAAAATTAGGATTTGTATTCATTCAGTCCAACCAGGCGGATATCTGCACTCTGAGTGCATCTTTCTAGCTCTTGAATATCATTCAAATATCATTTCATTTTTATATAAAAAAAAAAACTCTCATCCTCCAAACAGGACTCTCTAATGTCAATCTTATCTGTGGTCCACAGCTCTGATGATATAAAAGAGATTCGGAAAAGTCAAACTTTCAATCTAAGACTTTTAAAGACCCCTTTAACACCATATCAAATGCATTTCCATAAAGCAGAGGGGGTGTGGCCTCTAAGTAGTCATTATTATATCACATTTCTTACAGTACTTTCCAGCAGTGTATAACAATCATTTCTAATGATATAACCAATTAAATTAATGCAACCGGCATGAAGCAGATGGATGGATTTACCAACATAAATGATTCAATCTTGTAAGTTATTAGATCCTGCAAAAGGATTAAAAAGTGAATTTGCTGTAGGTCTGATGGAGCTGAAACTCACTCAAAGGCTACGTTCACACCGCAGTTACAAGTGACCTGAATCGGATTTTTTCGCTCATATGTGACCCATATCTGATTTGCTTTTGACAATCTGAACCGCACAAGTCGCATTGAATCTGACATTTTCTAATCAGATTCAGGCCAATCACATGAGTGATTATGACGTCATTAAAACGTGCACCGCAGGCAGGTAGGCAGTCTGGGGGAGACACTCACGTGATTGGCTGTAAAGGAGGGAGACATCTGATTGGCTACAGACAACCTCCCCTTAGAAAAAACGCATTTGTGGATCAGAGTCACGTCAGGGGAGTCTCAAAAGTTTCACACACAAATGCAGGGAGGTTTACAAATGAAAAGCACTTTGTAAATACAGGTCCAACAGTTCATATATGAATGTAACAAGCCCCAAATGCGTATTTGATGAAGATTGCAAATACTTTAACATTCATGTATTTGTGATTTTTTTTAGATTTGTGTGTGCATTGGAAGTATGTTTATGAATCTTGTTTTTTATATGTGAATATTTTTTACTTACATATGAAATGAAACATATTTGTGTGTGCATTGAAAATGTATTTGTGTTTTGAGTCACATGTATATACAAATCCCCAAATACATTTGTAAATCTTTTTTGTGCATTTGTGAATTTCTGTGTGCATTTATGAATTATGAGACTGTTCTAGCTTCATACTTTTGTGTACGTAGAAAAAGTCTGAGCTCTTTCATTTCAGCTCCTAAAAATTGCAGCAAAAACAGATGTGTTGCATTTAGATTTTTTTGTTGTCTATAGCAAGCCAAGAGAAAGTTCCAAACCACTGATCTTCAAACGTTTCACAGGCAACATTTGTTTCATTTCACCAATGAGGACCGTTTATCTTCACACCAGAGCTGTTGAGCTGCTGCAGCGTGTCGTGTTTCATACCTGTGCTGCACTCCACCCTTCCACCATCTGAAAGCAGAAAGAGAGGATCCATCAAGGACTTCACCAGATACAGGAAGACACAAGCCAATAAGGGATGAGTAACGCAGGCCTTCAAAGAAAACTCTTACAGACTGATTACTGACTCGGCTGCTTTAACCATATTAAGGTTCATTTTTAATGCCACTTTGGGTTTGAGGAGTAATTTAACTGGTAACATAACATATCACTAACATTAGACATACAGATTTGCATCTTACTTTTACATCATCATTTTTAAGTGGGCGCTTACAACATGAACAGAAACATAGATTTGGCAATTTCTGCCTGTTTTTACTTTTAGTGGGCACTTTCAGGCCATGCACTGTATTAGGGTTTAACAGTATTGAATTAATTTAAATTGCATCTAACAGCAGCAGACACAGAAATACGTTGTGTAATATGTGTGCAAAGCAATAAATGACAAATTAAATGTTCAATGTTTGGCCACCTCTCCTCTATCACTGGCTCTATGTCATTCATTCAATATCATTGTTGTTGTTTTTTCCTTTTAAAGAAGAAACAAAAAAGTACTAAAATAAAAACTTGATTACCTAAGTCTGCAAGAAATCGCTGATGCGGTTGATAAAGAAGTCAAATGTAAAATAAGAATGTTGGTGCTCTGCAAAGAAATATTTGTTCCACTCACACAAAAAGGTTAGGTTAGTTTTCTGTCTGAACACAGAAAACAGCTGCAGCTTTAAAAGAACTCTTTGGCATGCAATAAGAGAAAGCTCTGTTTGCCAGAGAGGAAACCTTCAGGTCACAGTCAGAGTTTGATTTCAGCCCCAGTGAAGCGTGGGCTTTTAGAAGGCCCTGCTAATGGAAGCAGCTCCCCACAGCTCCAATCCATCTGGCCGTTTCCTCAGTCTGTCTGAGCAACCAGGAGGTTCCATGTTCTTCCATTTAATCAAAGACCAGCAGGCAGCCACCACTCACACTGTTCTCTCCTTCTCAATGCAAATATGTATGTTGATCTTCAAGGAAGCATATGCTCATTGGAAAAGCAATGACGTGCTAACATGCATATCAGCCATGGCCGTTGCCAGCTACGAGGTCGCCGAGGTCCACTGGTCAGTTAATGGCTTGCACTTCACAACATGCTCGTAAACGCAACTCAAAGTGAACATACTTTACAATGACAATAACAGAAAGGAGACTGAAGTGGAAACACATGGACATTCAGTCAGATCATCCAGCTAAAGACAGCTGTCAACCATTGGAAATAAGCTCCAAGCTTTTTCAGCTTCAGTATTGGCTGTTTAGTATAAAGAGAAATAAAAAAGCTCATTCAAAACCAAATCACAAATAAATAATCGGATCTGATGTCGTGGTATATTCAGTGTTACTACTGTTCGCAGCATTTAGGGGGAGACGCTACAAGCAAAAGAATCACTTTCTATGCACTGATTACCTTTGAGATTTTGGGCTATTTTGCTTCCATAACATGTCTTCTTTCAGGTAATGGAAATAAATATCTAAAATACCCATTTAGGCTGCTTTGTCTGTTTGCATGTCCTAAATTCACCCAAACTTACCTACAGATAATATCTAATTTGCAACATTTTAACATAACATTTTGAGAAAACTTGCAATACAAAAGAAATGTTGTCTTAATGTCAGTAATCGACAGTAGAACTTTCATGGCAAAAATGAGTTACATGTTGAATTGGCCATATTCCCCTGTAGAGTCTTGACAATGTGTGTACCCTCCACACCTCCACTTCAGCAGCTACACTTTCTAAACCCATTGCTGTCTCTAGCAATCTGAAGCTTTGTTCCACAGGGATGGTTTATTGAAGATTGTATTACTAAAAACATGGCCAAAATGTTTAAATAGCTGTTATGGTGATTGATAAGTTCATTTTTTAACACTTCACCTGAGGTGACCATTAATGTGATGAACATCATTTCCCATGATCCCTGGGCCAAATTCTAAATACGAAGATTAGAGCGAAAAATTGACTTTTAAATTGACTTTTAAAGAGAGTCTTATGGACAAAACCAAGTTATGATGAGGTAAGTAAATCGTTGTTTAACTTCATAAACTTTGTTAAAACCACAAAGGTTCCAACTTGTGATAGCAAGTGCTGGAGTGGATGTCACTGTGTCCAACAATATGTTGAGTTAAACCCATGACAGCAGTATCTTGAGCTAAATGCTGACACTGGCATGAGGCAAGTCCATTCAGTGGACAAACAGGTTTTGATATTTGATGGTTCAGTGTAAAAACTGATAAATATGAGACACATCCAACATCCACTCATACCCAGAGACTCTGGCGGAGTGCTCCAGACCTCCAGCAACTCTGAGTCATTCAGTTCCAAGAAGTCCTCATCCTCTGGGAAGGCCTCCACCACTCTAAACACAGACACAGACACAGTGAATACATTGAAAACATATTAAGGAATTATCACGGAAATTAATCAAATACTGATGGATTTTCTTTTCTTTATGCAGCAGAACCGAAGCTGCAACATGAAGCATGTTTTCTCCTATTTTTAATCTTGGTTATATTTGTCCCTCGTCTCCTGCTGTACCTCTTCAGCTCCTGCACATCAGGGCTGTTCTCTGGAAGAACCCGGATCCCCCTGCCATACGCAGTCCCTCCATGCAGGTGAAACACCAGGTGATCCACTTCCTCCCCTGACTGGCTGCTGGTGAGGCCCGGCACCTTACTGGATCCTGGGATCGCTCGTAGGTTGTAGATCCTGAGGAAGTCCCCGGGCTGATGAACAAATAAACCGGCCAATTACCACGCAAAACATGACATGATCCTCATAATATTAGAAACATTTTATTGTAAAACAGACAAGCAGCAGTAGAGCGGAAGAACTTGAAGAATATGTCAAGTAAATAAATAAAAAACGTGCAGTATCAGGGCTCCAAGCTAAGGTTTTTTTCCACTTGCCCGGTCGGGCCAGTGGGTCTGAATTCTACTTGCCCGAAGTCAATTTTCACTGGCCCCAAATATAAATAGTTTTTTTTATTAGTGGTTATCAAATAATGACAACGATTCAGGTAAATTGTTATATTTGATCTTTATTTACAATGTATGAATAATTCTGACATGGTTGGAACATTGGTATTTTTTTTTTTTTTCGGTTTTATTCCATATTTTAATCTTGGCCACTCAAACTTTGGCACAAAAATAAATGAATAAATAATCCCCTCGAACCCGACGTGCTCTCTGACCTGCTGACAGCCATCGTCCTACAACACGTTCTGCATTGTAGTTGGAGGTAGCTGAGCTATGTAGCGGAGTAGCGGGAGTTTCACGATCACGATTTTGATTCTCCGAAAATCTCCGCGACCGAGACTTCAGTGAACTTTAGCCTCCGTCGGGTTTTGAGTGACAGGGAGACTCCAGGGAAACCCCTTGAAAACGCACATCATCATGACGTGTACCGGGACGTCTCTTTGCGCTGCTTTCGGTGAATTACACAGCGGTTCATCTTTACTCCAGCGGTGCTTCGCTCCGTGTGAACGAACAACGGCGGAGAATTAGCGAACGACCGCTGCGGTGTTAATGTGGTGTTACTTACAGCTCATAGTGCTGATCTGGACCGGAAGTTGTGTCGCGATTCTGCCTTCTCGTGGCGCGAGACAGGTTCGTGGATCTGAGTGTCGCGATTTCAGCTTCGATACGTGTATCGTTATAGCCCTAATTACAAGCATTATCCGATGAGGGCAAGGGGAAACATCATAACTTTATCGATGATGATCGTTTTTTTTTTTTTTTTTTGCTTCGAGTCCTACACTTGCCCGAACGGCCAAGCGGGTTGTCATAGTTACTTGCCCGACGTGGTGTTTTACTTGCCCCGGGACGTCGGGCAATCCTTATTGTTGAGCCCTGAGTATATACTGTTACATCATAGTTGATTTGGAGTGAATTATTATGTCAATGTTCTTAATAGACTAACAATTTGGGAGCAGCAGATGTCGGGATATCCTTACAAGTGTGAGTCAACTCCAAAAGTGTTGTACTTCTACTTCTCCCACAACGCAAAAACATTTACATTTAGGTCATTTAGCAGACGCTTTTGTCCAAAGCGACTTACAATAAGTACATTTGTCAAAAGAAGAAAACAAAGAAACCACAATGTATCATTGCCAATAAAGTAAGAGCTAAAAATAGAACAAGTGTTATATCCTCGTCTGAGGAAAGTAGTAGCTGTTCAGCAAAACATACCTTAAGAGCAACAGTGCTATGATCAGAGTGCTATAGGTAAGGTTTTTATTTTTTGTTAGGGGGTAAGTGGGTCATGCTATGTAGAGTCGAGGTGAAGTCTGAACAGGTGAGTCTTGAGCCTTTTTCGGAAGATGGCAAATGACTCTGCTGTCCTGACATTGGTCGGGAGTTCGTTCCACCACTGAGGCGCCAGAACAGAGAAGAGTCTGGACTGGACATCAACATTTGTTTGATTTCAGCGATGGTGGTACCAGCCGGCCAGCTGAAGTAGAGGAGCGAAGTGCTCGCGTCGGGGCATGAGGTTTGACCAGTGTTTAAAGGTAGATGGGTGCCGTTCCATTGATGGCCCCGAAGGCCAGTGCCATCGTCTTGAATTGGATGCGTGCTGCAACAGGGAGCCAGTGGAGGTCACGGAGGAGGGGGGTCACATGGGATAATTTTGCTAGATTGAAGACAAGGTGTGCTGCAGCGTTCTGGATACGCTGGGCCAGGAGAGAGATAGAGTAGTCAAGGCGGGAGATGACCAGTGCTTGGACCAGGAGTTGCGTTGCATCCTTTGTGAGGAAGGTCCAAATCCAGCAGATATTGTAGAGGGCGAATCTGCAGGATCGGGCCACAGCAGTGATGTTGGGGGTACAGGATAGGACGAGGATTACACCCAGGTTCCTCACAGTTGAGGAAGGCAATACTGTGATGCCCTCAACAGTGACCGACAGGTCCATGCGAGGGCAGTCTTTCCCTGGGATGAAGAGGAGTTGGGTTTTATTCAGGTTAAGCTTGAGGTGATGTGCAGTTGTCCAGACAGAGATGTCAGCCAGGTTCAGGTTCAGGTTCAGGTTCAGGTTACTTTATTCGTACCCGTAGGTAAACTTGTGTTGCAGTTTAAAAGTGGGCTTCCGTCACACAGTTAGGACAACACATGCACACACACACAAAAAAATAAAATAAAATAAAAAATAAATAAATAAATAAATAAATAAATAAATAAATAAATAAATAAATAAAATAATGGGACAGTTACGTACAGTGGATAAAACAATTAAAGTGCTCCAGTGCTAATCCAAATTTGGACACTTAAAACTGACCAACATAATTAAAATATAATAAAACCCTGATAAATTGATCTAAAAAATCAACAAATAAATAAATAACACATACAAAATTAATGTTGTGCAAATATAGCAGTTTCTACAGCTTGTTCTTCAGCGTGATTGCAGCTGGAACAAAGCTGTTTTTAAAACGCTTGGTTTTAAACCTTGGAACTAAAAACCTTTTTCCAGAAGGGAGTAGCTGAAACTCTTTGTGCAAAGGGTGCAAACGGTGATTTAAAATAGACTCGGTTATCCGCTGTACCTGTCTAGTGTACAGGGAGGCCGGGTTCGGCTGAGATTCACCAGTTAACTTACTGGACCATTTCACCACCTGATTGAGTGAGTTCCTGTTCTTAATAGAGAGACTTCCAAACCATGAAACCAAAGAAAAGGATACAATAGATTCGATAAAAGCACGATAAAACAAGGTCATTATGGTTTTATCCACCTGGAAAAAGAACAGTTTCCTCAGACAGTGAAGACGCTGGTGTCCCTTTTTACACACAGCAATACAGTTTTCTTCAAAATTCAGTTTAGAATCAATTATTGTTCCAAGGTATATGTATGAATCCACATATTGCACCGGTTGTGTTTTTATTGTTGTGACATCGTTAGGGGAAGCATGTTTTCTAAAATCAACGATCATATCTTTTGTTTTGAGTATGTTTAGTTGAAGATGTGACTCCTCACACCACTTCACAAAATCCTCTATTATTGGGCCATGACCAGTCTCATTTTTCTGGAGGAGACTAACAATAACAGAGTCATCTGCATACTTGATTATGGTCCTGTTTGCATATTTACTTTGACACATGTTGGTGTACAGGATGAAAAGTAAGGGTGACAGCACACATCCCTGTGGTGAACCAGTAGAGGAGCAAAGTTGGCTGGAAAGTACTCCATTAACCCTGACTCTCTGTGTCCTTTCAGTTAAAAAATCCACAATCCAGCCCACAAGATTAAAACCTAGGTCGAATTGTTCTAAAAGCCGGCTCGCCAGGATGTGTGGTTGGATTGTGTTAAAAGCTGATGAGAAGTCCACGAAAAGGAGTCGAGCATGAGACCCACTTCCCTCCAGGTGTTTAAAAAGCAAGTGGAGCAAAGTGACAGTGGCATCCTCTACACCCCTATATGGCCTGTAGGCAAACTGCATGGGGTCAAGTAAATGCTCAGTTTTTTGTATGATTTCTAACCTTACCAACTTCTCAAAATGCTTCATTATAATTGATGTAAGAGCCACCGGTCTAAAATCATTAAGGGTTTTTGGACCACTCGATTTAGGGACGGGGACTATAACAGCATCCTTCCAGACTTTAGGAACATGCTGTGTCTGCAAGGATGTATTAAAAATGTAGTGAAATATAGAGCTCAGCTCTTTTGCACAGGATTTAAGTAGTCCGAGTAGCCAGACAGTCCGAGATGCGAGTTGCAATGTGAGTGTCAGAGGTCGGGGAAAAAGAGAGGAACAGCTGGGTGTCATCTGCGTAGCAAAGGTAGGAGAATCCATGCGATGTGATAACAGAACCTAGTGATCTGGTGTAGAGCGAGAACAGAAGTGGTCCTAATACTGAGCCTTGGCCAGGAACTCGGTCACTGTGAGGAGGGCCGTCTCAGTGGAGTGAGCAGTCCTGAATCCTGATTGATTAGGGTCTAGGAAGTTGTTCTGCGAGAGATAGGATGACAGTTTGTTGTAGGCGGCACATTCCAAGGTTTTAGAGAGGAATGAAAGAAGAGATACAGGTCTGTAGCTTTGGATGTCAGTAGCATCTAGGGTGGGTTTTTTAAGGAGAGGCTTCACTGTAGCAGTCTTAAAAGCCACTGGAATGACACCTGAGGTGAGGGAAGAGTTGATCAGGGTGGTGAGGAATGGCAAGATGTCGTGTGAGATGTCTTGGAGAAGAGAGGAGGGAATCGGGTCAAGGGAGCAGGTGGTGGCGCGGTTAGATGTAACAAGTGCGTGAACGTCTTCAGAGGTGAGGGGGCTAAAGCTGGTAAGGCCATCAGAGTTGAGAGTTGGGGGAGATGTCTTCTGGGAGGGAATAGGCGTGAATGAGAAGCTGATGTCATTTACTTTATTGGTAAAGTTATTATTATTACTTATTGGTAAGTTGCAAAGTCATCAACAGTAAGGGAGGAAGGAGGGGGAGGGGTAGGAGTGTGAGGAGGGAGGACAACATGGAGAAGAGTTTCCTGGGGTTGGAGGCAGAAGAGTTGACCTTTGCCAGGTAGAAGGCAGATTTAGCTGCTGAAACGGTTGAGGTGAAGTCAGAGAGGAGGAGGTGGTAGTGAGCAAGGTCCTCGTACTGGCCCGATTTCTTCCATTTTCTCTCTGACGCTCGCAACAATAATCTGTTGGTTCGCAGAGGTTCAGACAGCCAGGGAGGGGAGGGAGATGATCCCGCAGGTCGTGAGATTGGGGGACAGAGAGTGTCCAAACAAGAGGAGAGTGAGGACATCAGGATGGAGGAGGCTTCCTCAGTAGGCATTAAGGAGAACTGTTCTGAGGATGGTAGCGAGGGGATAACAGTTGAGGAGAGAGCGGAGGGAGTGAGGGATTTCAGGTTGCGGCGGCTGGTGACCATTCGAGGCATAGAGTGGAGGGATGAGGTGGGCTTCATGGGGAGGGAGAAAGTCAATGAATTCAGATGAGTGCAGCTTTCCCGAGTGGATGTTGAAGTCACCGAGGACGACGAGTGGTGTGCCATCATCAGGGGAGCAGCTCAGGAGGGCATCCATCTCATCTAAAAAGTCACCGAGAGGACCGGGTGGGCGATAGATCACTATGATGTTGAGTTTGAAAGGAAGGGTGACAGAGACGGCGTGGAATTAAAGTGCAGATCGAGGTAGGTGGTCCAGAGGAAGGACCTGGTAGGACCACTTGGGTGAGATGAGGAGCCCAGTTCCTCCTCCTCGCCCTGTTCGTCTTGGGAAGTGTAAAAACGAGTAGGCAGTTGAAAGGGCAGCTGGAGTGGCAGTGTTTTCTGGGGTGAGCCAGGTGCAAGGAGGCATAGGCTGAAATGGTGTCCACCTTCTTGACTGCAGACTGGCAGTTCCATAGCCCCCCTTGTACTTCAAGTTCCGTACCAATGTAGAATGGTGGGTAGCAGAGATTGAATGGGTTACAGGCTCGAGCGAAGGGTCTCTGGTAAAATCTTCTCCAGTTTGATGTCCTGACTGGAAAAAGATAACTTTTTCTTTACCTCGATTTTCAAACAGGCACGTCATTCCAACTTATCCAACTTTTGCATAAGGGACAAACTGAAGTTTAATACTTGGGTGGTTTACTATGCTAAATAAGTCCCTCCAGTATTTCACAGGCTTTTTTGGGGGTCTGCTGAGCATAAAAATGACGGTCGTTGTCTTTGTTTTAAATGTGATGTACGTTGGAAGGATTTTAGACAACAACAAGCAAGTACAGTAGTATAATAGTAGTACAATTCATTCAAAATCAAAGTTGACGTGTTCCAGTTAGAATAAAACTGCACTGTAGTGAGAGTTCTAAGTAACATTATGAGAAAGGCCCAGGATGAGAATATCCTATATATTCTAACAAAATCTGCTTATTTGCAGCTGGGTTTGATGGAGAGGTGGAGTCATGCCACTGCTTAACACACTGAATACACTTGCATTCACTGAACATAAAATAAAGAATGAAACAACAACTGTATGATGACGGAGACCTCGGCCAAAGAGAGTGACACCGTGTCCTACAGCAAGTGTAAAGTAAAGAACCACTGCAGTATGGGCTTTCTTCCCATGTTTGTAAATTACAAACATGAAACACCCCGCCAGATCCACCTCATTTAAATTCTAAACCTGGCCCCTCCCATCGTCTAACAACCAGCTGCAGAAAGAGAAGTAGTCCAGGTTACTACCATTACATGATTCTCTTTATTTCATATCATGATGGAGGATATGATTCACTGCATGTGCCTCTGTCACATGAAATGTCAGGCTGAGAGAGGATTGGATTTTTTTCAGATAAATTAACATTTCTAAGTGGATTCTGCTGCACCCCCTGCTGCTGATGTTTGTAGACGCCATGTTGATTCAAATTCAATCACCCTCGGGGGGCAATGAATCTTGGGATACGTTTGTCCATGAAGGATCCATCATTCGGATCCTCCTTATCCGGGAAAAGATGGTGATCTTTGTCGGCTGCAACAGTCTTTGAAATGGGATGGCCTAGTCTCTAACTGTGCCTGTGCTGAGCCGGTGGTGTTCGATACAGGCTTTATTAGACATTGTTTGATGAAAAGAATGAACCAGATAGTAAATGTCAGTAAAAACCAAAACTAGGAGCTAAAAGAGGCTACACAGCTGTGTACAACTGCAGATTTGTTGACAGTTCTCTGTGAATTCATAGTTAACAAGTTTTACATTACACTCATTTTTAATTTTGTTCCTCATTGTATGTAAATGATGAACGACGTACTCTCTAACAGTGATCACATTAAACATGCTTCATAAGGATTCATTCAAACACTTCCTCCCACTGTGAAGGTCTGTTATCACCAGCTGATGGCGCTGTTGTACCAAACTTACCGTCAGTGTGGTGACAGATTCAGATTCTGCTCAAAAGGGACTGGGTTTGGAGGTCTGACATTTTTTTGTTTTTTCTTTCTCTTTGGCTCTCTGTCACGACGAGTAGGGCTGGGTTCAAATAATCAATTTTCTGATTAAAACCGATCTTCATTTGAATGTTCTGATATCGATAATAAAGTGTAATTAACGGCAACACCGCTTCATCCAGCGGCTCTCCTCACACCCACACACCCACACACACACACACCCACACACACACCCACACACACACCCACACACCCACACACACACACACCCACACACACACACACACCCACACACACACACACACACACACACACACACACACTCTGGAAAAAACGTGAACAGATTTCATAGGGCCCTAACTACTAGTAGTAGTGAACCAAAACATGGCCAAAGTAATGGGATTTGTTGACCTATTGAAGGTAGTTGTCTCTCTATCCCAGGCTGCTGCTCAGATTGTGTCCTCTCACTACATTCCCTGTTCAGTTACAGAACTTACTTTTCTTCCATACAGATACAAAGAAGATAGAATGTCAGCCTGACAGGCTGTTGGTTATGTTGAATAAAAAGTACATTCATGTTACAGCTTTGTGGTCAGTTCTTAATGTAAACATAAATATTTTAATAACGCATCAGGTTAGAGGGTTCCTTGTACAATTTACAGCATTAGTTCTATGAGAATCTATTTCATATCCAGGCAAAATGGTACTGTAACTGAAATATCCCTAACCGAAGTGAAATAGAATCAAATCAGAGATGAAATGGAATCCGGACCTTGTGAATCGGAATCAAATAGATTCGGGAAATCAGTGGCGATACCCAGCCCTAACGATGAGGCTGCAGTCTGCAGAAATCTTCCCTCACTCTCATCAACACTCGGATATCACAATGTACACCGTTGTTAAATGACAGGGCATTAGTCAGATCCAGATACACATATACGGTATATGATCACACACACACACACAATATATATGTTTATATGTGACGTATTACGGGCCGAGCAACACGCATAGTAAGAGCATCATAGTCCATACAGGGTGAGTCAGACAAACACAGGACTTTCATCTGAAGTTTGATTTAAATGAACATTTTGTCACCTCAGTCGTTAGAAACATTAATCGTTAGTGATAATCAAGTGACTCGTTTGTCAGTCGCTAGCCGGCGCAGTAATGTCCACCACACTCTGTTCCTCAACCTAAGGAAGTGGTTTTGTTGCCGAAACCTAACAACCCGTGAAGATGGAAGTTACTTTGTAAAGTCAGTATGCATGTGACCGTCACGACACATGTAGCAGTCACATTAAAGGGATATGTCCAATATCATAGTTTGAAGCGTTGGAGCACTGACCAAGCTGCATTATGTGATGCATTGGAGTGAGTCTTGTTGGCTTATTAGAGGATAGCTGTGGCTGGAAGACAAAGATCAAACAGCCTGTGTGTGCGTAGTGCTAATGTAACAGCTTAAAATCAAAATCAGTGGTCAGCAACCTTTTTTGTCATTTTAAAATGTTCTTGTCAATCTTTTCTTACTTTACTAAAAAGAAAATGGTAAGTCCTCGGCAGTCTGGCGGTGTTATCTCAGAGCCACGTGAGCGATTGAAGAATTTACCAGTTTGTAGAAACAGTTGTAGAGAAAACTTGAGAAAGTGAGTAATGCAAGGAGGCTGAAAAAACACAAGACGGTAGGGCAAACAAAGGCACTGCCATGTGGCGTTGAATGTGAACTCTTTAAACTTCCTTTGTGTATTCATATATTAAATCCTCTGCAGCGGCCCTGAGAGGCCAGGTGTAATTATAATGAGCCCAGTCAGCTGAGAGAAGCAGCACTAAGTTTAGAACAGAACATGACTCATCTGATCTGAGGACTAAAGTCACCGTGTGTCCAAAAGTCATTTTCAGATGTCAGGGTGTCCTTGAATGCATCAACAGTTGGCTAAACGTTTTTATTGCCAACTTTAAAGACAGGTAGAGAAAACGGTATGTTATTTGTGTCAGTAGTAGGACTGAGGTAGGGATGTCCCGATCCGATATTTGGATCGGATCAGCCGCCGATATTAGCAAAAAATGCATATCGATGTCGGATCGGCCTGCACGGGAAAATCCCGATCCGGACTCCCGATACAGTTTTTTTTAAAAACTCCAACTTTCCAGCCCACCGATGTAGGTAATCCATTCCAGTTTTTTCCCGTTTTTCCCCAAAAGCCGGTCCTCGTTTTCCATCACACCTAGCGCACACCTCGCGACCTGTCCAGCATCTGCTAAACAACAACAAGAAGGACTTGTGTGCATGTCCAGTGTTTCCCCTACCATTGTACAGGCCATAAAATCAATACGCCAAAAACAAGCCACCTATCAATTCATTCATAAATCAATAATCATTTACATTAGGAGCGCCTCTGCGCAGCACAGTAGATTTGCTCCGCAAGACGCGCAGCTACAACAATCCTCGCCGCCGCTCCCGCTACGTTCTTCTTCGTGTACTTTACGCGCTTGATGTTGTTCTGATGCCGCTCTGCCTCGTTAAACCACCACGATGTCGCTTTCTACTTTGAAAACACAGAGTTGACACTGTATTTTGATAAGCTGTTGCACTCTTCAGACTCGTGGTGTGAGCGGAACCGGACCGGCTGCTCGCATAGATCCGCTCGTGCGCACATGCGCTGATGTACGGAGCCCCCCTGGTGACATTGGATAAAAAAAAAATAACGCGTGGCCACGAGATAGTAATGACGCGTGGCCACGCATTACTGTCTCGTGGCCACGGTTATTATCTCGTGGCCACGAGATAATTCACCTTCAGTAGCAGAATGGTTATCCATATGGAGCTGCCTGTCAGTGATGCTTATTCATGAATAAAGGCAATTAGTATGCTTTTGTATTCAAGAGCAGCTTTGTTATTATTGTCATGGCAACTGTAATGTCAATAATAATGCTATGACAGGCTGGAGGAGCTTCCGTCTAAGTGAAGCCGGACATGCCGGCTACTCTCCAAGTTAGGCTAGTTAGGCTAGTAATTCGCCAGGTACAGTATAGTTCACACGCCTCTGTGACCCACTGTATATGTAAACTTGATTAGTCCCAATTACTAGCATCCCTTCCCCGACATCAGCATATTCCTTGCGTTTAAGTCCATGCATTTTCGAGCAGCCGAATTAAGTTTCTCTTGCTAAGAATTACTCCATGCCTAACCGCAAGTGACTTAAGTAGGCTGTCATTAATTCATTCCTATATTAAAATAAAATGAAATTAACTCAAACTTGTCCATGTTAACAACCAACAGTCTCTGCATGGAAATTACTGCAATAATTAACTTGTGGCCACAAGATAATAACGCGTGGCCACGAGATAGTAATGTGTGGCCACGTGTTATTATTTTTTTTTATCCAATGTCACCAGGGGGGCTCCGTACTGATGCAGGTCGAGTGTTGTCGATAAATATATGCACTCCTTCAAAACAGCATCGAGCCATATTGTGTGTAGTATTAGGACGTGACGTCTGTGGGGGAGGATTGTTTTTGATAAGCTGTGGAACTCTGAGTTAACATATTTCTACCTGAATTTCTATTAACTATCAGGCTGTTGAGTAAACCTATAACTTATATTTTACTTGATAAAATAAGACAATATATGCACTCATATGTCGTTATAGTGTTTTACAGTATCTGTAGCTATTAATGTGATGCTCATCATTTTCCACACATATTTTTCCGGCCCCTAATTTTGCATCATTTCCATCAACCGGCACCTTTATAAGTCACTCTCTCCTTGTGATCTTGAATACACTCTGGTTTAACAACAATGTTGAATGCAAATATAATAATAGCAGAATTGCAGACTGCTTGCTGCCACCTGACTTAATCCAACTGCACCAATACACCATCCCACGCGCCTCGTCTGTTTAGGGTTTTTTCGGTGGGTACCACCAAGTCTGAAAAAAATTCTAGGGGAAACACTGATGTCCCACTAAGAATTTAAAGTTATCGATAAAAATGTCAGCTGTGTGGGATTATTTTACCCTAAAAGACAAAAAAGACGAAGAGGCGGAGTGCAATACTTGACACAATAAAGTCAAGCGTGGTGGTAAAGCGGTAAGATTGACTATTTATTATTTAGTCTATTTTGTGTTTATTTAACCCTGTTAAGAATAAACCAGTCAGCTTCTCATTACCAACCATTGTGGATTATTCAAACTAACCTAATTAAGTTGGCTAGTTGTTCTTAAGAGTAAAACCCTTTTCAACATTAGTCTGACAACAAAATAAGTAAATATGTTTAATTTATTAATACATGTTTGGATCGGCCTGTATTGGTATCGGCCGATACTAAAAGCTACAATATCGGTATCGGATCAGAAGTGCAAAAAGCTGGATCGGGACATCCCTAGATTAAGGTGCGCTCATTTTTAATATTTAACTGCAGGTGATTTGACCCAGAGGTCTGGCAGCCTTAAATATCTAACATAAAAGTGCAAGATGTAGTTCATTAAACTTTTACAAAAATATGCAAACTCCATCAGAAGATGTTTTTTGTATTACCCATAGATTTTTCCCTACTCTCTTTATGAGGTTAAGATACTTAAGTCTTAATGAGAAGAAGATAACTTGAGATTTTTTTTTAAGTGCAGGAGAAAAGAGAAAATCCCCTCATGGCTCAATCGTTACAGCAGTTGGCATAGCAACCAATAGCAGGAGATTCAGCAGTATTGTTACATCTTAATGACTGGCATTTTGATCAATCAGATCATTCCCCTGAGACCATATTAAGTAAAATAGGCACATCACCATCAGCATTTGCAGAGGGGGCATTCAGGGACCATAGGACACACTAAACCACAACAACAGAGGCCTGTCTAAAAAATGGCTCCCTGCAGCTCATCCTGCAAACAGTCCATTTTTCTTTTTTTGAAGAGAATGAGGAAACAGAGGGGAACAGCCTGTGGCGGCTTCTGTAAGTACTTGATCTGTATAAAAAACTAAACACTCCGCCGTCCACCCACCACCTGACAGCAAAGATGCCGCTGTCTCATGGCATTAGTGCTGCTCAGCTGCTCGGTAAAAACGGGATTCCTTAAAATTCAAAAGATTGCTTTGGGCTTCTCGTCAAGCTGAGGCTCTATAAAATAGCCAAAAACCTTGTGCCCTCGCTGAGAAGAAGAAACCGTTCACTTCACACTGACTTCTTTATGGAGCAGCAGGAAATGGGCTTTAAAAGCCAGCCAGCTGAACTCGACAGTGGGGCTCTTTGTGCTCCATGGGGAACAGGGGATGTGATAACTGAAGTACACCTCATTTCAGATGATATACATCAACTACACTCTGAGCCTCAACCGAAAACAAACAAGGACAGAACATGAATATCATTTAGTAATCTTTTAATTTTAATGTTTCAACTCATTTATCACGACTACAGCCCAACAGATATACCGACGTGACTTATTTCGGGGTGTACCCTAACCCTAACCCTAACCCTATGTTTGAGAAAAAATGTCTCAATTCTCGCTGTTCTCATACACTGTTTGTACCTTCAAAAAGCAATGTGCTGTAATTTGTATATAACTCATATCATCAAGTCTTGTCATCATGTAATCATGAGCCAGGACAGGTGGTCCACAGGTTGGTTGGGTGGGTCTAGAAAAAGGGGGCTAAGGAACAAAAAAATACTTTCAGTAGCGCAGGTAAGTAACACCTCTTCTGTATTATTTTGACACAAACCATGCTCTAATCAGTCACCTAAGGAAGTAGCCTTTTTATTTGAACTTAAGTAGTTCAAATGTACTTATTTAAAGCAAACCCCAATCTTTTTTTCCCGGAATACTTTTGTTGTCTAAACAAGTCCTAACTGCAGGGGCACTGATCTTTTGTATTGCTGGACATTCGAAACGAATGAAAAATACCAAAATTACTTTCACTTTAAGGGCTTCTCATCCTTATTGGGGGAAAAAAAGTTGCTTCAAAATCATAACTGACCTTGGAAAAAGTTTCAAGCAAATACCGAAAGGTGTACAACCGCCATGACAAATTGGAAAACCTCCAGAACGGCTTCTAATTTTACCTTGGGGTTAGATTGTTTTGTTGATTGCTATTTCTAAGCTTAAGAATGGGCTCATCACCAGTGCCATTTGAATAGTCAAATGCTAAGAAATTTTTAATGTAATGACCACTGCAGCCTGAAGGGGACACCCATTCATGTGATCAGATACTAAATCTATGACCATGTTTTGCAAACGTGTAGCCATTTTTTTTTTTGTCATATAAAACATGGTACAGACCGGTTGGAGGGATACGTTATCAAGCCATCCAGACAGTGTTTTCTATTATGCCTGGCTATCCAAGTTACAGAGACATTCTCTATCCTTAGCGATGTCAGAACAAGTTATTGTAGTACATGTATTTGTTCTAATACAAAGAGGTCTAGAACTCAGTGAGACCTCCTGATTCTATTAAGCTGAAAGGACTAAAAGAAGAAAGAAATCCCTTCAAAGCGTAGACAATCTATTTGACTGCTCAATTCTCAACATGACTAAACCACTCAACAAACCACTGGTTTATTTACTGTACTCCCTAGGAGAGTGATCCGAGAGGATCTTCCCTGGTTTCTTATCTCTCTAATGAAATAATAGATGGAGAACATCTCTGTACCGCACCGGGGAAGTCTTGTCCCTCACACCGTTTAAAAAACCTCCAATAGCACAATGTATTACTCAAAACAGTGAGCAGATTTGGCTCGTTTTCCCTCATATTCTTTATGATCAAAAGCTTGATATGGAGCCAAAAGAAGTAAGACAAAAGGGACAGTGCTGGAAAATTAAAGCTTCTGAAAAGCTCCTCAGAGTATCCTTTATCCCCTCCCAGAGAGCTAAAGCAGTAGAAAGCTGTAATATCTAAACAAATGTTCTGTAGATGAGATGAAGCTCCACACAGATAAGAGCTGTGTAATGAAGCGTCTATGTGAATGTGGATCTGAACTCTCGCTTGTTTGACTGATGCGCTGCTGGCAGCAGCATCTCTGTCGCAGTCGGTGGCTGTCGGAGGAGATCGGAGCCCGCGGCCCAACATACAGTCTCATTTCCAAAGAGCTGTGCTCACTAAACAGGAAACCGTGTGGGCGTAAAGCGCGTGTTGCATTAGCACGTGAGCTGTGCCCCCCCCCCCAAAAAAAAGCATTCAATGACATGGAAATGTGCACTCAGTCGACTGTGAGTGCTAAAAATTAGATAAAAAGCGAAATCTGTCAGGGCTTAAGGCAGACTGAGGAGATAACGATGACAATATGAACACAACACTCAACGGCTTAAACTTGCTCTACAATATTTCAGGATATGGCCGTTAAAGTAAACAAAAGTAACTAAGCCCTCTGGACCTTAATCATTAGATCAAAGTCTGTGAGTATAGTCATTGACATCTATATTTGTGCCAGGATAACACAGTTAGGTGATGAATTTTAAAAGATTAAACATAAGGCCTTTCCTCTGAGGGCTCTAAAATGGGCCATGTTTGTCCCATGAGTTGACCGTCTTCAAATGTTTTCTTAAGATTGTCTCATATAAGATACATCTACTGATCAAATTATTTGAACGCCCATGGCTTCATATTTAAATATGTTTTTATGCACAAGATCAATGACATTACTTGACATTCTTTGTGGGGTTTAGGCCCCGGGCGTATCAACTGTCACAGCATGACTTTAAGCAAGTTCAAGATTGGTTTTCTAAGAACGAAAATGATGTGCCTCTGGGTCATTCTGTGTCATTTCATCAAATGCCTCCCACCTGACCATCTCAGAATGTCCTGAAAAAATTCAAGTACAAAGACGCACTTAATAGGACAAATCCCCAATATTGGGTCTCTACTGTCAACAGTTTTCTCATGAAACATCATTCACACCTACGGAACTACAGCCGACGCCATACGTTCCGCGCTTGCGCGAGATGTAATGTCTCCAAAACAACAGGCGGCGCTAATCTGTATTGTGGGCCAAAAAACACGAAAACCGGAAGTAGGCGGTCCTCTCTAGACCACCTTCTTCGATTCCACTGGTTATCTGGTATGTTTACATCGTCACTTCCGGGCTTCACTGATTCGCTAGTCAAGCTGCTAGCCTCCACCAATCAGAATGGTAAAAGAGTGACCGACTCGCTTGGCGGATTACACATTTGAATCAGCTGAAATGAACGCCGACGTGGGCCGATTCGAGCGACAACACCAAGCAGACTCATGTCACGGACGTCGACTCTCTCAAAGACGCCGATTTTCGGTCCGATGTGGACTCGCCTTTAGACATACAAATCTCTAGAGAGAAAGGGTCATTCCATGTCATTTCATCAAATTTCTGAAAATCTTCCCACCTGACCATCTCAGAATGTCCTGAAAGTAGTACAAAGATACACTTGTTACTAGGAAAAATCCAAAATATTAGGTCTCTACTGTCAACAGTTTTCTCATGAAACATCATTGAATGAAGGGTAGTTTAGACGGTTTTTGGCATCATGCTCTGAAAAGCCATTTTTAAACAGCAATATCTGGAAAACTATCTCACCTGTGGCCTTCAAAATTTCTACAGTGTATATCTGTTACTGATAGCCTCCAGACATGAAATATCAGGGGTGTAGCTCAATGATAACCAAGTATGGTAGGGATTTAAAATGTGGCTTGTTGAAATAAAGTAGTACATTTGAAGAGTGGCTGAGCTCCCATTTTTGCAGATAAAAGACTTCTATCACTTCCGCCTCTATCTCTGGTGTTAGCTTAAACATTCTACAAAATATGGTTTCTCTTAGATTATTAGTTTCACAGATATTAAGGCTCAAAAATGGAAGTAAACACATCTTTGCCCAACTTCAGAGCCATATTCCAAAAATCTGACAACACGTATCAGGTCCAAACTTACTTTTTTTGAAAGATCATATTCTTGTTAAAATCATATTAAAAAATCAGGAGGGTGTTTTGCCTCAATTTGTCGCAGTGATTTTTTAAAATCCTGATATTGGTGGGGTTTTTGTGGCCGGTTTTGGTACTGCATGTCTTAACAGCCTACGAGTAAACATCACAGGAGGGCAATTCAATTGTGTTTTTTACCATTTACCAAAGACTTACATGTGACTAAACTTACGAAAACATTAAAATGTAGCACAGTTGTAGTAACAGAGGCAATAAGTCCTTGGATGTGAGTTAAACATGCTGAAAGCAGCTTTTAATGTCCTAAACCATGAACAAACATAGCATAATATTAAAGACTGCACATTTTGTCATACTTTAAGTATATAAATTACACAACCAAATCACATAATCTTAATTTGAGCATAAAGATTTTACATTACAATAGAAAAGTCTCCAAAGTTTGATATTGAATAACAGTTTGTCTCTGCTCACTATGAGGGATCACACATTTTTCATCTTTTAGATACAATTCCTTCGTCACATTCATTAATTTGGCAGTCACTTTACAAATTGTCTAATGTACATCTCTGCTCTGTTGTGCTCATCGTTTTTGATGGCATACATGTGCCCAGTTTCTGTAGAGGGAACGTCAAATCTTGCAATTCTATGCTGCAGTGGGACATTGCACGTTTTCTCTTCTTGGCCAGTAGAAACTCTTGGCAGGGCCATGTGGGTGCATGAACTGAACCAGTACATCTTCATCTTCATCTTCATCTGAAACATCTCTGATACTTCCTATCCACCATTTCTGATCCCAACTCACATATTGGGCCCTAGTTTTGTGGCGCAGCGCAGGGTGGCGGAGCCAGCGCAATGCAAGTTTCGACAAGTCTTTGCAGCCTTGCGCATGGTCAGTTTGGCAGTTTGATGGATCGCCTGCGCCAAGATGGGTGTGGCGGCACAGCAGGGGGAGGCGTCACAAATTCAGCTTGGCGTAGCGGAAGTTTCGTGGCAAAAAGCCTCGCCGAGACTGCGCTGAAAGCTCGCCAGCTCCAACCTGGTCTACTTCCGGCGTAAATAAAGTCCATTCATTCAAGGCGAATCACAGCTGGCGGAGTGGAAGTTTGGCTGACGGCGCGCAGTGCGTACACGTCACCAAGACCTCACAGGCAGGTTTCCACAGTTCCAGACACATTTAAATGCAATAAATAATCACAACAAACACTATTTAATGCAACTAATTGAATCAACACGTGAATTTATATCTATATAGATTGTCCCGTCACATCTGACATCAGATCAAAGGCGGATGGCACGCGTAACGGAAACTCAGCCTCTCGGACCAAAACATCTCCCTCTCTCTCTCCTGTTTTTTATAATATCGGCATTGTTATTATTATGATGCGCGCGCGCAGCGCGTGATGCGCGTGGTGGGAGCGGCGGCGCTGCTTCTGTCATCGGGTTGTCAAGTGACGGAACTTGCACTGAACCTCCCCTAACGCATTAAAGGAGAGGAGAGGAGCTCATTTGATTGGTGAAGATCTGAATCGGCTGTATTAATCCCAGTCCACGCCTCATCTCCTCCTCGTCTCCCACTCACGCCTTCTTCTCCTCCCTCTTTCCCACTTGCGCCGGTGGGAGTGACGGGAGGTGTGCCTGCGCGAGCCTGCGCGGTGCACGAAACTTGCAAAGTCCAGGCCGACACACCCTGTCGGCGCGGCGCAGGTGCGCTGAGAGCTGACTGCGCCTGGTCTACGAAACTAGGGCCCATTGTCTCATAGTGAGCATAGAGACTTTTGTACTGTAATGTAAAATATTTATGCTCAAATTATTATTTGATTTGGTTGTGTAATTTATATACTTAAAAAAATGTACAGTCTTCAATATTATGCTATGTTTGTTCATAAGACATTAAAAGCTGCTTTCAGCATGTTTACCTCACATTCAAGGACTTATTGCCTCTGTAACTACAACTGTGCTACATTTTAATGTTTTCGTAAGGCTAAATTTATCAGTAGCATTTAGTCACATGTAAGTCTTTGGTAAATGGTAAAAACACAATTGAATTGCCCTCCTGTGATGTTTACTAGTGGGCTGTTAGGACATGCAGTACCAAAAATGGCCACAAAAACCCCACCAATATCAGGATTTTAAAAAATCACTGCGACAAAATGAGGCAAAACACCCTCCCAATTTTTTAAATATGATTTTAACAAGAATATGATCTTTTAAAAAAAGTAAGTTTGGACCTGATACTTGTTGTCAGTTTTTTGGAATATGACTCTGAAGCTGGGCAAAGATGTGTTTACTTCCATATTTGAGCCTTAATATCTGTGAAACTAATCATCTTAGAGAAACCATATTTTGTAGAATGTTTAAGCTAACACCAGAGATCGTGGCAGATGTGATAGAAGTCTTTTATCTTCAAAAATGGGAGCTCAGCCACTCTTCAAATGTACTACTTTATTTCAACAAGCCACATTTTAAGTACGTACCATACTAGGTTATCATTGAGCTACACCCCTGATATTCCATGTCTGGAGGCTATCAGTAACAGATATACACTGTAGAAATTTTGAAGGCCACAGGTGAGATAGTTTTCCAGATATTGCGGTTTAAAAATGGCTTTTCAGAGCATGATGTCAAAAACCGTCTAAACTACCCTTCATTCAATGATGTTTCATGAGAAAACTATTGACAGTAGAGACCTAATATTTTGGATTTTTCCTATTAACAAGTGTATCTTTGTACTTGAATTTTTTCAGGACATTCTGAGATGGTCAGGTGGGAAGATTTTCAGAAATTTGATGAAATGACATGGAATGACCCTTTCTCTCTAGAGATTTTTATGTCTAAAGGCGAGCCCACACCGGACCGAAAATCGGCGTCTTTGAGAGAGTCGGCGTCCGTGACATGAGTCTGCTTGGTCATTTCAGTGAAGCCCGGAAGTGACGATGGTAAACATACCAGATAACCAGTGGAATCGAAGAAGGTGGTCTAGAGAGGACCGCCTACTTCTGGTTTTTGTGTTTTTTGGCCCACAATACAGATTAGCGCCGCCTGTTGTTTTGGAGCGCGGAACGTATGGCGTCGGCTGTAGGTGTGAACCGCCCATGTCGTTGTTCGAGTTGTTCGACGCAAATCGGGCAGTCGGTCCGGTGTGTACCCGCCTTAAGGAAGGAGTTACCTCTTCTATGTCATCTTTGCTAGGTTCAGATTTAACAGGGTTATGGCTCTAGTACCTTAGTGATGAATTTCATATCCATATCTCAACATCGCACAACATTCCGTCAGGTGTGGCTCATGCTCTGACCTTCAGCTGCCTGGCAAACTCCACGTGGTTGTCGTAGACGAGGATGTTGGCGATGAGGCTCTCTCTCTCTTTAGAGAAGGAGGATGGTCCCTCTATGACGTCGGGCTCAACTATCACCTTCTGCAGACTGTGAGCACACCTGGTCCCGTCCCACACCTGCAAGAGAAAACAAACATGACGGAGACGAAAACAAACCGGAAAACCAGGATAACAGATATATCCCAGCTGGAAGTAATGATGGTGTTTACTGCTCCAACGCTTTGGTCCAGTCTGTCTGTTTCAATACAACGCTCAGAGCACCCGAGGAGAAGAAGTGACGTAGCGCAGTGTTCCCCATACATAGACCAATGTGTGGTGCAGCGCTACACAACCAACACCGAGCGCCACAAATTGATTCTGGGTTACAAAACACTTTTTCTCCCTGTCGTACACACACGTACACACACACACATACACACACACACATACACACACACACACACACACGTACACACACACACACACACGTACACACACACACACACACACACACACAGTACACACACACACACACGTACACACACACACACAAGTGTACACACACACACACACACACGTACACACACACACATACACACACACACACACATACACACACACACACACGTACACACACACACAAGTGTACACACACACACACACGTACACACACACACACGTACACACACACACACACACACACACACACACTATGGCGTTAGGATCGTGTCATAATACTTGCGCACCTATCAACTGAACGTGTCACACCCGCGTGCTTTGACGCCTGTGCAGCACACAGCACCTGACGTGTAATGTAGTTTCCTCATTGACTTATAATGGTCACGCGTTCACGCGCACGTTCACGCGTGATGGCTGCTGCACGCCTGTGATCACATTACGCGGAGTAACTACGCGTAACATTCATGCGTTTTTTAGCGAACGCACGCATTAACGCTCGCATAAGGATAATTGAACATTTTTGTCAGGCGCTCACATGTACGCGGAAACGACGTGCGCAGTCTCTGTCACGCGTAACAAGAAGCTGCGTACATATGAAGCAGCGTGCGCACGTCTGTCTGTCACTGTTTGACAAATGTTGCTACGCGTTCACACGCACGTGCGGTCGCAGATTCTGATGCTGCGCGGCCGGAAGTTGATCTGCTGTGCGCACCTACTCCGCGTAACTTGAACACGTAATGTAGTTGGCCTGTTCATTTCAGTCATCCAGGGGAGGAAACTACATTACACGCTCATGTTACGCGGAGTAGGTGCTGAACACATTTTCAGATTTGAATGCTTCAAAGGTAGGGAGTCGCAACAGATCAACTTCCGGCCGCGCAGCATCAGAATCTGCGACCGCACGTGCGTGTGAACGCGTAACAACATTTGTCAAACAGTGACAGACAGACGTGCGCACGCTGCTTCATATGTACGCAGCTTCTTGTTACGCGTGACATATAACCTGCGCACGACAACGCACGCATAACAAAGTAACCATGCGTTCACACACACGCTGCTGCGTGTCTTTCTAAGTGTTTTAACATCGATGTAACGCCATACACACGTACACGTATACACACACGTACACACACACACACACGCACACACACGCTGGCTGAATTCCCTATTAAAATCAAACTTTGCTACAAGACACTCAAAGTCACTTAAAGTGGAACAGTGGAGCACTCACTGGATGTGTTTTTCAGTTATGTGACACAAAGTGAAGCAATGGAGCTGTAAAGTGTAGATCAAAGCGTAGATCCGAAGAAGATAAAACGCTGGTAGTTGCTTGCACGAGGCCGCCGTTATACGCATCTTCATCATCATCATTATGATGCAGAAACTTCACTTGTTGAAGAGTCGTGTAAATATGCAAGATGAGCAAAAGTCCACCTTTCTTAGTTGTTTTGATGCATCCAACTAATCAGATTTCCGACGCTCATTGAATACGTCACACGGCCGTAGAGTCAATAGAAGAGACCGCGGCCGCACAGTGGGACGTCTCACTCGTTCTGCAACACTGGGGTGATATCTAAACGTTTGCGTAGCATATTTTGACTCGCCTTTCTGCCATTACGGTGGAAACGTCTGACTAGAAGGGGCTGTCTCACTTCAGGTGGGGATTCCTAGTAAGTTGACGATGACCTCAGGTGCTTGAGGACAGGTATAAAAACCTATTCTTCATCCAGTAAATGGTTTCGGAGGACATCCTCACCCAGTTGAATGTGCCGTTGTATACCAGCGGGCAGAGCAGCCTTGAAAATCAGTGAGAGCAGAATGGCAGCAGAGCGGCACTCACTGCCAAATCCTGTTCAAATTTATCTCTTGGCAGGAACCCAGCCATCACTTACTACCTCATTTCTGCTCTGAAAACTGGAGGTGGCTGGAAAAACAGCTCAGGACCACGATAAAAGACATGAGACCGAGGCCCCTGACTGGGAAGTCGATTAACTATGAGCTCCATTATTCCAGAGGGAAAGTACAATATTTACCACTTCAGTTTTCAGAATCAAAAGCAGGTTGTAGTTTTAAAAAGAGAAGCCAGGGATGCAGTCTTTCTAACAAGACAACAGGCCACATTAACATCGACAGCAATAAAAAGAACAGGTGACTTGGGGGAAGGACAAACGGATCCAAGCTGACAGTAAACAGCCTCCAGGGAAGCCGACGCCGCACTGTGAACGCGTAGGGATTTGATGTTGTGTGCTCGCACTAGCAGCACCTTTTAATAAAGTCAACTTCAGCCTCGGAGCTTTAACCAAACCCCTGCAGGGAGGTCTGGGAGTGTATTTTAAATCAGAAACTAATGGAGCAATTTGACTCTGTCAACTTGTAAAAGGTTTGCTTTTGATTAATTAGTGATTAATCAAACAGCTGCTGTAAAGATGAATCCTGACATGTGCCTTTTTATCAATGTAACTTGTTTGAGGGGAGCTGCCATCCCCCTTGTTAGCAAAAAGATCAAATTGCTTCCCTTTGGTTAACACTTAAGAGTTCCTTAAAAAAAAAACTTACACTTGTGTCCCTAAGTACAAAAAATGTCACCTTCCCAAAAAGTGCTTTAAAAACATGCTAAATTAATATTTTTTTCGACTTTAAACGAGTCAGTCTTATAAATCTACTCCAGCCTGAAATATACATACCAAATATGAATTATATTTTGAGGATTTTAACCCTTTAAAGGCAAATATGTTAACATAACTTCCCAGTTTAAAAAAGAATAATAATAATAATAATAATAATAATAATAATAAATAATTAAAACTGTGAGCCGTGATAACGGGCCCTCGCATGGCACGTAACTCGGTTAGTGCTACGACTGCCTGACGTGTCGGACCACCTGGCCTGGCCACCGCCACGCCGCCGTTCGCCCCTGGCCACCGCCACGTGATTGCCTGTCGTCCCTTGCCTGAATCGTCGTGTCCATCATTGTATCAGACAATTGAAGTCGTCGTGCTTGACTGGGGTGCAAAGTTCAATGACACTGCGGCCATATACAAGAGTATAAACGTGACATTTCATGTCGCCATTAGGTGGCGCTCTGATTGTGAGTCAAAATTGCAGTGCAGACGCGTTCAAGGTGGGACACTCATCAAGCGTGAGAAGTTTGAACCAGATCGGACAATGGACACTAAAGTTATAACAGTTTAGAGTGTTGTCAAGCATGACATTCGTCCATGTTTGTGGCGTCATCCTCATCATAAACACTCGGGGAGTTAAAGTTTTTTTTGCCGGTGACAGACGCTGTTTATCAGGCAGAAATGTGAGGAGGAGTTGGTAGGATGGGCGGGAGGAAGGACACTTCTCCACGTACAGCTGCGGTATTTGTTTCCCCGTTGCCAAAGACAGTTACAGTTACTACGTTACCTTAGTTTGGTTCTGCAACGTTGCTTTGTGGGACATTTCTCTGTAGTAAGTTGAGTGAAGGACCTGTGCAGTGAACAGACCATCAGATAGACACGCCCTCCACGCCAAATCTGCATCTTACATAAATCAAATGTTTCATTTTAAAAAATAAATAATATCGAAATTTGTATCGAACCGTGGGTCAAAAATCGTGATACAAACCCAATCATGAGTTTGGTGTATCGTTACAGCCCTACTTGCAATGCTTGGCATACTATTTGATTTTTTTAAAATGTGGTTTTGGCCAATCAAAATCGTGATTCTGAAACTCCCGCTACTCCGCTACATAGCTCCGCTACCGCCAACTACAATGCAGAACGTGTTGTAGGACGATGGCTGTCAGCAGGTCAGAGAGCACGTCGGGTTCGAGGGGATTATTTATTTATTTATTTTTGTGCCAAAGTTTGAGTGGCCAAGATTAAAATATGGGATAAAACCACAAAAAAAAATTACCAATGTTCCAACAATGTCAGAATTATTCATACATTGTAAAAATATAACAAATATAACAATTTACCTGAATTCTTTATTTGATAACCACTAATAAAAAAAACTATTTATATTTGGGGCCAGTGAAAATTGACTTCGGGCAAGTAGAATTCAGACCCACTGGCCCGACCGGGCAAGTGGAAAAAAAACCTTAGCGTTGAGCCCTGTATATTAATATTCTTTCCACTTTAAACAAGTCAGTCTTATAAAACTACTTCAGCCTGACATATACATACCAGATATGAATTATATTTTGAGGATTTTAACCTTTTAAAGGCCAATATGTTTACATAACTCCCCATTTTTATAGAAAAAAGTAAAATCATTTCCATAAAAATAAAAATAAAATTAATTTCAAGTAGTAATTGAGTACTATTATTATTATTATTATTATATTATGCCCTGAGATGGGTCAATTATTCATTTTTTGACTGGCAAACACCTGCCAAAATAAGCAGCCCCACATAAACCTGCAGTTCCACCAGGTAAACATCTCGCCAGTCTCGGATTGAGCCTCTCCCATGCTGGTTTGTCAGGTCAACAATATGCTGCAGGATTTCCTCTGTCAGCAGCAGCTTAAAACTATGCCACCGCCAGAATCACTGACCCAGCCACTGTGTCAGTCCCGGGACCAAACCCCTGGGATGTAGCAGAAGTAGCGGAGCATCGCAGAGTTCGTTGGAGACCAAATAATTCTTCCAGTTTTTGGAAGTCCATCCTGCCCCAACTTCATCCATCTCCCATCCACTCTTATCTTCCGATGATTCTTCCGATGAGTCTTCCGATGAGTCGGAGTTGGACTCCAGCTGGTCTTCTACCTCTGAGGCCTCCTCCATGTTAGCCTCAGAGTCCTCGGAGGAGGATGAGGAGCCATCCTTGCACTCGGCGTGCATGATAATGTCCAGAGCCTCCTGTGTGCTGTAATGTCTGTCTGCCATCTCCAAAATGACTACTCCTGCACTACTGCTCATACTTTTGACAATGGCTTTTTGTTTTGGTTCTCGTGCTACTCATTGTTTTTATTATTTAATTAGTTTAGAACGCAGAGTGTGGCTTTTAAGAGAAAAGATTTATGAAGACGGACACACACTCGCTCGCACACACACACACACACACACACACACACACACACACACACACACACACACACATTATCCAACATCAAAGATGACACACACTTGTCATTTTAGTAGCAGAAAACAGTAAAAAGAGTGACATTTTGAGACATGCTTAAAATGGGGAAAAAGTAGCGCCACCTGGTGGACATATATAAAACTGTTAAATGAAAAGCCAGTAGTCCAAAAGGAAATATTAACATAAAGGAATGCATGAGTTATGTTGAGATAAATGTGGGATAAAAAAGCCATTTTCAATGGTTTTCAATGGGACATTTTTTGTCGCTAGGAACAAATGTGTCGGTTTTTGTGTAGCGTAGCCATTTTAAGCTAATTTAACAAACTGAGATTAAAATTCTTAAATGTTTCAAAAATGAATATCTTCTGGAAAATGTGAGCTATATTCATTTAAAAAAGACAAAATGGCTTGAAAATAAAAAACAGAATGGCACAAAATGTCCCCAAGAACTCTTAAGGGTTAACATGCCAACGACGGGCTGCACGACGTATCGTCATTGTCATGTGTGCATGAACAACAGTCGCAACGTGGAAGAGCGATGTCTGCAAAAATCACTCAAAAATGTCACGCTACAACTTTTTTCATACAAAAGGTATAACTCGCCGGGTCTCATTTTTCATCACTATTCCACATTTTCACAGTAACATTTTTAACTAGCTTCAGTCCCAAGCGTCATTACAAAAGGAAATGAATGGGCCCGCTTGGATCTAACATGACAACAACAAAAAGAATACAAAAGATACAAAATGAAGGTATGGTCTGGTAGGAAACTGTTGTGCAAAAGCATTGGCTTTATGTACGTATGCATATTTTTTTATATTATGTTTATTTATATGCCCACCCAAGTTGCTGGGTTAATTCATTAAAGAGTTTGCTATATAGTTAAAGAATTGTAAAATTCCTCATCAAAAACTGGAACAAACATGGGGGCATTTTTATTTAGTTTGTGTCTCAAGTGTATTGGATGCCATGTTTGTAATGATTACACCTGCTCCTTCCAGCGTTTAAGCATCACTCCAACCACCTGGCTCGTCTCAGCCTCCTGCACAACCTGGCTCTCAGCATCCCATCCAGACCTGAGACATCCAGACCTGAGACATCTAGACCGGCACCATCCAGACCTGAGACATACAGACCTGCACCACCCAGACCTGAGACATCCAGACCTGAGACCACTCGTGTTCTCAGGAAAATAAAAAAAGTAAACCTTTCACTAAAACATAATAAAGAACACAAAAACGGAAGTGTTTCAGTCTGATTTGATTATTTATTTTCTCACTTTTAGTAAAAATCTATTTCAACATAACAATGTGGATCAAGTTAATCTGTAACGATGATTTCTGGTTTGCATGACTGATGAAGTATGATTTGTGTGGTGCTTCCTGGTTTAGACCTGATTTTAGGAGGCGCACTCACCGGCAGTTTTTGTAAATACCGGGGAATATAAAATTAGGGCAGTTAATGCTTATCCTCCATCTTGCCCCAGTTTGTAAATACCGCTACGTGTTTTTATTTGCTAGTTGTGAAGAAATTGCACCTCAAGTGGGCTCACTCTCCTGCTCACTCCTTGTCCCGACTCACTTCCGAGCGGACAAGACGCTTGTTGCCCTGAGCAGTTCGGGTATGGAGGGAAAGCAGAGCGACAGTAGCAAGCGGCCTCTGCTTTCCCCACCGGCAAAGGCTGAACGAAATAGAAAGTCTGTCACTGAAAAGACAGACACAAAGCGGAGATGGGACGTAAAGAGGGCTCAAACCCGAGTAAACCTCGGGTCATCATTTGAACGGTGGCAGAAGCTCCACGAAGATATGGATCTGAAGAGCGATGCTGATACAGTGGAGTTTCTGTTGAACAGTAGGGCTCTCAAGTCTCTAACATTTCAACCTGTTCACACGCTCACGCGCCACATCTAGTATTTCTCAGGCAGACAAATTACCGGGATCATTGAAAAAATGTTCTCTTATTTTTGTCTCTTAAATTTCTCTTATTTTTGTCGCACATAGTTCACCGAAATGTGCTTCTGAAAACATTTCAGTTGAGAAATAAGCGATGCAGTTGCCGAATCTGTCTTTATTTTAGATCGACAACAGTCAGTTTAAAGATTTTTGAGAGCTTGCGGGAGGCGACGCCCCGTCTCTCAAAACTTGCCGCGAGGCGAAGGCATTGCACGGTCAGCCAAAATCTCAATATGAACTAAGTTAAAAACTTGAGAGCCCTGGACCAGGTGATCTTTGGTCTTTATTGTGGAATTTGTGACACAGATAACTTTCATGCCGATGCTGGCTTATGACTGTGAAAGCTGCCGTTAGTTTGTTGTTGTGTTATTAGACGGTGTCCAGGCTATTTCTGTCTCTGCAGTATTGTTTACTTGTTCGATGGAGACGTTAGCCTGGAGGGGGGGGGTGTGCTTCGTGGGAGGCTCAGAGGGAAGGACGATACCAGCTCGGAGGGGAGGTGTGCGTGTGCGGGGGGCGGGATGCTTTTTTCAAACCTTTCAAATCGTATTCCATAGCTTTATGTTCCCTCTTCTGAAAATGGTTTGGCGCTGCAGCTTGTGTTACTGCCCATAACATAATACTGATAAACACAACCTTGATCTTTTCTCTGTAGAAATGCACATCATGTCCAAATTAACGTCTTCATCATTTCTGTAACATTCTTACCCTCAGCAGGGTGCAGGTGGTGTCCACGGGAGCTTTGGCCAGCAGCTGGCAGGTCAGGTCGAAGTAAGCTTTGGGCTGAACGGCAGACAGAGGGGTCGTGGAAACCGGGGGGAGGATAGCCTGGCTGGTGGACCAGGATCGCAGCACCTCCACCGTCCGGCGGTCCTCGTGGTCAAAGTGGAAAGAGCGGCTGGAAGTGCGTGGCTCCATGGATCTGCCCTCTGCTCCGTCAAACGCCAACACAGAGAACCCGAAGCTGTTGACCAGTGTCATGGAGTTATTGAAGAAGTGGACCTGTGTGGAGAAACGTGGAATGCTTAATCACTTCAGCATATATCTGTTCATCTCCAAGTTACATCATCTCAGTTTAAGAACAATACTGGTGGTTTAGGCCGATTAATGGTATTTTGAGATGATGGGCATCGGCCAACGCCTACGCTCACGAGGCTGATAAACAAAATATGTCTGCAGACATATCTGTAGTCAGCCTTGTGGGACTGACGCACAACACGGTGCTCGCTGCCGTGTAGTAAATGGAGAGTCCGCTCTGGCTGTCACAGGGCTGGCGGGGGGCGGCGATGTGCTGAGCAGAGTGGACACCATTTTTGTTATAAAAGGACTGGTCCAGTTCCGCTCACACCCCGAGTCTTAAGTGAGGTCCTACCACTGGTCTGTTATAGGTCTGTAGCATCAGTGGGTCCCGGCATCGGCCAATGAAAAGCCCAAATCGGTCGACCACTAAACGTGTACAGGTAGAAACAGTAGCTGATAGAATCAGTCTATAATCCAGGCTCACCTTGACTCTGTGCAGCCGGACGATGTCTCCGACTTGAAAGATTTTGGGATGGTCCTCGAGATTGTCACAGAATATGGTGCAGCCAATCTTCTGGTTGGTTTGATCGGTTATCTTCAGGGTGGAGCAGAAGTCTGTGAAAAGGAAAACTTCTTGTGGTCAGAGCTCTTAGCTGCATAGTCATGTGTAAATGATGAAGCATGTGAAACAGAACTTCAGGAATATTAGTGCAGTGGTCGCTCAACACGTGTCTGTTGGGAGCTGGGCCGATTGCCTAGTCGCGGGTGTTGCTGCTGGCGCGTTCTCAAGTAGTGCACATCCACATAAGCTATCGCTCCACACTGCTCTTCCTTGCACCCTGAGCAGTTGTGTATAATAAGCAGAATGGTTGCATTTTCTTTTTCCTTTCAATACTAATCACATATCACAAATGCAGCTAACAACTACAGCTCATTGTGTGGCCCAACACCTGACCAACAAGGAAAACAAGCACTCACCAACACGGTGCAGGAAGCAAAGGTTAAGCTCAGTCTTTGTTCGATGAACAAGGTTAGCAGACAGTGAGCAATGAACTTTGACATTAATGAAAAACCTGGATTCCTTTTTATTCAAAATATCTATTTCATTCTTTTGATCAGTTGACTTTACGCACTAAAGGACTTTAAATCATTGAGGAATAGGGCTGGGTATCGCCACTGATTTCCCAAAACTATTTGATTCCGATTCACAAGGTCCGGATTCCATTTAATCTCTGATTCAATTCCATGTCGCTTCAGTCAGGGATATTTCAGTTACAATACCATTTTGTTTGGATATGAAATAGATTATCATAGAAATAATGCGGTAAATTGTACAAGGAACCCTTTAACCTGGTGCATTATTCAAAATATTAATGTTTACATTAAGAACTGACCCCAAAGGGGGGGTTTAGCTCAGGAGGTAGAGCGGGTTGGCTGGCAACTGCAAGATTGCCGGTTCGATCCCCAGCTCCTCCTAGCTGAGTGTCCAGCGTCCCTGAGCAAGACACCTGACCCTTATTACTCCTGACGAGCTGGCTGTCGCCCTGCGTGGTTGACTCCACCGTCGGTGTGTGAATGTGGTTATGAATGGGTGAATGTCAGTCATTACCACTCATGTTCTCAGGAAAATAAAAAGTAAACCTTTCACTAAAACATAATAAAGAACACAAAAACGGAAGTGTTTCAGTCTGATTTGATTATTTATTTTCTCACTTTTAGTAAAAATCTATTTCAACATAACAATGTGGATCAAGTTAATCTGTAACGATGATTTCTGGTTTGCATGACTGATGAAGTATGATTTGTGTGGTGCTTCCTGGTTTAGACCTGATTTTAGGAGGCACACTCACCGGCAGTTTTTGTAAATACCGGGGAATATATAATAAGGGCAGTTAATGCTTATCCTCCATCTTGCCCCAGTTTGTAAATACCGCTACGTGTTTTTATTTGCTAGTTGTGAAGAAATTGCACCTCAAGTGGGCTCAATCTGCAAGAAAAAACAAACATGACGGAGACGAAAACAAACCAGAAAACCAGGATAACAGATATATCCCAGCTGGAAGTAATGATGGTGTTTACTGCTCCAACGCTTTGGTCCAGTCTGTCTGTTTCAATACAACGCTCAGAGCACCCGAGGAGAAGAAGTGACGTAGCGCAGTGTTCCCCATACATAGACCAATGTGTGGTGCAGCGCTACACAACCAACACCGAGCGTCACAAATTGATTCTGGGTTACAAAACACTTTTTCTCCCTGTCGTACACACACGTACACACATACACACACACACATACACACACACACATACACACACACACACACACACACGTACACACACACACACACACACGTACACACACACACGTACACACACACACACACACACACGTACACACACACACGCACACACACGTGTACACACACACACACACACGTACACACACACACGCACACACACGTGTACACACACACATACACACACGTACACACACACACACACGTACACACACACGTACACACGTACACACACACACATACACACACACGTACACACGTACACACACACACACACGTACACACACGTACACACGTACACACACACACGTACACACACACACACACACGTACACACACACACACACACACACACACACACGTACACACGTACACACACACGTACACACACACACACACACGTACACACACACACACACACGTACACACACACACACACGTACACACACACACACACGTACACACACGTACACACGTACACACACACACACACACACGTACACACACGTACACACACACACGTACACACACACACACACACGTACACACGTACACACACACACACATGTACACACACACACACACGTACACACACACACACACACACATGTACACACACACACACACACGTACACACACACACACACACACGTGTACACACACACGTACACACGCACACGTACACACACACACACACACGTACACACACACACACGCACACACACACACACGTACACACACGTACACACACACACACACACACACGTACACACACACACACACACGTACACACACACGTACACACGTACACACACACGTACACACACACACGTACACATACACACACACGTACACACACACACGTACACACACACATACACACACGTACACACACACACATACATACACACACACACACACACGCGCACACACACGTGTACACACACAGACACACACACGTACACACACACACACACACACGTACACACACACGTGTACACACACACGTACACACACACATACACACACGTACACACACACGTGTACACACACACGTACACACACACATACACACACAGACACACACACGTACACACACACACACACACACGTACACACACGCACACACACACGTACACACACACACGCACACACACATGTACGTACACACACACACGCACACACACACGTACACACACACACGCACACACACATGTACGTACACACACACACGCACACACACACACACATACACACACGTACACACGTACACACACACACACACACACACACACACACGTACGCACACACACACACACACACACACACACTATGGCGTTAGGATCGTGTCATAATACTTGCGCACCTATCAACTGAACGCGTCACACCCGCGTGCTTTGACGCCTGTGCAGCACACAGCGCCTGACGTGTAATGTAGTTTCCTCATTGACTTATAATGGTCACGCGTTCACGCGCACGTTCACGCGCACGTTCACGCGTGATGGCTGCTGCACGCCTGTGATCACATTACGCGGAGTAACTACGCGTAACATTCATGCGTTTTTTAGCGAACGCACGCATTAACGCTCGCATGAAGATAACTGAACATTTTTGTCAGGCGCTCACATGTACGCGGAAACGACGTGCGCAGACTCTGTCACGCGTAACAAGAAGCTGCGTACATATGAAGCAGCGTGCGCACGTCTGTCTGTCACTGTTTGACAAATGTTGCTACGCGTTCACACGCACGTGCGGTCGCAGATTCTGATGCTGCGCGGCCGGAAGTTGATCTGCTGTGCGCACCTACTCCGCGTAACATGAACGTGTAATGTAGTTGGCCTGTTCATTTCAGTCATCCAGGGGAGGAAACTACATTACACGCTCATGTTACGCGGAGTAGGTGCTGAACACATTTTCAGATTTGAATGCTTCAAAGGTAGGGAGTCGCAACTTGTTGTTGTTGTCTTTCTTGATTGCGGGTGAATCTGAATCTATTTACTTCGGTGGTCATAGTTTCCTTAAAATGAAGGAATTATTGATGTCCACAGTCTGTGTGAAGAGGACAAAGTAGGACATGTGCATGCGTTTCTCCAGCTCTGATCGGATGGATTTTTCTAATATTTCTGTTTACTTTAAAAGATGCCTGAAGGGTCCATGAATAGTATTGCAACCTTTATTTCAACTCGGGAATATATTGACGAGCAATCTCATTTGCAATATCGTTGAGATAAAAACACAAAACATTTTTGGACAAGACAAAACACAAAACATTTGAAAAATACATCAGCAAATCTGAAATATCAGAAGAGTAAAGTGTCACAGAATAATGAAGACAGAGAAATCTAGTTAAAAACAGGAGCAGTTAGAAGTGAAATAAGACGCAGTTCTGGATTTAAATTGTCCCAATGATAAGAGTGCGGTAAGTTTCAGGTGGTTTTGCAGAGTGTTCCAGGTTGCAGGTGCACAGTAAGAAAAACAAGATTATCCCAATTTGGTGTGGACAGAGGGAACCTGTAGTGTGATCCAGTCCTTTGAGCGTGTGTGATGGAGACTTGCACTGAAAGACACTAAAGAATTGATATAGGATGGTAAGAGACCAGTGAGAGCTTTAAAAACAAATAAAGTCCAGTGTCTATCACGCCTGTCAGAAAGCGAGGGCCATTCGACTTTTGAATACAGGTCACAGTGATGAGTGTTGTAGTTGTCACCTGTAATAAATCTCAGGGCTGAATGATGTCAAATGGGTGTAGAGTTGCAGCTGATGCATGCATGTATAAAATGTCTCCATAATCTAAAACTGACATAAAAGTTGCCTCAATAAGTTTCTTCCTGCAATGAAGAGGAAAGGATGATTTGTTTCTGTAAAAGAAACCTATTTTTTGTCTTGGTTTTGTCACCAGATTTGACACATGATGTTTGAAAGTAAGTTTGTCATCGATCCAAATTCCAAGATATTTGTACTCAGAGACTCTTTCAATAGTTGTAATATTATTAGTGGAGATAATTTGATTATTGGAAGTGATATTTTTTGATTTGGTGAAAAGCATAAATTTGGTTTTACCTGCATTAAGAACTAGTTTATGCTTATTGAGAGCAACTTGTAAGTCGTTAAAACAGTGCTGAAGAGATTAAATTGCAGAGGTTACAGAGTCAGAAATATAATACAAAATAGTGTCATCCGCATAGAGATGAATGTTACAGCCAGTGACAGCAGTTACAATGTCAATTATATACAAGGAGAATAGAGCAGGTCCAAGGATTGATCCTTGAGGTACACCTTTCCTAATATGAGTAAAGTCTGACTTAATATTTCCGATAGTCACGCATTGCTGTCTGTCTGTGAGGTAACTATGGAACCATTTAAAAGCTATTTTATCAAAACCGAGAAGTTTGGTTAAGAGCACTTGATCAACTGTATCGAAGGCATTTGAGAGGTCAATAAAAAGAGCTGCACCATGTTTCTTCTTGTCTAAAGCCAAGATGATATCATTTAAAACAAGCGTTGCAGCGGTAATGGTGCTATGCTTTTCTCGGAAGCCAGATTGGTGAATGCTTAGGACAGAGTGCACAGAGAGAAATGTTTTAAGTTGATTATTTACCAATGATTCCAGTATTTTTGCCGGACAGGATAGCTTTGAAATAGGCCTATAATTATTCATGTCAGATGTTCCACCACCTTTATGCAAAGGAGTTACTAAAGCAGTTTTCCAAATTTTAGGAACTGTACCGGATAAAATAGAGAGGTGGAAAATGTATGTTATACAATTCCCTATGAGTGGAGCAGCTAATTTTAAGAAGTGTTGATTGAGTTTGTCCTTGCCAACTGATTTCTTAGTGCCTGTAATGCCTTGGCCACTCCACCAGGAGAGAACAGCTGTAGAGTGAAACAAGGCTTTGGTAACATGTTGATGTCAGAATCAATGGCAGGCAGAGGGGGTCCTGTCTAAGTATGGTCAAATAGGTTACCAGCAGATGCAAAGTGTTGATTGAAAGCAGTGCATATTTCTTCATGATGTGAAAGTGAGCATCCATCTGGTGTAGTGATAGTAGAGAGTGAAGGTGATGATTTACGATTAACAGAATTTACAGCCTTCCAGAATTTTGCTGGATTTGAATAGGCTTTGGGAATCAAATTTAAATATGAAGACAAACACTGGACATTTTCCAGCCTAGATGCTGCATTTTCCTCATCATCATTCCTAAAACTCAATAAATAAACACACACGCACACACACACACACTGAATGGTGCAGTGTTTTCTGCACTTCGAGATGACATCAGCTACAGTGTGTTGACAGGGAAATTAAGTAAATGAATATTATTGTGGAGGTTTGGTGGATTAGATTAATGCACATTGTGTTGTCGTCATGCTAAAATATATAAAAAATAACAGCCTATTTATGTAAAGCACCACCGTGTCCAAGCAGAGCCTCTCTGGGCTGCTAACATGGCAGTAGACTATATTTACGGCTGTGAAGGCTTGTTTCCAGGCGGTTTGAGAAACAAACATATTACTTAATTGTTTCCCAATGTGTTGGTAAATGGCCTCATTAATATGTGTGTGTGTATGTTATGTGTTGTCCATCATCTGGTCCCAGACTGACCTGTGCCACGGCTCTTGAACGGCTGTTTGAAGAAGACCACGACTCCGTACACGTTGATCACGGATCCGGCCTTGAGGTCACCCAGTCGGACGTACGTGTATTTTGGAGCCTTGGTCGCCCTGGAAACCTGTGGAAAAACAAAGCTGAAGTTAAAAAGAGGCACTAGCAGCTAGATTCGTGTTAAATCCCTTAATATGGAAGACACTGGAGTAGTAGTATCGAGCGTTACACTGTTTATGTGGAAATGTTTTAATTGGTGAAGTGAAGAGAGTTTTGAAAAATGCTGCCATTCGGACGAGACAAATAATTGCACATTGGTCATTTCTGGAGTCGATGTAATGTAGATGTTTATCTCAATCAAGCTTTCAGTACAAACAATGGCCGCGTTTCCCAGATTCGATCGTTCTTAAGGACTTAAGAAGGCTCTTAAGAAGGGTTCGGCTAAGAAGGAGCGCTAAGATACGGGTGTCTCCCAGACGCGTTCTTAACTGCCTTCTTAGGATCAAGCCAAAGAAGCTTCTTAAGAAGCTCTTAGTGGGAGCTGTCCACCGCGGTGGTGCTGAAACTGAATCAATCGATGCCAGGCTAATCGATCACCCACCTCTTTATCAGCGCATAAGTCACACACAGCGCCCCGTGGTCCCCCCGACACAGGTGCTATTAGGCTACACATGTATCGGGTGCGAGTGGGTGTGTGTGTGTGTGTGTGTGTGTGGGGGGGGGGGGGGGGGGGGGGGGGTTGAGTGTGTGCCAACAGGTGTATCCAAGTAGTAATCAAGCCCATTAGCGCATCTATACCCCCGTGGATATAGGCACACACATGTGAGATTGGAAGAAAGCAGCAGCAAGCGAACCAAGCGGGCACCGGCGTTCACCGCGGAGGAGATGGGCGTGTTAGTGGACGAGGTCTGGCAGCACCGGGACATTTTATTCGGGGGATCCCAGCCACTGCGTGGAACCCTTGGTGGACTTGGCGGACCTCGTCTCGTGTGGTGGGCATCTTTATGTGGGTCCGGGCATGACACAGGAGAATCGGTGTCACAGCTGCCACACTCCGTTACACCGATGCCTTGCTGAGGCCGGTGCCGTCCCCCACCACCTCCAGGAAGCTCCCCACTGCGTAAAAACGCAGCGCAGCCAGGAGCTGCACCTCCAGGCTGAGGGCAAAGTTGCAGCGGGTTGCTCTCTGGATGTGTGGAGACACCAGAGTGATCAGCCGTTGGATCTCCGCACGGGGCAGCCGGTACTTTGTCTGGACAGCCCGGTCTGACAGCACGTCCAGTGGCGAGAAGTGCTGACGCACGTAACATTTATATAAACTGTCTGGCTTCGCGCACGGCGACGCTGTTGGTTCGCAGCGAGAATGTGCTGTATTGCATGCAGCCATGGTTTCTCACACGCACGGACTTTGGCAACGCCTTTATATAGAGTAGCAGGTGGAGCCTCTCTGGATGAGGTTCAGCTGAGTTCACATCTCAGCTGAACCTCAGCTTACATCTGTTTCCTTGATATCTGTGAAATGCCACAGGGTTGTTGATGTGTTTTTATGTGTAGTACTATAAACTTATATATGAAGATGTGTGTGGAAAACTTAAACTTGTAATTCAATGAAAAGTTTTTTTTTTATTTATTTTTTTAGCGCATTACAACATTGAGCATTGTTTGTTTATCATTTCAAAAAGTGGAGAATATAAATTTCCCTGAGACGGCTTGATCACTGAGCATTTCGTCGCTAAGAAGGCTGTTAAGAGTGGGTCAGCTCGATCTTACGTTTCCTTCTTAGTGAAAGATCTTCTTAGGCTAAGAGCGACTCTGGGAAACACATCCTTCTTTCACAGCGTTCTTAAGAGCCCTCCAAAGACGATCTTAGCACTTAAGAGCTTCTTAACGAATCTGGGAAACGCGGCCAATATTGGAACATTTTTTATTCAAAGGCAGAGATATTTTTAAACATCTTACAATGTGTTTTATCAAAAACAAGATCTCTCAGCACGCTTGTTTTCAGATAAAAACACTGCATTGATGAAACAGATTGTTATTACATTATATTATGTGTGATGAAGGACGAGGTCAATTTGTATTTTTAACTAGAAATCCTTTTCTTCCTGGAAAACAAAACACGACACACGATAATATCAGCTACTGATCTAATAATATAATCATTTAATAATGTAATATTACGACACCCATCGACCATTCAATCTGCAAGGGAATTTTGGTTAAAATAAGCCAAGTTAGCCAATGGGACTTTTTCATTGAATTTTGGATTACTGCAAAAAATCATTCATCATACTTGCACGTTTTTTACAGCAAGAGAGATGATCAGCAGAAGTACAACGCTAATGTTGTATAAATACAAGGCTATCAATGAAGTACACCACAGCTGCATGAGTACAATTATACATAACAACGCTGTGAAGAAGGACTTCATAGTCGCCACCGTCTCATTTAGCCACTTTCTTGCAACTAAGTGACTGACAAAACGATAAAATAGCTTGCTTGAGTAAGCCACTAACATGTTTTTCAGGTATCTCACTAAAAACAAAAAAAACAGAACACTGGCTGGAGATGAGGGAAGTGGAAGTGCAAAAATGCCGACCCATTTCCTGGTTTAAGGATGAATTCCTGTAGCATTGTTCCATCCAACTTTGTGTTGAGCATGATGCTCACCTGGTAGACAGGAGGCAACCGAGACATGGAATAATGCAAAATAATAATGTACTGTACACGCTACTGATGATGTAGTGATCGGAATTGTATTGCAATTTGACTCAAATTGCCTTATAATTGGTTCATTGGTTGGCTAGATGGTATCCGGGGGTCTGTGATCACAGTATCACAGCTGTTTGTAGTGTTTAAGTATTTAATTACAGCACTAATCCTGCATGATATAGTGTAGAACCTGAGAAAAAAAATAAAATAAAATGGTAGCGTTGCTGGCGGCACATGTCACACCTATCAGTGTTATAAGTGCTAACAACTGCCAAACGTGCATGCTAATAGGCTTGTTCATCACTGCAGACTGCGTTGATCACAAGCCGACGTTTCAAACATCTAAACATCATGTTTTCTGTAGTCTAGGCATTTAACTAAACAAACGTTATGTCTGATCAACATTAAAAGCTTGGGAAACCACTGATTATCCGATAGTTGTCACTCTTACTCCATCACATTCAAAGTGTCCTCAGTCAGATTTTCAGGGCAGAATAATGAAGAAAAGTAGCACACGCTCACAGGAAGAGAAAATCAAAGAAAGGCCGTCCGCCCAAAATATATTTACCAGCATTTGTTCCACGGTGCAGATCAAACATTCCGAGTGATATATTAAAATTGAGCCTTTAGACTTGTTTATGTATTTCATGTATCGTTATATTGTAAGCTCTATTCTGTCTGTTCTATCTGTTATTTATTCTGTTCTATAAATGTTCATCACAGCTCTACCTCACAGTTTCATTGATCTGTCCATGGCTTAATATTTGATTTCAAGTGGTTGTAAAGCAGTTTTGTGTCACGCCGGTGAGGTAATGTCTCGTCTTGGTTTTTGTTTTGTCATTTCCTGTTTTATTTTGAAAATAACTCCCCTCTCGTTTCAGGTCACTTGCCCTTCCTCATGTTTCCTGGTCTGATGTCATCCCCGATCCCTGATTGTTTTCACCTGTTGCTCGTTATCTCTCTGTGTATTTTAGGGCTTGTCCGCACGAAAACGTTTTCAGTGCGTAAACGCAGAAGTCTTGTGCGTTTCGTCCTGCCGTCCATATGAATCCGGCGTTTTCGAGGCCTAAAAACGCACTTTTTTGAAACCAGCTCTCAGGGTGGAAAAGAAAAAAACGGCACCCCTCCGTTTCGTGTTCCTTTTCGTGTAGACGGCGAAAACGAATACGCTGACGTCATCGCCCCGCTCCTCGACCCTCAAGCCTGACTTCTTCCCCGCGACGTCTCGTAACAACAACAATAACAGCGGCCTCCGTGCTCGTAGCAGATATTCTGCTCGTCTGTACGATGGCGTATCAGGGCCGCTGTATGGGAAAAAAACAGAGCCGAGAGAGGGGGGCGATATTCCGGGGAAAAAGCTACTTTATTACGAAGCTAACAAACAACCGCTAGCTAACTTCCCATGAATGTAGGCATTTATTTGTCTAATTAATCCATCTCAACGTGTGACAACGCCTCGTCAAGGTCCTTATGGTGACGGCTGTTTATACTTATAGTTGGTTTTATTTATACGGGCCAAATTGTCATTTTATGGGTGTTTATTGATCGGGTGGCCGGGCGGAGATTAGCCGTAACGCTCACGTGTTGCCATAGCAATGGCAAACATCCGTCTCCGTCTCTTCTTCTGCGTTTTTGTAGCAGAAACAGCACCACATATAGGCCTGGAATATGTACTACAGCGTGCTGTATCGTTTTCAGTGGATTCGTCTGGACGCGGATTTTCTTGAAACGACGCCAAAGCAAAACAGAGAAAAAAAGTTTGTTTTGCTTCGTCTGGACTGCCCCTAAGTCTGCGTCTCCCCTTGTCTTGTGCCAGTGTGTTACGTCTATCGTCATGTAAAGATCCTTCGTTCAGTCACAGCCGTCAAAGAGATTTTAAGTTAAGTTGTTTGTAGTCTCGTTTTTTCCTCCTGTGGAGTGATCTTTTGTTTTGCACTTTTTACACCTTATGATTTTTTTGGAATAAAGACCTGCTCATTCTGCCTCTGCATCTGAGTCCTCCCTCCTTGCCCGAAACCTGACAGTTTGTATCTATGTTTTATGATGTTATATCTTTAACAGTGGCAGTATGCAGATTATCGGTAATTTAACAGCTGACTTCAATATTCGTTCCCAGGGGTCTCTGCATGTTCACAGCTGGATGGGCTTTGCTCATGAATGTCTGACACGGTTTTTGCTTTACATTCAAAGAAGAATTTAAGAGCTGTCTGACCCAGTTCAACATGATGTGTACAAGCATAGACAACAACAGTCATCCGACTGTGGTGGGGTTCCTTTATGCCATTATTCTAACATCTAAAATCTATTTTCCTGTCATTTGAAGATTTTTGTTCTAAAAAAAAAAACGAAAAAAACAAACCCCAATACCCCGTTCCAAAAACATGCTATTTTTCTTCTTGTTCTGCACCAATTTCTACATAAAGAGCTGATTTCCCAAAGAACTTGTTGAAAGCTGTGGAAGGTAAACAACCTCGTATCAAACGGTAACAACAATCTCGACATCATCAGCACCACAGACACACACAGAGATCTGTGGAGACCATGATCTAGCCAGAGGCTGACATAAAGCGTCCTGACAGACATCAGACCTCCACAACACACACTCAAGCAGCCTCATGAGCTCACCTCAGCAGAAAGTGCAGAGCTCCTCTTCTCAGCCGGAGGGGATCTGGGATCAGGAGGAGGCGGCATGCGGGACACCTGAAGGACAAAGACAGAGCGGAGACATTGCAGTGTTTTGTGTGAGCAGACACACTGTGGATAAAGGAAAGGCACTACGCCACAGGAGAGAGTGGCATAACATCTGTATGTTAAGTATGTTATATGTTAAAACATGGACCAGGGAGTTGTGAACAAGTGCAAGTCTCGGTTTCAGTGTGAGACAGCTGACCGAGCAAGAGAATACATTAGAGGAAAGGCAGAGATTAGATAAAACCAACAATGATGCATTGGTGACGTGACACGGCTCCTGCAGCTCACTGCCCTTGGATAGAGGGGTGACTCTTTAGAGTGTGGGTTCTCAACTTCTAACAAGCCTATATCCAGCGCTTGCTAGTATGGCAAGACATGCAGGACACAATCGTAAACATCAAGGTCTCCAAAGATCACCACCTGTATTGCAGTTGCAAAGTTAGTGGAAGTTGCTTGTGGCTATGGGAGCACACAGGATGTAGACCCAAGTGTCTTAAGTGGGTGGAGAAGAGTATGGCGCTGAACTACGAGAAGTAATTGGACGGTTCAAGCCAAATTAGATAAATGTCTGTTGGGGATTGAAATGAGCCTGAAATGGAGCCACCCTGGCCCAGAGGTGACTATGATAATAACTTCAGCTGGCAGAATGGAAGTCAATACAGAGAGGCAGTTGAGGCTGATTTGATATGATCCCACATAGCAGTGAAATTTGGCCCAGATTTGGCATGGAGCTGGCACAGGTGGCATTCAGTCAGCACTGGCATAAGGCATGTGAACCAAACATGGCCCAAGTGTGGCAAAGGTGGCACTGTCTTGATTCTGGCAGACAAGATGTGGGCCAGTTGTTGAGTGTAGTATTCGGCCCACATATCACATCAGAACGCTGGACCACATAATGTGAGGGTGGACTTAACCACCCTTAAAATGAAGTTTGAGATATTTTTGAGTGAGTTGTTGTTTAACCCTCTGGGGTATAAGGGCCAGACTAAGAGAAAAAATAATAATATTTTTTTTTAAATTACGAGAATAGTCATAATATTACAAGAATAAAGTCATAATATTAGGTCTACGAGAATAAAGTCGTAACATTACGAGAAAAAAGTCATATTACGAGAATAAAGTCGTAATATTACGAGAAAAAAGTCATAATATTACCAGAAGAAAGTCAAAGTCGTTATCAAGATCTGTCGTGACCAGCTCAACCAAACAGCAGCCTCCGTTGCAGTTGACCACTACCAGACTGCTCCTCTTCCACAAAAGAAGCAATTTCTTCCAAGTCCGTGTGGTTCTTTCTTCCAAACAGACAGTCGTTTGCACAATCACTTCAAAGTCCTCATACTGATGATAATCTGATGCTGATGTGCCAGAAGACTAAGTATTTCCGACCGGAAAAAGGTGGCTTGCTCCCTCCAGGTCGGGGGGAGTTCCTGACTCAAGTGGAGGAGTTTAAGTATCTTGGGGTCTTGTTCACGAGTGAGGGAAGGATGGAACGTGAGATTGACAGGCGGATCGGTGCAGCGGCTGCAGTAATGCGGTCGTTGTATCGGTCCGTCGGAAGCTCTCGATTTACTGGTCAATCTACGTTCCTACCCTCACCTATGGTCATGAACTTGAAGAATAAGATCCCAGATACAAGCGGACAAAATTAGCTTCCTCCGCAGGGTGGCAGGGCGCTCCCTTAGAGATAGGGTGAGGAGCTCCGTCACACGGGAGGAGCTCGGAGTAGAGCCGCTGCTCCTCCACATCGAGAGGAGCCAGTTGCGGTGGCTCGGGCATCTGTATCGGATGCCCCCTGGACGCCTCCCTCGGGAGGTGTTCCAGGCATGACCCACCGGGAGGAGACCCCGAGGAAGACCGAGGACACGCTGGAGTGACTATGTCACCCGGCTGGCCTGGGAACGCCTTGGGGTCCTCCCGGAGGAGCTGGGGGAAGTGTCCGGGGAGAGGGAAGTCTGGGCGTCCCTGCTCAGGCAGCTGCCCCCGCGACCCGGTCCGGATAAGTGGAAGAAAATGGATGGATGGATGGATGGATGGACTTTATTCTCATGATATTATGACTTTTATTCTCTTAATGTTACGACTTTATTCTTGTAATATTAAGACTTTATTCTCGTAATATTACGACTTTATTCTCGTAATATTGTGACTTTTTTCTCATAATGTTATGACTTTATTCTCGTAATATTATGACTTTTTCTCGTAATGTTACGACTTTATTCTCGTAGACCTAATATTACGACTTAGTCTGGCCCTAATACTCCGTCGTAGGGGTATAATTGGCCGTTTTTTAACTATTTTTGATTTTGCCATTATATTTAACCTTAAAAACTATTTACCTTGCCCTACCTTTGGTGTCATTATTTTCAGTACAACCTCATATGTGTGACTGTACAGTTATATATTTCATTTTAACACAATGGACCTAAAATCACAAAAAAATATAAAATCAGAGAAGGAAAAGAGAGCTAATTTTTTTACTGTGAAAACCAGAAAAACATTTTTATTAATGAAGAGCTGCTCCACATTTAGCAGTCTCCTCATCGACTCACAAAACAAAAACAAAAAATTACACCAAACACTACATAACACACTAACTATAGAGTGGCAAAGCCCCGCCCCTTCCGTTAGACTTGAAAAAAAAAAATTAATCTGGACGCAAGAGAGGGAGAGAGAGAGAGAGAGAGAGAGAGTGAGAGAGAGTGAAACATGCCACTTAAAGGGATAGTTCTGAATTTTGGACATAAGACCTATTTTCCAAGTCAGCCGGTGTGTTCGAGACATCTGGAGATGTTTTCAAGACATTTAATTCAGTTCTTCTAGTTGCCCAGTTTGCTTATGCTATGGCTAGCGCAAGTCAATCGTTCTAGTTAGCATGGCATTAAAAACACTCACACCGACTCCACGGTGCACCCGAGGCAAATCCATTGTAACGGCAGACTATCGATGTACATATGTGTTGATAGAATGTTTGAAATAAAACCAACCTTGCATTTTTAAGGATTTATGTCTCAGCAGCAGCAGCAGCGTGTCATACTTCCTAGTAGGCTATGGCAGCGGCGGAGTGATATCACCCAGCACTTATAAGTTACCGGTTCTATAATAGTTTGTTTACCTGCTGTCATTGCTACAGACGCAGAGTAGCCTGCAGTGCTAGTTTCTTCAATCTCACAGAAATGGACACTTTTGGAGAATATACTGAAACTTTTGAAGACTGAGAGTTTCTTTCCACCCAAACCCAACCGTACCTGTACGAGCCTGAATAGACAGAGGAAGAATTGCACGAGAGGGATGCTCAAAGGGCAGAACGTGAACGAGCGTCTGTGGAGACCAAGATAGCTGGAGCTGAGAACCGGGACCGAACAAACGGAGACTGGTGGTGCCAGGAGGGAATCCCCCGCAACGCATCCAAGGGTTTATGGGTCTACGGACGGAGCAGAGGTCCGGGTTCGCGGTGCGTAATTGTGGGTTCGCGGGGCCGTGTGCTGCCCCGTGTTTGCGTGAGGTCCAAGCGCTTTTCAGACAGCCTTGGGGGCATAAGGGCCGACTAAAGGCTACTGTGTCCCGCCGGGCTTCTGTCACGCGCTTCTCTGTTGCAGTGTTGTGGTTACTTCACAACTAACCAGAGCAAAGTAAAATTCCGCTGCTGCAGAGAAACTAGTCCCTCAAAAAATGGATGATTCATGCGATGCAAGGTTAGTTTTGTTTCAAATATTATTCTATCAACACAGATATGTACATCGACAGTCTAGTGTTTTAATGGATTTGCCTCGGGTGCACTTTGCAGTGGGCAAGACTGTTTTTAATGCCTGTCTAACTAGAACCATTGACTTGCACTAGCCATATGTGACAACCCCAAGTGGTTGTTTTGTGTGGCTGTTTGTGTATGTGTGTGGTGCTGCTCTCGCCTTCTTTCTCCCTCCTGTTCCACGCAGGTTGATTGTTACATGGGCCTCCGGTGTGCGTCCCGAGGGGGCGGGGCCACGTCCTTAAGAGCCATGTGGAGAACACCAGCTGGCTCTCTCTCCATTCCCAGCCTGGCACCCTGCGGCTTACCTGTTGCTGTCTTCGTCGTTTTAGTTTACATCCAACATTTACACACAGCCATGCACCCACACACACCACTGATCGCTCTCATTACAGATATAGGTTGTATTTTGGTTATTATACTTTGGTGTTAAATAAATATGATTGCCGGCATCTCTTCCCTCTTGCGGTGTGTTTGTCAGAGAACTGAGCCAGTTATGACACATAGCACAAGCGAACTCGGCAACTAGAAGAACTGAATGAAATGTCTTGAAAACGTCTCCAACACACTGGTTGAGTTGGAAAACAGGTCTTATGTCCAAAATTCAGAACTATCCCTTTAAGCGTGAAGGGAGGCGCAATACAACAATACAATCAAACAATACTTTAAACACCCGATTAACCCTTGCAAAGTCTAGCGTTCATAAATCCCAACACTTAACTACAAAATCAAACAGTCCAAACAAATCAAGTCCTGAGTTCAAGCGTGAACTCCTGAAAACAAAAGGAAGTATTTGCCTCACAGTTTGTAGAGACGCCGCCGCGGGTATCCAATAACGCGGTGCAATCTCTCCACGAACGCACGTAAGAAAAATATCCTTAACTTGCTCACTCCAATGATCCCAAAAAAGGTAATCCATAAAGAGAAGTTAGTTCCAGAAAGGGTCATGGTAATTTCCAGCAAGAAGGCCTCAGACGTGCGCAGGTTCACCATACCGGAATTAGGTCAATCATTTCCTCCGGGGCGAATGCACTCGCCCAGGGGCGGGGTTAGGGGATGGCTACTTGGGCTCAAGCCCCGGATGTTTTTACCAAAGCCCCTAATGTTTACAGTAAGGGGAAAAAAGCTCAACAAGGTTTATGTCAGTCTCCCTCCCCTGACCGCACCGGAGTCTGAAGTGTAGCCTTCCTGCAGTACTGGAATCCAACAGAGAGGCAGCAGCAGCGGGAAAGTAACCTGCGTTCATAGCCTGCCCTGCCGAGAAGAAGTGTGTCCTCTCTGATTCTGTTTCCTGTGTTGATTCCGCCCGTGGGTTCAAATCGACATCTGTCAGATGGACGTAGCTACATGATGGACATAAGTACGTTTTTCTAGGTGGCGGCGCAACAACCAACGACCAACGCTGGAACAGATGTTCTAGATCTGTGAATTTTAAGATTAACACTCGGTGTGTGAGAAGTTACTGACTGACAAAGTTATAGGTTTCAGACGTGCAGGTGGCTGAGTGGTTAAGAGCATGCCATTTATGTACGTACGCAGCTGACCCTGGTTCGAATCCTGGCCGGAGGTCCTTTGCTACATGTCACACCCCTCTCTTTTCTATCTGTCCACTGCTAATAAAAGGCGTCGATGCCAGAAAAAAAAAACATTTAAAGTTATAGTATTTGCTAGATGGTTTTCATTTCCGTCAGTTGTAATAACAGTTAGCATACACAATGAAAGTGAATAACAACAACATTAACAAAACCAAAACCAAAAAGAAGCCAGAACTTTGCGCATACATCTTTCGTCCCTCTGGGCTAAGCCTCGGATCTCCCATAATCCTAGATCCGCCCGCCGTCTCCATATAATGTCAATGCAATAAAAGTCCACTCCTATCCACAAACGCGCGTTCAACATAATTGGCCGGCCATCAAATTTACATACATGGCATATTAGTCAATGAGAAAAATAACAATACATATTTATAATATTTACTCATTCATTTCGGCCAGTAAAAGGTGACATTATGGCAATCTTTACAAGGCTACAAGCATCAGACAAACTGGAGACTGTGAAAGATCTATGATCTTGAAAGCCTGTTCACAAAGGTATATATGAAGGGAAAGAACCATTTGCATGTTATGTGAATAGTTGTGTGCCCATCTGCAGATGTGAAATAAAGCTCAGAAAGACATTCTCTTGTTATTCCAGGAAGACATCCTGCTGACAACCTCAGAATTAAATTAATGAATGTGTTGGAGACTTGCTGGGGACTGCTCACACACTGCAACTGTTGATAAAAGATGGATTTCACATGTTTGTGCATCAGGTTATTGTTGCAGCGGGCGGGCTTATTAGATTCAACTGATGAAAGGTTAACGTCACGTTGCCTTAGTGGCATCAGGTGCGGATGTATGGGAGTTTTGAGCACATGAGCATTGGATTGGATCCATTACTGGTATCTCTGCACGATATTAGAATTAAACTAACATTGAACATTTTTCTGCAATGTATAATGTAATATGAAAAAATACAAGAATTTTCACCCTACATTTTGCAAATGCTTAAGTTAAATGCATCAATGTGATACTTTGAGAGCTAAATTAAGGCTAGGCTTACTAACAAGTTTGTGCTCCAGTAAAAATGTATCATGAACTCACTGTTTGTATAGATATGAAGGTAAAAAAGTCACACCCACAAAGCATGGTTGATGAACCGGCTGTGATTCAATAGGCCAGGTGGGTTGCCAACATTGCCGCAGCCCCCTCCCACTCTTGACAGTCTGTCCCTGTTGGCAGTCGTGCCTGGAGCCCCATTCTTCCCATCAAGGAGAGGGTGAAGTGAGTACTGAGTCCACAGCTATGGAGAGTGGCGAGGTCAAGGCAAAAGGTGCAGTAAGCCAGACTATGGTCATGTCGCACCGCTACAGAGAAATGCACTCGCTGCGGAGAGAATCCCCCTAACAGAGCGGCTGTGGTAAAAATATACACAGGTCATCATTAAACTGTGGCAGGCCTACCTAGACTGTAGGTCATTAATCGGAAATACTGGATTAGTCATGAAAATGAGCATCATGGGAGATTTCCTTTTTTTAATCAAGCAGCAAAATAAGTGTGATGTGTTTGACTTAATTTGCCAACATTGCACGTCCTGCGATGTAACTATTGTGCATGCATGCGCACAATCGCAATGTTGATGCTGACAATATATTGTTCAGCACTTGTGCATTGCGAGTTATTGTATTAATTTATAAAGGTGCCTGACTGGCTGTCAGGGTTCAGCACCAAATGGCTTTACAATGTTGCAGTTGATGGACTACAACAGACAAAAAATTGGGAACCAATTGGTTTAGCTTTTTGCATGGGTTCATGTGCACTTAATGCCTGTTTCAAACACAATAATGGTCTAGCCTGACTGACTGTCCTGTAAGTCAGATCAGGAACAATAACGAGTGTTGTGGGCGACAATCGATCATTGTATATTGTGTGCCGCGTCTGGGACACTTGACGATATCCTGAGAGAAGGACTAGTGTGTTTTCTTTTGTTTTGCCTTCCACGACATGTTCCGTCACGGTTATCACTTTGACCAAAAGGAACGAGAAACGATCTGCCGTGCAGGTGTGCTAGGGTTGTCACAATTACCACAATATTACAATAATGCGGTATTGACAAGCCAACTGCAGGGGATGTCAAGCAACTGCAACCTTTCAAGAAGCTAGGCTTTTCTTGTTTTACACTTCAGTGCATCTGTATTGACTATTTAATAAATTCAATAGGGTAATCCTCCCAACCAACTGTCTATGCACATCAGGTGCTGCTGAGTTTCTGTGGTTGGACATAGGGATGTCACGAGAACCGATACTTACGGTACCTTTCGATTCTAAAATGTCAAAACACCGACGATGCCCGTTTTTTTAAGTACCGATCGCACCGATTCCAGTGTTGGCATCGGTGTCATTACTCTTCCGGAACTGTTGGGGGCAGTATACGTCTCCAGTCGATACTTACATCAGAAGTATTAGTTCACGAAGAAGTGGAACTACACATAGCAAAACAAAAACACGTGAAAGATGGCAACTGCTGCTCCGGCTCCACCGCGACTTGTGGATAAAAAGCCACAAAGAGTCGGGTATGGAAGTATTTCGCATTTGAGGCAGGTGACCGTGGCGTAATAATGAACTCGCAGAAGCCGATACGCAAACGGTGCTACCGTGGTCTTCAGACCAAGGAGGAAATACGTCAAATTTGGCAAAGCACCTGAAAGACCGTCATCCGGATTTATTCAAAGAATTCACGACATATTAACGACATCCAAAGGATGAAAAGGATGAAAGGATTTTTTTATCTGCCATACTGAAATACACGTTAACGTTACATGATGTTCGGGAGGGTGGGCACATTTGTTATGGCTTATGTTATGTACGTAGCTTATGCCGTACTTTTAACATTAGCCTAGCACTATAGTACTAGCTACCTCGTAGTACATGCAGTTATGTAGCGAAATTTACTGAATATCTTGCTTTAATATAGTAACAGATGGATATGCAACGTATAACCACCACGCCCCCACCCCAAAATAAAGAAATAAATAAAAGACGATTTGCGAGTGACAGAGCTGCAATTCCGCCGTGACCACACTGAACATTGCTTCCTAATTATAGTACATTTAGTACAATAGTTGTTGCACTACATTGCACTTTATTGTGTTGTTCTGTGCTCTTGCACTCAGTTTTGTATGTCTTGTGACATTTTGATATTTTTAATAAAGAAATTCATGTTTCAAGTTCATGGAATCTTGGAAAATATTTTTTTTTACCGTGGTATCGAAATTGGCATCGAGAATCGTGTATTTTTACTGGTATTGGTACCGACTACTGAATTTTTGGTATCGTGACACCCCTACACAATGGCAGCTGCACTGCTCGCAAAACTAAATGCAACTTTGCCAGTTTGGGAACATTTCGGCTTTCGACCAAATAAAAAGGAGAGCCAGAATATTGAAATGAGGCAATATGCTCAGAGTGAAGGACGGAGGGACCGGTGCCAATGTGTCAGCGGTTGGAGGCAAAGAGTCCGCTGCACAAGCGCTAGACTCCAACTCCACCTGTCGGCGACAACCAGGCTATATTTCCTACGCTCTCTCAAGTTGCCGGCAACAATGTGGCCATTTGTGCAATGAGCACAACGAGACAGTTTAGTGCCGCGGGGAACATTGTTACTACTCTACGATCCTCTCTGAAACCATATAAAGTCAACATGTTGAATTTCATCACACGCAACAAGGACATGACAAACCCGATCTAAATCGTAAAGATGTTATTCGTCATGTAAAAGGAGTTTTTAATTACTTTCTAAACTTCTAAACTCATTTAAGAAGAAAAAGAATATACCTAATAATAGTCTAATCATAAAGCTTATTTAAATACTAGAAATGAGGATAACTCAGGATAAATTAAGTAATTTGCAAATATATAAATTAATGAATGACGGTAATACCTCAAACTGCATGGTTGAGCCTCCCTTAATTATTGCAGGGGAAATTCCTTCAAGCGACAGATCTGAGGTGTGCACAATTGTAAAGAATGGGGAATGTTGGTGCCGTAAGACAAAATAGTGAATAAAAGCACCTTTGGGTTCTTTGGGCAAGATACACAGTTAGAAAGAGCCATATTATATGACCAATATCACTAAGATTTCTAATAGTCCTTACATAAACGCAGGCGTCGTCTCCCGACAGCAGCAGGTTACAGGGGTGCAGCTTGTCCTTGTGAGCGGTGGGAGATTTGCCCACAGTGAAGCCAGTGGCCACGACGACATCCTGAAGGAAAAGATGAAGCACAAGCAGAGAAATCAGGGATTAAAACCGAGAGCAAAAAGAGATAAATAAGCATCCTTCTTCCCGGAGGAAGAACAGATTGATGTTGCATCATCTGACACGTTAAGAATGACGCCACAAGTAGTCGCTGCTGATAAGCTGGTGTGAAAATGGAGTGTTTTGTTAGGTGTGTCAGCTGCTCCAGGGACAGCTTTAAGCCTGTGCACAGGGCTGACAAAGGGACAGCAGATAGTCTGAATCATGTTACAGAGACACACAACCTGACAAGACCTCAGTGATCTACACCCGAGCATGGCGGCTTGTGCTGTGATGACTTCATGTCTTCAAAAAAATCCACAGTTGGGACGCTGCTGACAGAAGGATTATTCCCTGATGTGTTCAGTGTCCCTGTCCAGGTCAAAAACCTGACTCAGCACTCTGCACACATCACATGTGACAGTATCGGAGCAAACAAGCTGCTGCAACGATGATTCAGAACCATTGTGTTTGTGGAGTTCAAGGCAGTGCTCTGATACATGAGGACTCAATGGATCCTTTGAAGCAGACATTAAAGTTGTAATCCGTCAGATGTCAGGCCTGCTTGTTGTGGTGACACAACCGTGGTTACAGTAGCAACAGCAACTGTGGATTAATACTACAGGCCCCTGAGTTCAAGAGGCAGCAATCACATCTGACAGAAACATCAAGCTACTAGTGATAAATATATCGCGTTTCCTGTGTCTCGACAACAACAAAAAGTCAGTTGAAAGCTTTTAATATGAAGCAGCAGCGAAAGTAAAGGTGCAAAAGCCTTAGTAAACCAAAAGGTTGTCAGGCCTGCTTTTAAAGAGTGAAGACTCTGTACTGCCCTCAGCTGGATGGGGAGGCTGTTCCACAGCCGAGGAGCAGCTGAGCAGAAAGCTTGTTCCCCTGTGGTGTGGAGCTTGGTGGTGGGGACCTGGAGGCCCAGGATGCCTGTTGATCTGAGGGTACGGGTGGAGGATTTCAGGGTGAGCAGGTCTTGTAGGTTGGTAGATGATCTCTGTTGTGAGTGGAGGACGGGGGTCATATGTTCATGTTTGCGGACTCTCATCAGAATCCTGGCAGCTCTGTTCTGGGTGTATTGCAGTTTTTGGATGCTCTTGCCAGGAATCCCAATAAAGAGCCCATTACAGTTATCCAGCTTTGAGGAGATAAAAGCATGGACAAGCTTCTCTGCATCTCAGTCAGTTTTATCAGCTGTGTTTATTTGCGTCACTCATGCAAGCACAGTAGATGTACAGACACAAGGGGTGTCAACGTCTACAGTGTAAATGGGTACACGGATAATTAATCATAACCGTTTAGAAAAATCAATAACCGTTTACACATCATTTTCCCTCCTCCTCATTTATTTCTATGCCTAAAGTATCCGGCCCGCGAAGGAATATTTACTGGCCCGTTTAGTGAAAATAAACCATAAAAAAATGCTGTCCGTATAGTGGCCGATATGAGCTGCCCTCTCTCATCTCCGCGCAGCAGTGTAGATTTGCTCCTTAAGGTGCGCGGCCACAACAATCCTCACCGCGCGCCCCCGCTAAGTTCTTCTTCATGAATGCTCTTGATGTTGTTCTGATGACCTTCCACCTCGTTGAACCACCATGATGTTGCTGTAACCCTTTTACCACCGGCTCGTGTATTAAGAAACCCACCTTATGCTCTAAAGTGAAGCCTTAACCTTAATTCAATATTTTATGGTAAAAGAAACATCTCAAATAGAAATAACTGTCTAGGGTAATATATGATTCTCACTCTCATCCATAAAGTTCAGAGGCTATAGGGAATACACTCCGACCTGTAAACTCTGATGTCATGCAGAATGCAAGACAAAATACAATAATACAAACACAGGATATACATTTTAGAAATTGTATTCAAAAGTATGCAGGAGAAACACATTCACCATTAATGAAAACAAAAAATAGAAGTAGGTAAAATTAGTGATAGTTTGTCTCTCAGACTATCTAATTTTGAGTGCACTCTTAGTTTAGTTTCGTTGTGGCGCTTTAGTTGGAGCTCATGATGGAAACCTTTTATAACGGTACCTCCATGTGTCGGTGAAATCAGCGGGACCTGATGAATGGCACCTTCGTCATGGTCGCAAACCATCTCCGTCCGCAGCAGCTTGCAGACGAAGCTCCGTCTCCCTCGGCAGCAGCGAAGCAGCCTTCGTCGCCATACTCTCCTAGACGACCCGGCGAAACTCCTCCCGTCCGCGCAGACGGTGTCTCCTTTAGACAATGACCGTGTCGTTAGCCTAGCTCCTGCTAGCTAACTTAGCTGAACTTGCTTCGTGTCCTCCAAACACAAACGCGGCAGGGAAAAGTCCAACTCAACCACACAACGCGTTTTCCAACAACAGTTCACGGTCCGATGAGGAAACGGACAAAACCCCGACACTGACGAAAACCCAACGTCCAACACCAAACAGTCCAATACTAACGCCTCAACACCATTTCACGCTGTTCCTTCTTCTTCTTCCCGGAAGTAAAAAAAACTCCCCTAACAGACACCATCAATTTTTTATCAATCACGTCTGAAATAACCAGTAATGCTGCTTTGTAAAAGTTGTGAAGTCCCAGAAACCCCCAGGAAACCAAATGCTGTCCATAACATCACCCAGAGGTGCTTGGTGAATTTCACTGCTGTGATTTAATTGCAATATACAGATAAAAGAGATGCTGAAATAACTACATAAGGATGACAATTTATAAAGAAGTTCAAAGTCGGGGCTAGTCTCTGCACAAGACGATGAGCAAAAAACTTTTAAAATGCTTGTTGTCTGAATGGCGTTTGGATCGAGTGGAGATAGGCTATGCTAACAATGTAGCTGCTCTGTAAGCACTTGAAATAACATAATTGAAGCCGAATACGGAGGTGACCTTGTTGTTTGTTCCCTTGACAGTCTCTGGTTTCTACACATAGAACCTCACATCAGTAGAGACCAGATGAAATGATCGTAGAACCCTGGTGACCACAGGACACTATATTACTCCATCTCTGATTCAGTAACATCAGAAGGAGAATCTCAGGGCTGATAGGCTTTCGCATCACACACTCTTTTCACTCAAGTTGAAATATTTCAACTCTCTTAAAATAAATAAGTATCATGTACCTCAGTCTGTGCTGCAGCAGCTATTCTCAGCCTGTTTTAACACAGAGATTCCACCAGAATCATGAAAAAAGAGCCCTCGGCATGCCACGACCACAGTTTCATTTTAGTTTGCGGTGTAATGCCGCAACAGTGTCTCCTTTTACACACGCATCCCGGCTTTGTGGAACCAGAGAGGCTGTGACGTGTAACAACAGTGTCCAATGTAGTGTTACTATTAAAATACAATTAGCTCCGCACTAAAACAACAATGGAAGGTGAACTTTTGCTCGTCATGCACATTTACATGACTCTTCAAGAACAAGAGAAGTTCTGTGCATCATATAAGGCATGTTGATGTATACAATGGCGGATCTACATTTCTGAGCTTGTTGTATCCCCGGTGGCATTTCGCCTCTGTTACGCCTCTGTTACGCCTCTGTCACGCCTCTGTTACGCCTCTGTCACGCCTCTGTCACGCCTCTGTCACGCCTCTGTCACGCCTCTGTCACGCCTCTGTGACTACCTCCCTTGCTGACTTTGACATCCCGTTCCAGTACTTTTTACTTGATACTCCTGCGACAAAAAGGCACTGTAAAAGGGGCTCCTGTTTGACCTGCTGCCCCTCCCTATAAAACGCACCTTCTGCTCTGATTGGTCAGCTGGCCCACTCTGTTGTGATTGGTCAACTGCTTACTGTGTTTGTCTGAAATGCCCCGCCCCTTATGTCACCATTTAACTGGAGTCATACTGCTGAGGAATAGTGATCAAATGAATTTAGCCACTCGTTCTTCAACTCCTCTTCCTTTAGATAGCCATACAAAGGACATTTACATTTTCACAGACAACAACGTCTTCTCAATATGGCGACTTCATGCTCAGCTCTGCTCTTACCAGCTTTGTTTGAGGGCGTGCCAAACTAGCGGCTTGAAAAGGCAAGATTTCAATCTTTGGGCATGGACTTTTTTACGCTTTGACACTCTGGAGAACTTTTACAAGCAGAGAAAATTACATGACAGAAAGGAAAGGAGAAAAGCATAACATGGCCTCTTTGAGTACAGTATTAAGTAATTTCCAATACTGGGTTTAGGTGGAGATAAACTGCTGGCAAAGCCAGGATAATCTGTTGAACATCAGAGGCTTGACAAAGCTCAGAGCACACTTTTTTCAAAACGCACCATATGTAAATTAATTCCTCTTATCCTACAGAATCATTTCATACTCATATCAACAAATCACTCAGCTCATTACCTTGTTCAAATCAAAGGCTTTATGATGCAGGAAAATACAATTTTCTCAGACACGCCTTTGAAATGGCCAAGCCTAGTTTGCTTGATGAAAATAATACAATACAATCTCATCAGCATCACATGAATATTTATATTCTAAAAAGGCTTTCTTCATTCAACCTTCACAGGCATAAATAACCCAGCTTCAAGGGGGAAACAAGTCATTTCAGTTTGACAAGGACACGGTCAACTGACAAATCTGTTAACTGCAAATCAGATGTTATTCCAAGCACAGTACACATAAACTGTCTGTTCCAGATGTTTTGAACAAACAGCAACAATCATTTTTTAAAAAGTAGTTTATGAAACCAAAGACATAAAAGAAAAACAAACCCAGTAGAAGTACTTATTCGCTCACAGCTTCTTAATGACACCATTGAGACAAGTCAATTTAGAAGAAATAACCATGAAAAGATTTGGTGGTTTGTTTTTGTCTCACATGAAGGATCAGAACACATTCAACAGATGGGCAGAAAACATTAGAAAATATAATTGTCACAATCATATTCCTTTTTCTTGTTTCTCATGAGGCAAACCTAAATTGTATTCCATATAGTTGGATTCTATTTTATGAATTAGTTTAAATTTTACATGAAAACTGAACAAATGTAAAGGCGATAGGAAGTTTTTGCCCATCAGAATTGTATTTTCTTCTCCTGGGAATATGTTTTAGTGCTGAAATTCAGAAGAAGGGACATGCACCATTTTCTAAAACAACATTATTCAGCAGGACTCAGCGGATGCATCATAGAAGCGAAATTGGGGAAGAAATCATTATTTTTCATTGACTGTTGGCATAGGACACTCGTGCAGTTTCTATAACTTCCGGCTTTGCTACAGTGCAGGCGCTTTTCCTCTTTGCTTTCACCCCTGCCTGCGATTTTCTGCTATTTTTTGCTATCTGCTTCCCTCAATAAGAAACAAAGAGCAGCAGCTCCTGGATACTTACAAAACCAGTGGGATTATATTTTCTTTGAGATAAAACGGGCATTTTTCAATATTTTTACGACTTCCTCAACGCTACACGAGGAGGCCTACCAAACAAGATAAGCCTGAGCCTGCTAAAGGTAATTAGCAGAAGATGCCTCCCTTCTCTACGGAAGATTACCATAAACTCCTACAGAAGATTTTACTGCTGGAAACAAAAATGAATCGGTTAGAAGTAAATGTAGAAGTGAATAGACTTTGTGGGAACAACATTACTCTAGCACTGACTCAAAACAGTGGACAGGAGCATGCTAGAACACAGCTAACTAGCTATAATGAAGCTATGAAGAAACGGGAGGATCCTGTACACGGTCATAAATCTACCAGCGATAATCCTCCCTGGAACACACTTGGTGCGATGCCAAAGAGAAGACCATCTCCCTGTGACATGGGAGAACGGATATCTGGCAGGACCCAGCGCCCCGATATCTGTGATCTGACCGGCTGGCCTGCGTTACCATCTCCATCCAGGCACAGCGTCTCCTCAACCCCACTGCCTCGTAGGACACAGCAGCGGACAGCTGGGGAGAGGAGAGCTACCAAGAAACCTCCCCAGCAAACAACTGTTCAACTAAAGAACAGGTTTGCTCCACTGCTGCAGGACCATGGTTCCCCCTCTGATTGCCTGGATAACCACCACGCAGCAGGGTAAGACCTGCTAACTTAAAGCCACAGAGAAAGCTAACGACAGGGCCTGAAAATCTGACTGTGGGTGACTTTTCTGTAAAAGATATGAAAAGCAGTAATAACATCAAAGTACTCTGCTTTCCGAAGGATACGGTGTCTGATTTGGAAAAAAGAATCCTGGAAATTGTGGCTGCACACCCAACTGTGAAAAATATCATTCTGCACATTGGATTTAATGACTAGGGCTGGGTAAAAAAATCGATTCAATCGATTTTGGATCGATTTCATTTAAATTTTGCAATATCGATTCATAGGGCATGAGATCGATTTTTCCCCATGAAGTTTACCCCTCGTGCGTGATGCAGCTGTGGCGCGTTTAAGTCCGGTTGACGTTCATTCATGCGCACAAGCGTGCAAGATGGCTCCTATAGGTGACGTTAGCGCCCTGGTTTGTGCCAATTTTGCAGAACAATGGCCGCGTCAACATCGACAACAGCCACCGCGGAGCCCGCACTCGCGCTCCGTCACCGACACCGGGCAGCACACGGCTCCGCGAGCCCACAATTACACTCCGCGAGCCCGCACTCGCGCTCCGTCCTGAAAACCGTAAACTCTTAAGACGCACCGCCCCGAATACTGCCCGTAAATAGGCAAACAAACCCCGCCGACTGGCTTATTTATCTTTATTTTGATGAAACCGAATGCATACACAGTTTATGTCTGACCTTAAATAAATAAAGGTTCTGAAAACATGTTGCCTGCCTATTGACGTTGACTGATACACTGCCCTCTGGTGGACAAAACATATACAACTTAAGTACCATACCATACCATATAGGTCTTACTGAAGGCTTTTAATGGTCAAAAGATTATTAATATATATTCAAATATATTCAAATATTAATATTAATAACCAAAGAACTTCGAATATGATTTTTGGGCAAAAGTCAAGGCCCTAGTGCTCGATCCACACTACGTTATGGTGCAACGTAAACATCTGACTGAAACAGTTATCCCCATGATGTATACATGTGTGAAAGACGACATCCTAACGAAAATGCAGTCAGCAGAGAGTGTCGGCAGAACTTGTGTTGTTTATGGTGAACAGCAAAAAATAAAGTACATCTGTATTTTGTAACACAGTTGAGCCATTTTCATTATGTTAAGAGCCAATCGAATCGAATCGAATCGTGATTAATCGATTCAGGACCTTATGAATCGAAATCGAATCGATTTAGGAAATTGGCCATGATACCCAGCCCTATTAATGACATTGAAAAACAACAATCAAGAGAGTTGAGAGAGGACTTCAACAAACTCTTTGAAACAGTCAGCTCTGTGAATGCTAAGGTTTTCATCAGTGGCCCTCTGCCCCCGACCGGGAGAGGAGCTGAGACATTCAGTAGACTGTTTTGGCTCAACAAATGGCTCGCAACTGCATCTCTTGCTCGCCCAATGCATTTTATTGACAATTTCCACTTTCTGGGACCGCAGGCATCTTTTTAAGACAAACGGCCTTTGCCTAAATAAGCTAGGGGCAAAGCTTTTCATCACCAACATGTCTTACTGCCTGCGTCATCCATCTGTCGCCAAGGACAAGAGACGAGAGGAACTAACAAAGAGGGAAGACGAAACACAGATTATCAGAAACGTCGAAGGAGGACTGAATGTGGATCCCTCCCCCAGCCCCCCCAAATCCCAATCCAGGTCTTCGTCATTCTCCCTTCCTCCAATAAACCTTTCTGTCCCCTCCTCCCCCTTGGAGTTCCAAGAGCTACCCCCACCTACCCCCCACCCTTCTCAGATTATCAACAACGTCGAAGGAGGACTGCATGTGGATCCCTCCCCCCCCCCAAATCCCAATCCAGGTCTTCGTCATTCTCCCTCCCTCCAATAAACCTTTCTCTCTCCTCCTCCCCCTTGGAATTCCAGGAGCTACCCCCACCTACCCCCCATCCTACTCAGACCCCCTCTCCCAAGACTGCAACTAAGTCACCAAAATCCAAGACCCCCTCTTCCGAGGCTGCAACTAAGTCACCAAAATCCAAGACCCCCTCTTCCGAGGCTGCAACTAAGTCATCAAAACCCAAGACCCCCTCCTCCAAGGCTGCAACTAAGTCACTAAAACCCAAGACCCCCTCTTCCAAGGCTGCAACTAAGCCTTGCGACTCTTCCCTTATGGCCACCTCTTCCCTTATGGCCACCCCCTCCCCACCCTGACAGCAGCCCTGAATATTACTGAGACAGAAAAGGGTTCAGCAGTAGACCGCATTATCAGCTGGACCCAAGGTCGCCTACATCAAAACATAGCACCTTCTGCATTCCTGTTGTGACTACTAAGAGAGTAAACATTGGGAAACTTGAACACACAGCTAACCTAAACAATCTCATTCCTGTTCTCTCAAAATCAAAGTCAACCTCAAAGCCTGTCAATAACACCATCAGGATGGGTCTGCTAAATGTTAGGTCTCTTAATAACAAATCATTTTTAGTCAATGATTTTATTACCACTTCTAAACTTGATTTTATGTTTTTAACTGAAACATGGCTAGAACAAAATAACAGTGCAAGCATTCTAATCGAGACAGCACCCCCCAACTATAATTTTATTGATGTTTGTAGATCTGGGAAAAGATCTGGAGGGGTTGCTGCTATATTTAAAAATACATTTCAGGGGAAACAGATGTCACTTGGTGTTTTTCCATCATTCGAATATCTTTGTGCTGTGTTGAAATGCTCTCCCAGAGTTCTCCTGTTAATTATTTACAGGCCACCTAAATATTCATCACATTTTTTCGATGATTTTACTGAATTATTGTCTAGCATCTCCACTGATTTCGACTGCCTAGTTATAACCGGTGGCTTTCATTTTCATATTGATGATTTGAATGACAAGGGTGCAAAAGAACTTTTTAATATTCTAGACACATTTGACCTTTCTCAACATGTGAAAGAGGCTACTCATTGTAAGGGACACACCCTGGACCTGATTATCACAAAAGGTCTCCATGTTTCTGATGTTTTTGTGACTGATCCTTCATTGTCTGATCACTTCTGTGTTTTCTTTAATATTTCTTTCATTCCTGACACACAAACAGAATCAAATAAGGTAAAAAAACGGTACATCAATGAACATGCCAATGTATTCTTTAAAAATGCCATATCCTCGTTACCACCTCTAAACCCATGTCATGCTGATGATCTTGTAAACATCTTTAATTCCAAAATTCTGAATGTCATAGATGTCATTGCACCTGCTACGGTTAAAACAATTTCTGGTAAGCAAAAGGCACCCTGGAGAAAAGCTGCTGTTGTGACAGCCCAGAGAAGAGAGTGCAGGAAGGCTGAACGAATCTGGCGGAGTACTAAACTTCATATTCACCATGACATCTATAAAGAGAGCCTCCGGGCCTACAATTTAGTCTTAAAAAGTGCGAGAGAAACATTCTTCTCCAATATCATAAACAACAACACTAATAATGCGAAAACCCTATTTGCAACTGTTGACAGACTGACCAACCCCCCAACACAAATACCAGCTAAACTCCATTCCACGCAGAAATGCAATGAGTTTGCATTCTTTTATACTAATAAAATTGAAGGTATCAGACGCGACATCAATATCTCAAACAAAAAAGTTGGATCACCACCCTGTTCAGGCAAAAGTAACACAGCAATCATGGCAAGCTTTAATGCCATAGACTCTAAAACTCTAGTGGAAACGGTGACAAATCTAAAATCATCCACCTGCTGCCTTGATGCTTTACCTACCAACTTTTTTAAGAATGTTTTTGACTGCCTATCAATAGACGTATTGCAAATAGTTAATAACTCCATTCAATCAGGCAATTTCCCAAAGGCCTTCAAAACTGTCATTAAACCTCTTCTAAAAAAGCGGAGCCTAGATGCCTCTATTATCAACAACTACAGACCAATTTCAAATCTACCCTTCATAAGTAAAATAATTGAGAAAGTTGTCCTCCAACAACTAAATCACTTCCTGGCTTCAACTGGCTGCCACAACAACTTCCAGTCAGGATTTCGACCTTTTCATAGCACCGAGACGGCCCTTATTAAAGTTGTAAATGACATCCGTCTTAACACAGACTCTGGCAAAACTTCAATATTAATGCTATTAGACCTCAGTGCTGCATTTGACACTGTCGACCACTCAATACTCTTGGACAGGTTGGAAAACTGGGTGGGGCTCTCAGGCACAGTCTTAAGCTGGTTCAAGTCATATCTACAAGATAGGAACTATTTTGTTTCCATTGGCAACTTTGTATCAGAACCTACAAATGTAACGTGCGGAGTCCCCCAAGGTTCAATCTTGGGGCCGACTTTATTCAACATCTACATGCTCCCACTAGGACAAATCATGCAAAATAATAACATTGACCACCATTGCTATGCCGATGACACCCAAATCTATGTAGCACTATCACCAAACGACTATCGCCCCATAGATCTTCTGTGCCAGTGCATTGAGCAAGTCAAAGACTGGATGTGCCAAAACTTCCTACAACTAAATGAAGACAAAACTGAGATAATTGTTTTTGGTGCTAAAAAAGAAAGGTTTAAAGTAATTCAACACCTTCACTCTCTGTCCCTGAAAACCTCAAACAAAGCCAGAAACCTTGGGGTTATTATGGATTCTGATTTACATTTCGACAGTCACGTTAAATCAGTAACAAAATCAGCCTACTATCACCTAAAAAATGTAGCAAGACTTAGAGGGCTCATATCAGCTCAAGACTTAGAAAAACTTGTACATGCCTTTATTACTAGTAGGCTAGACTACTGTAATGGTCTCCTTGCAGGTCTTCCGAAAAAAACTGTCAGGCAGCTACAGCTTGTTCAGAACGCTGCTGCTAGAGTTCTTACAAAGACCAAAAAATGTGAGCCCATTACACCAATTCTTAAATCCTTACATTAGCTCCCTGTATGTCAGAGGATTGATTTCAAAATCCTCCTGCTCACATATAAATCACTACATGGTCTAGGACCGAAGTATATCACTGATATGCTCCCACTACATAAGCCTTCTAGACCACTAAGATTTTCTGAGACCAATCTGTTAGTGATTCCCAGAGTAAACAACAATCACAGGAGAGCATAATTTAGTCACTATGCAAAAAATTGGCTGGAATAAACTTCCTGAAGATGTAAGACTTGCCCCAACTCTGACCACTTTTAAAACTAGACTGAAAACTTTTATGTTCACCATAGCTTTCTGCTAAATCTTTTAATGTCTGCACTGTTTTTAATTATTGCAAATATGTTTTTATTTTCCTTTCTTTCTGTAATGCATTTTTAAATTTGTCTTTATTTTCTTTTAATTCTTGATTAAATGTTGATTCAGAAATGGCGACAAAGAATTGCGCTTGGGCTCCCATCTACAAATTTGCACAATGAAATTCTAAAGCTTGGTGTCTTCTTGGACACTTCATTTCATTTTAACAAAGTCAGTTGTGTTGTGAAGGGCAGCTTTTATCCCATCAGGATCTGGAAACGGTTGTCCACGCTTTTGTCATTTCGCTTGATTACAGTAACTCTCTGTACATGGGGTTGACCCATTCCACCATCTCTCAAACGATACAAAATGCTCGACAACATATCACTAATGTCTTGGCTCACCTGCTTTGGTTACCAGTGAAATAGAGGATTGATTTATTTAGAAATATCTATTTATTTAAGTTTACAGACCTGCTAACTCCATAGTCAGGCCCGTGGTCATCTTCAAACTCTTTTTAGTCCCTCACTCATGCCTCAGAACCAGAGTGTCAGAGCTTTTTTCAGTTGCTGCTCCCAGGATTTGGAGTAGCGTCCTATCCATAGATTGTATAGAAGTGGAAATAATCATCGTGACATCACTCAGTGGCCTATGGACTACAGTTTTGAAGCCTCATGTTCGGCATTTTGGCTGTCGCCATCATGGAATTTTGGATAATGGAAGTGACCATATTTGGAATGCAGAGGAGTGATGGGTGGATCTAATGAACACAAGTGGCGGAGAAGAACACCAAACAGCAACCTCACTGCATCTGATTCCATCTGGCTTCTAGCAGAAAAAAACATTTCAAACAATACCCAGCCCTATATATCATACAACTCTAGAATTGAATAAAACTAAATAACCAATTATTTTGCACAATCACGTCAGCACTCAAACACATTCATTCCTGTACACTTGAGCGCACCCAGATTCTGTTCTTACCTAGTAGCTGTTCATAAGTTTCTAAGTCCAAGGTTGCCTTCACATCAACCCATTTAGTTTGGTTAAAGACAAACTCCGGTCCTTTTGGTCTTCAGGGGGATTCAATAGGTAGCTTTCACAGAAGCCAAAACAATCCTACTAACCTGACAATCAACCAAAATGAGACCACTTGAATAGGTGGGTCTCGGGCCTCCTCCATGCAGACTCTACTTTCACAAACATAATTAATTATAACAAATTAAAACTAATTTAATACCTGGAGATTGTGTTGCCTGCAGGAAATCGTGAGCATGTGCTAAGGTTAGCACATGAGCATGTGTGGTCTGGTCACTTAGTTGTTACAAAAACCTACAATAGAGTCCTGCGAAATTTCTTCTGGCCAGGGATAAAAGCTGATGTTGTACGTTTCTGTAAAATCTGTTGTACCTGCCAGATTGTAGGGAAACCAAATGAAGTAGTGCCTCCAGCCCCTCTGCGCCCAGTTCCTGCTATTGGCGAACCCTTTGAACATGTGATTATTGACTGTGTTGGTCCCCTACCCCAAATTAAGTCCAGTCACCAGTTTCTCTAACTGTACTGTGTGTGGCAAGTCGTTTTCCTGAGGCTGTTCCCTTGCGGAAAATCACTGTCCCAGCTTACCGAAGACAGTGCAGACCAACCAAGGGACAAACTTCCTTTCAAAAACCTTTAAACAGACTTTGCAGGCTCTAGGTGTCTCTCATTCGGTGTACAGCGCTTACCATCCAGCGTCACAGGGTGCTCTTGAACGCTGGCACCAAACCTTGAAGTCCATTCTGAAAAAGTACCGTCAGGACACAGGGCCTTTTGCTCTTTTTGCTATCCGTGATGCTAAACAGGAGTCTCTTGGGTTCAGTCCGGCTGAGCTTGTGTTTGGTCACAACGTGCGTGGTCCGTTGAAAGTATTAAAAGAGCGGTTTGTATCCCCTTCTCCTGGGACTGACATGTTGGGTTTTTGTTTCTCGGTGTAGGGAGCGTCTGCAGCGTGTAACCGTGTTGGCGAGGGAGGCTCTTTCTTCAGCACAAGTTGGGATGAAACAACGGTTTGCTCAAAAAGCGGTAAATAGACAGTTCCAGCCTGGTAACCAGGTGCTGGTTTTGTTGCCTGTACTTGGTTCTGCACTTAGTGCTCGTTTCTCAGGTCCCTACGTGGTGGAGAGCAAAGTGTCTGACACAAATTACATCATTCACACCCCTGACCACAGGAGAAAGAAACGTTTGTGCCATATTAACATGCGAAAACGTTATCACTCCAGAGGAGAGACAGCCCATGCAGAGCAGGACAGTATTCCTGAGCCCATTGTCCCCAAGGTAGCCACTGCCTCTTTGGTGTGTGAAATCCACCCCTGATGATTTGGCAGTGCCCTCTGATGGTCAGCAGTGTGGTAGGTTGTCAAATTCAGAGTTTCTGTCCAGTGTCGTTGAACACTTGTCGTATCTGCCTGAATCGCAGCGTGATGATGTACTTCAGTTGCTTCAATCCTACCCCACTCTGTTCAACGATGTGCCCTCCCGTACCACTGTATTAGAGCATGACATTGATGTAGGTGCAGCCACCCCTATCAAGCAACATGCCTACCGTTGTCTGGTAGAGAAAAGGGAGAAGATGAAGGAAGAGATTAGCTACTTGGTAGATAATGGTTTAGCTAAGCCCAGCTGCAGCCCCTGGAGCTCTCCGTGTTCGCTAACTCCCAAGTCTGATGGTGCTCCGCGATTCTGTACTGACTTTCGCAGGGTTAACGCAGTGACTGTGCCTGACCCCTTTCCGTTACCTCGTATGGAAGATTGTATCGACAGTATTGGCCCTGCTGCCTTCATCACAAAACTGGACCTGCTTAAAGGTTACTGGCAAGTACCGTTAACAGCCCGAGCCTCTGACATATCAGCTTTTGTTACCCCTGACCACTTTCTGCAGTACACGGTCATGGCCTTTGGCATGAGAAACACCCCTGCCACCTTCCAGCGCCTAATGCATCTTGCGCTAGGAGACGTGCCTAACTGTAATGTGTACCTTGATGATGTGGTGGGGTACTCAGGTGAATTGGAGAGCCATGTGTTCAGCTTGAGGGAGGTGTTTCGGTCTTACCCAGTATCAGTTTTCTGATATATACAAAAAAATATATATATATATATTTGTGAAACCAAACTTGACGTTTGTGCTTATGGGAGGGAGTGTTACGGCCGCTGGCTTGTGTTGTGTTTTCTTTTCTCCCCTTTTCCCCCACTTCTGCCCCTTTGTCGTTGAGTGATCTGGCTCACCTGTGGCGGGGGCGGGGCATATAACGTGGAGGTGGAACTGGTGTCTCCCTCTCTCACTCTGTGGTTTGGCCTGTGTGGCATCGTTCGTGCCAAGTGCTTGTCTTACGAAACCGGTGGGTAACCTGCGCTTTGTTTTGAGTGAACCTTGGTTGTTTTTGCCCAAACGTCATTGTGGTCTTTTGTGTTATAGGTGTTTCGGCTCCCTACATTTTGAGGAAGTCCGTCTTTTGTTGGCACGTTTTCTCTTTGTTTGTAAATAATCTTCGTTTTGGCTGTATTGCCTCAGGTTGTCTTTCAAAACTCCCGGTTATTTAATTATGTTACTCCCTTCATCCCCTGGTCCAACTGGGGACGTAACACCCATGCAGTCGATTTGCAGTCTAATAATACTCACAATGCTTATAATTAGTAACATCTTTGTGAGCTCTCACCAAAGAAGCTTCCTCCTCTTGGTTTGTTTGTAAAAAGTCAACGTGAACAGGAACCAGCACAGAAATGAATGCAACAGTGCATCATGTTTCCCCTTGATCTGGACTACAGGTGTGAAAGCACTGCAAACATCATTTCTTTGATGGTCAAGTGAACCTACCCCCTGATCGACAGCTTGACTGAAGTCCCTGGCCAGTGCTCCGAACAGGACGACGTTGATTGATGGGTTCTGAGGTGAGGCGTTCGGCTGGGAATTTTCTTCTGCAAAACAGATGCAGAACATGATGAGTCGTTCAGGTTACGATCTCTCAGGGTATGACCGATACATATTGTAATCATGACAGGGAAGAAATGTCCAATGAATGGCCAATCAATCTTTCTATTATTACTTGATTAATCAACCTACAGAAACTTAATTGGCAACTACATTGGTATTAAATTAATTGTTCAAGTTATTTTTCAAGCCAGAATGCAAACAATCCACAAATTTCAGCTTGACAATTGTGATAATTTGCTAATTGTCTGTCTAATGTGATGATTAACTAAAACTGAACTGAAATTAGTACCAGCCTGGTAAAATATGCAAATGTATGCTAGATTCGTTTCACTTAGCAGAGAGAAAAAAAACGGTAATCTTTTAAGTGGTTGGCAGATGTTGGAATCCACCAGCCACAATGGCAGGTGAACAAAAAGTACATTTCCAACAATGACAGTCAGACAAAAAGCAGTATTTCAACACCACATTCATGGGTCAAAAATAGGGCTGTGGCAACTTCTCTATTGTAAAATGTATCATGATGTGTATGATTCTGCATTGATGCAGTGATGGAACATAATGGGTCATTTCAGGTCAGGCTTTTTCCCCCTTCTTTTTTTTAAATATTTGTATTCATTTTGTGACACTTTAGACATTGATCTATAGAAATAAATTCAAATAGTGAAAGTGAAAAATGACATTAGTTAACATATTAATCAAACCTCCCGCGTGCCGCCAGCGCACCTCCCTAACTAGGTTGGGTGCGCTGTCCCCATCAGTACCTGGTAGCTTAGGTGCTATTAATCTTTTATTTATTTATTTTTGTAATTCTTCACGACAGAAGCCTTTTCTCCTTGATCTACATTTTACATTTAGGTCATTTAGCAGATGCTTTTGTCCAAAGCGACTTACAATAAGTACATTTGTCAAAAGAAGGAAACAAAGCAACCACAATGTATCATTGCCGATAAAGTAAGAGCTAAAAATAGAACAAGTGTTAGGTCCTCATCTGAGTAAAGTAGTGCCTTAAGAGCAACAGTGCTATGATCAGAGTTGGGGTGGGGGGGGGTGTTAGTGGGTCATGCTATGTAGAGTCGAGGTGAAGTCTGAACAGGTGAGTCTTGAGCCTTTTTCGGAAGATGGCAAATGACTCTGCTGTCCTAACATTGGTCGGGAGTTCTCCTTGATCTAGTAAGATTGCTTCAACCATCATAACTAGCAGTCTCTTTGTTTTGCTGAATTATCTGCTTTGTTTGTCAATCTCTAAAGATTTAACCTGCTTTTACAAAGTTTCCATCTGTTTCTTTTGTTGTTTGGGTTTGCCGATTGTATAACTGAGAATTTCGTCCATGTATGCTTTGAAACCCACCCATCTCATGCAGGCACTGGTTTGATCTGTATTCAACTTGAAATAACTGAAGGTTTTATCCTCCATACATTTCACAAAGTCTGGATTCTTTTGCCATCTCACTTCGGACGGTGTGGAGAATTATGAGAAAATGTCTATGTGTATATTGAATTAAATCAAAATCGCTGATTACTATGCTTTAATAGTTCCTACCATTGTGATGGAGACAACACCCAACAATTCCTCTCTTTTCCCCCGACCTCCAAAACCCACAACTCACATGTCGGAATGTCTGGCAGACATCTCCGTCACAACTGCGACAACTGCGCATCACCTCAAGCTTAACCTGAATAAAACCGAACCACTCTTCATCCCGGGGAAAGACTGCCCTCGCATTGACCTGTCAGTCACTGTCGGGGGACGTCCATTTGAATTTCAAGTGCCACACCCCTTTTTGACACATTGGAATTTGCATTTCATTTATTGTCATTTCTGGAGGCCCATAACTTCTGTTCTAGTAGTGATAGAAAATTGGTGTGTTAGTTCATTGTAGTTTGTACTACACAATTATGCAGGCAGAATCACCATTTCTTACTGTTTGGGTGAGAGGTGGGTCACCAAAATCCAATTTTTTTTGATGGCCAAAATTTTTCTGTTTTTGGGTGTCAGAATATGGTATGCATCAGTGGCCTGCAGACTTGCTCGTGCTGCAAGTCGCTTGTCTCAGGTGGGTCTCTTTCATCGGCGATAAGGGGTTAATTTGTGATTTTCAGGAAATGAATGGCCAGCACTCTTAATATTTAATTGTTTGTCATCACTGAGTATAATACTAAGTTATTTCCACTATTTTCATGCTTTATCATTACTACATTCTCCCTGATCTACATTCCAGACTTCTGGAAAAAAATGTCCAAAATGGTGGATTATGAAGAATAACATACATACATATGATGGAGCTTCATAGTCAAAGGTTTTATTTCATTAAAAGAAAGAAGAAATATGTATATGTATCTCGTATAAATCCCATTAGGATCATCAAGTGCCCACATGGTCATTTGGGGGTCCAAATATGGGGTTCCAAAAGAGTCACCTCTACCCAAAAGGGTTATTGGACCCCCATAAAACCCCCACCAGTGGTACCATACCCTTCAAATTCATTTTGGCAAGAGCAAAGTTCCCAAATATAACAAATAATTCTGTTTAGAACAAATATGATCATTAAACGTGGTGCTAGGGGCACCCAAAAAGTGAAAAATATTTTTGGTCGTCAAAACAAAATTGGATTTTGGTGACCCACCTCTCACCCAAACAGTAAGGAATGTTGGTTCTGCCTTCAGAATTGTGTAGTACAAACTACAATGAACTAACAGACCAATTTCCAGCCTTCTATCAATATTAGAACAGAAGTAATATATATATGTTGATATATATGTTCTGTGAAGCACTTTGTAATCCTGTTTGAAAAGTGCCATACAAATAAAGTTTATTAATATTATTATTATTATTATTATTATTGTCCTCAATATAACCAAATTCTCCCATGTGACCCCCCTCCTCCGTGACCTCCACTGGCTCCCTGTTGCAGCACGCATCCAATTCAAGACGATGACACTGGCCTTCAGGGCCATCAATGGAACTGCACCTGTCTACCTTCAAACACTGGTCAAACCTCATGCCCCGATGCGAGCACTTCGCTCCTCTACTTCAGCTGGCCGGCTGGTAACACCATCGCTGAAATCAAACAAATGTCACTCAGTAAAGTCCAGACTCTTCTCTGTTCTGGCACCTCAGTGGTGGAACGACCTCCCAATCAATGTCAGGACAGCAGAGTCACTTGCCATCTTCTGAAAAAGACTCAAGACTCACCTGTTCAGACTTCACCTCGACTCTGCATAGCATGAAGACCTAACACTTGTTTCTATTTTTTTGCTCTTACTTTATCGGCAATGATATGTTGTGGTTTCTTTCTTTCGACAAATGTACTTCTTGTTAGTTGCTTTGGAAAAATGTGTCTGCTAAATGCCCGAAATGGAAATGGAAATGTAAGATCAGCCAACAACTAAAAGACTTCCTGTGCAGTCACACTTTGACACCAACGTACCATACATCACAAGACAATAGGGCTACTGTGTTGATCATACAATACTAGTGGACAGGATAGAAAACTTTCAGACAGAGCCCTAAAGTAAACTAGATAATCCAGTTCTCCAGGACAGTAACAACGTTGTCTCAAGTAAAGATCTAAGTGGGCTATAATGATGAGTGGAGTTTCCCAAGGCTCAATCTTTTGGTTATTTAACATAGACATGCTTCCATTAGGCCAAATTACTGAGACACAATCAAATAATTTATCATTTTTGTTTAGATGGTGGTGTAATGGTTAACACTTTCACCTCACAGCGAGGGGGCCTGGGTTCGAGTCTGGGCTCCTTCTGTGTGGAGTTTGGATGTTCTCCCCGTGTAAGCGTGGGTTCTCTCGGGGTTCTCCAGCAACTACCCAGTCCAAATTCAGGATGGGGATAGGTTCATTGATGACTCAGCTGCCCATAGGTGTGAATGTTAGTGTGAATTAGGGTTGGGGCGGTATGAGCAAAATCTTATATCACGGTATGAATAATTTCATATCACGGTAATGGTATATATCACGGTATGGTTTTCCCCTGTAAATTCAATTAATGGCTTAAAAATAACCATACTGTCGCATTTGATCATTTTCCTCTTTTATTTTAATTTTCTCACAGCAGCATAACATTATTTTAAAGAAAGTATCATAATATAATAAATAATAAGCCACAAAGAATGTGCAAATGTCTGGTAAACATTTGAATTCCAGCTTTAACTTAAGCTATAGTGTGTGTGCAAATGTAAACACAGAGCTCCATCTTAATAAGAAATAAAAATAACAGATGAGAAAAAGTATGCGTCGTGATGGCCTCCGTTATCTCCCTCCATCGATGTGATTTATTGTCATACTTTGGCGAAAGACTCATAATACTGCTTCGCATGTTTTAACTTTAAGTGGTGGAAGAGGTTACCGGTGTTTCCACCTGTAGCAGCAACAGTCGCGCGACACTCTTTGCAGAGTATCGCTTTTTGTTCGTTGTCGGATTTTCTAAACCCGAAAAAGTTCCAACAGACGTAGCGCTCTTTGTCGGAAAGAGTTGGGTGGGTCGCGCTGCCTCCGTTTCCTCGTGACGTTCACTCTCCGGCTCCGCCATGATTGTTATTACTCAGGTAAAGTGTGGCGACCTGTCCAGGGTGTACCCTGCCTTTGCGTAATGTATAATATACATTGTCTATGGAGCAAAAGACACTAATGAATGTCCTTTCAGAATCAAAAAAGCTTTAAGTGGATCTCTGATTCTTTACATCGAGTTTTTCTAATTCTGCACTTTTTGGAATGTCATGGCATAAATTAATGTGTCTGAGTCACTGGAAACTGTTTGGAAAGAGGGAAGCACTTTCAAAAAATACTTCGCAAATGGGGCGCCGGATAGCTCAGTCGGTAGAGTTGGCGCCCCATGTACTGAAGCTAAGTCCGCAGGTTAAGGCTCTTTCTCCCCCTCTCTCACTCCCCTTTCATTCTTATGCTGTCCTATCTGAATAAAGGCAAGAAGGCAACCAAACAAACGTTAACATTTTTAATAAATAAATAAATACAAGTTAAGGATGAACCATCAGTCAATCAGAGTCTTACAAAGCCAATCTGTAGAAGAGTACATATATTATTAAGAAAAACCGTCAAAGTCTTTCTTTGCTCTTCTTGCAATGAAGAAATAATCTTCAGCTCTGTTAGAGCATGAACACCAACTTGTTCATCAACATGCCCCTTGTCGAACACACTAGACCAGGGGTGGGGAATGTACGGCCTCCGGGCTGTATAGACAGACATGCTATGTCCGAGTCAACGTCAGGGTCAGTGAATACAGCATGCGATGTAAGTGTCATTGCATTGGACCGGAGTGATTAACACATGACAAGTGATGCATCATGGCGACTGTGACTGACTTTTTCTTTGTTGAAGTGAAAGGCAAGCCAGTGTGTCTAGTTTGTGGTGAGGTGCTGGCAGTGATGAAAAAGGAAATGTCGAGCTCGAAACATATTAAAATCGACAAGTTCAGAGGACAAATGCGTTTGGATAAAATTAACGCTCTTCGTCGGAGTTTGGGTGCTCAACAAGCAGCTTTCACACATCCACAGACTGACGGAGAGAATATTACGCGTGCAAGTTTTGTGGTGAGTGAATTAATAGCAATCACATAAGGTGAGTCTAGAAATGCAGCAATCATGAGGCTTAGTAACACAGCGGTTATAGACTTTTTTCCATCCCTGGTTATGTGTTCATAATAGTTGGCCCTCGGAGAGCTTTATAACATTTAAATGGCCCTTGATATGAAAAAGGTTCCCCACTCCTGCACTAGACCATGACGTAGTTGCCAGTAGCTCCTTGCAGGACAGCGATTGGTCAAAAGACAAATCCATTACTTGAAGCTGGAAAAGATTCTCACATGATCTCACAACATCGTGCGAATATGAACCCCTTATCATGCATTACGGCTGTCACACAATGAATGAGAAGTCCCATGTACTTTCTTTGTAAAAATGGATGTGTTCTCTACTTTGCTGGTGTCTTCCATGCCTTGAGTGACAGAAAAGTAAGGCAATTGCATTTTTCATTTAAAAGCATGTTGTGTTACTCCTCATATTACTTGGCATACATATCTTTTCAGCACTGCTCACTAGTTTCACCATTCTGTACTTTCAGAGAACACACTATTTTACTGATGGGCTAACAACAGAATGACAGTGGATTTTATGAATGCCTTTTCACAAATCCACAACCACAGAAACAGAATCAGGAGAGACAATAGTGCCACACAAAAACATGCAACAGGACAAACTACCAAAACTGACCACCTATAAACCAACAATACAGTAGCAAAACAGTAGTAGTAGGACCTGCTCACCCTGCAGCTGGGAGACACAAGCAGGGTGTCAGAGTTCAAATGAATAAAAGGAAGGATGTCTCCACCACAATAAGAGTCTCAGCTATTTGTGACTCTTTTATCAGCCTGCTCAGGGATAAAAAGGCCCCAAACAAGACAACAATGAGACACTTCCCTCCGTGCTTTTACAATCCAGAAGAGCTCAACAGCTCCCCACACACACACACACACACACACACACACACACACACACACACACACAAATTGTGTCAAATTGTGAATTTTTATATGTAAATTCTCATCATTGACCAACAGCAAACCGTCTTCAGTCCTGAACTTTGAGGGAACCAAGAGAGGCTGCATTTCAAACTAGAAGTTACTGGTAATTTTAATCCCGACTACTTTTCAATGGACTAAAACATTCCTTCAGCCCATTGTTGTCTGCCTTTTCATAGCTGTGAAGAATAGGCAAATTATTAGTCCGCTGACGTATGAAAAGCAACATGACATGAGATAAGGTCTGTTTGTGGTTGCAGGGTGAACACACACTGCAGCCTGCGCTTTAGTGGGTCCGTTAACCGTTGGTGTCAATCTAGGAGGACGCCATGCCTACAATCACCTGGAAAAATATAGGACAAGAGGTTCGCCACACCACAGTCAGGCAGGGTCAGTGACGGTCATCCACCACCACCAACACCAGCCCGAAAGTTCCCGTAGCTTCAGAACGTACTGCCACCAAACCCCAACGGCTAATTAATTTGGAACGAGACCAACAGCAGCATGTACTTGAGAAGGTAAAGTGGCTGACGGTGATTATGGAGGAGGAAGACGAGGAAGTTCCAGCGTCTCCAGGAGAAAGGCAATGTGGTTGTTTTACTGTCTGTCCATTAAAGTTGACAATTTGAGGTCATACTTTTGGTGCCTAAGATCAATTATTATTCACTTAGTGGACAGGAAGTAAAACAACCACATTGAAAATAACGTCATTGGCAATGTAAAAGCCTGTGTAGTAGTGCTGTCAATCGATTAAAAAAAACGAATTAATCGCACAATTTGCCGTAATTAATCGCAATTAATCGCTTTCTTTCTTCTTAAGAATAAAGCATTTTATAATGGATATTTAAATGTAAAATGATGGAATTTATGTAGAATCAACACAAAGGAAGTATTTAAATTAAAATACTATTGTTAAATAGCAGCTTTTTTAAACTTTAAGCACAGATTCTCTCATGTGAACTACAGATTTCCAAAGAAACCATCAAGGCCATCAAAATGAACTGTCAGCTTGAAAAAGGCATATTTCTTATATGCACTAACAGAACATTCAAAAAGGTCCACACTAGAACATGCAAATATGGAAAAAAGAACAAGGAACTATTCTGCTGTGAAGTCAGAATGATAAATCCTTTTCACTCAATAGAACAACAATTCAGCTTAGTCCTCCTTTACATTCAGCCCGTTACTGAGACAGACCAGTCTGTTTACATCGTCAGAGGACAAAGCAGCACACGCCACATCTAGTGTTCCTCACGCAGACAAATTACCGGGATAATTAAAAAAATATGCTCGGCGATTGCTCGCCACGATCCCGTAACAGGCTGGTGCATTAAACATTTTAATATAATACAAATATTGAAAAAATATGGAATGAAATTTGAATAGGATTATAGTGGAAAATTGACAGTTCAAGTATGAATATTACTTCGATAAAAACAAGGCTTATCGTAAATCCTCTAATACTGGCCTGTATTCTATTACCGGCCGGTCTCTAACATTGGCTGGTCTCGCTGTCGGTGGAGGTAAATAATGGCCGGTCTCTAATGGAGGCCGGAGCAAGTGTCCACAGGCAGCATTATTTCCACGCTTCCCATTCTATATGCAATGCCTTCGCTGAGATTTTGGCTGAAGCCATATTAGAGGATTTACAGTATGTAAGAATCCCTGCAATGCCTTTGCGTCGCGGCAAGTGTCGAGAGACGGGGCGCCGCCACCTCCCGCAAGCTCTCGAGAATCTTTTAAACTGACCGAAAATAAAGACAGATTCAGCAACTGCATAGCTTATTTCTCGCATAAAATTTTTCAGAAACACATTTCGGTGAACTATTGTCGGAAAATAAGAAAAAGTTTCCTAACGAGCCGCCATGTTGGTCGGTTTGAAATCCGGGAGCAGACAGGACAGCTGTGAAAGCGATCGTCCAATCAGGTGCAGCCATGAAGTGTGCGCGTGATTGTATGAAGGCCTGTCAATCATCCTCCTAGTGGCAGCCCACCAAGCGTGCAATACTGTCAAGCGGTAAACGTTGTTTACCGTAATATGGCAGCTGCGGAGCCAAAGAGGAGACTTTTTCAATGAATGAACCTAGTATTTTATAGGTTCAAACAGACACAAAATCTCGTTTTTATTCGTTCTACTGACAGTCTGTTTTGCTCAAAAAGAAACAGGGGCCTGTCTCTAATTCTGGCCTCCTTCCAATAAAGGCCTAGGCTGCGATGCGCTTGAGTAAATAAAGGCCCGGGCCTATATTAGAGGATTTATGGTATCCAAAATCATCAATTATGAGTCATCCATTTCAGTTATTGTTGTATTAAGGAGCTTGTTGTACAAGTCTATTTGGCATTTAAAAAAAGGAAAAAAGGGTGAATGGTAAACAGAGAAAGGTGGTAGGGATGCCCCGATACCAATTTTGCGTCCAATATTGTATTTGTGTACTACTTCGACCACTGCAGCAACGTGAAGTTAACCTCTCATCAATTGAGCCTAATAAGCCACAGGTGCAATAATAACCTGATGCATAAACATGTTAAATCCATAATTTATCGATGTATTACCTGACATAATGTTAGCATGTGTCCGGTTGAGGTGAGTGAGAGTATTTAATATTAATACTAATATTTCTTTTAACTGTGTAACTGGTTAATGGTTAATTATTAATACCCTACTGGGAAAACACAAAGTTGAAGGTTAAAAGCAACAGCATGTTGTATTTTTACATTTTTACAGTCAGAAAATGAGGATTACCTGGTGGAAATGAAACAAAACATGGCGTACAGGGACTAGTTCCGGTGTGTCACCATCAATAATGTGTAGCATTTTCACCACCCGCCTGGCCCTGTCTGTCGCTACTGGCCGTCTTTACAGATTTGTTTGATTATCAAAATTTGATTTGGGTCCAATAACACTTGAAGAAGTAGAGAAGAGACGCACAATTGTATTATTTTATCTCCATTCAAGTTAGCATAAGCCTAACTGGAAGTAAGCCAGAGCATGCAAGTTAATATTTGATCTAATTTGTCTTGTAAGTGTAATCAGAGACTTCATCGGACATACACCCAGCGTTTCAGAACAGAAAATACCATTGGCATGGGATGATATTAAAAATGCCATGGCAAAATTATCCTGGCCCTAAATAATTATGATTCACAATATCATCCCGATAACGATCAAAATATGTGTAGACGTTATCTTTTGACTACTGACACTACAGAATATAAGGGCTTGCTTGCTGTTTACTTCCTGCAGCAGTCGGCTTCCTCCACTTAAGAGTGACTGATGTGTGTACATTTTGAGTGCAGTCATCGACGGTCTTTAAATTTCTGTTTCTGCATTATTTTTTTCCTTTTCAACTTTTTTCCCTATAATGTTCAAATATGAGAAAAACTTGTGAATTAGGCCCAAACTGAACCATTTAGCTTGGATTTTTTTTTTCCTCACACGGATGTTTTGACTAATGAAGAGCACTTTCCTCGCACATTTTGGCCCGCTTGTAAATGCTGCCATGTGAACGCTTTGTTCATTAACTGTGTATGTGTGTCACACAACACCCATAACCCCAATAAATAATGGTTTATCATTACATTTACATTTACATTTAGGTCATTTAGCAGACGCTTTTGTCCAAAGCGACTTACAATAAGTACATTTGTCAAAAGAAGGAAACAAAGAAACCACGACGTATCATTGCCGATAAAGTAAGAGCTAAAAATAGAACAAGTGTTAGGTCCTCATCTGAGTAAAGTAGTACTTCAAGAGCAACAGTGCTAAGATCAGAGTGCTATAGGTAAGGTTTTTTTTTTTTTTTTTTTTTGGGGGGGGGGGGGGTGTCGAGGGAGGGTGCTAGTGGGTCATGCTATGTAGAGTCAAGGTGAAGTCTGAACAGGTGAGTCTTGAGCCTTTTTCGAAAGATGGCAAATGACTCTGCTGTCCTGACATTGGTCGGGAGTTCGTTCCACCACTGAGGCGCCAGAACAGAGAAGAGTCTGGACTTTGCTGAGCGACATTTGCTTGATTTCAGCGATGGTGGTACCAGCCGGCCAGCTGAAGTAGAAGAGCGAAGTGCTCGCTTCGGGGCATGAGGTTTGACCAGTGTTTGAAGGTAGAAGGGTGCCGTTCCATTGATGGCCCTGAAGGCCAGTGTCATCGTCTTGAATTGGATGCGTGCTGCAACAGGGAGCCAGTGGAGGTCACGGAGGAGGGGGGTCACGTGGGAGAATTTGGGTAGATTGAAGATAAGGCGTGCTGCGGCATTCTGGATACGCTGTAATGGTTTAATCGCAGAGGCCGGGAGTCCGGCCAGGAGAGAGTTGCAGTAGTCAAGGCGGGAGATGACCAGTGCTTGGACCAAGAGCTGCGTTGCATCCTTTGTGAGGAGGGTCCGAATCCTGCGGATATTGTAGAGGGCGAATCTGCAGGATCGGGCCACAGCAGTGATGTTGGGGATGCAGGATAGTTGGTCATCGAGGATTACACCCAGGTTCCTCGCAGTTGAGGAAGGTAATACTGTGATGCCCTCGACAGTGACCGACAGGTCCATGCGAGGGCAGTCTTTCCCTGGGATGAAGAGGAGTTCGGTTTTGTTCAGGTTGAGCTTGAGGTGATGTGCAGTTGTCCAGACAGAGATGTCAGCCAGACAGTTTGAGATGCGAGTTGCAATGTGAGCGTCAGAGGACGGGGGAAAAGAGAGGAACAGCTGGGTGTCATCTGCGTAGCAATGGTAGGAGAATCCATGCGATGTGATAACAGAACCTAGTGATCTGGTGTATAGTGAGAACAGAAGCGGTCCTAATACTGAGCCTTGAGGGACGCCCGTGTCCAGAGAGCAGGGTTTGGACATAGAGCCATTCCATGTGACCTGGAAGGTGCGGTTTGTCAGGTATGATGTAAACCAGGCGAGAGCAGAGTCAGTTATGCCAAGTTCAGCCAGAGTGGAGAGGAGGATTTGGTGGTTGACTGTGTCGAATGCAGCAGATAGGTCGAGGAGAATGAGAACGGAGGAGTGGGACGAGGCTCTGGCGTCTCGCAGGGACTCGGTCACTGTGAGGAGGGCCGTCTCAGTGGAGTGAGCAGTCCTGAATCCTGATTGATTAGGGTCTAGGAGGTTTTTCCGCAAGAGATAGGATGACAGTTGGTTGTAGGAGGCACGTTCCAAGGTTTTAGAGAGGAATGAAAGAAGAGATACAGGTCTGTAGCTTTGAATGTCAGTAGCGTCTAGGGTGGGTTTTTTAAGGAGAGGCTTCACGATAGCGGTCTTAAAATCCGCTGGAATGACACCTGAGGTGAGGGAGGAGTTGATCAGGGTGGTGAGGAATGGCAAGATGTCGTGTGAGATGTCCTGGAGAAGAGAGGAGGGAATCGGGTCAAGGGAGCAGGTGGTGGCGCGGTTAGATGTAACAAGTGCGTGGACGTCCTCAGAGGTGAGGGGGCTAAAGCTGGTAAGACCATCCGAGTTGAGAGTTGGGGGAGATGTCTTCTGGGAGGGAATAGGCGTGAATGAGGAGCTGATGTCATGTACTTTCTTGGTAAAGTAAGTTGCAAAGTCATCGGCAGTAAGGGAGGAAGGGGGGGTAGGGGCAGGAGGGGTGAGGAGGGAAGAGAACACAGAGAAGAGTTTCCTGGGGTTGGAGGCAGAAGAGTTGATCTTAGCCAGGTAGAAGGCAGATTTGGCTGCCGAAACAGTTGAGGTGAAGTCAGAGAGGAGGAGGTGGTAGTGAGCAAGGTCCTCGTGCTGTCCCGATTTCTTCCATTTTCTCTCTGACGCTCGCAACAATGATCTGTTGGTTCGCAGAGGTTCAGACAGCCAGGGAGGGGCGGGAGATGATCGCGCCGGTCGTGAGATTGGGGGACAGAGTGTGTCCAAAGAAGAGGAGAGTGAGGACATCAGGATAGAGGAGGCTTCCTCAGTAGACATTAAGGAGAACTGTTCCGAGGATGGGAGCGAGGAGATAATAGTTGAGGAGAGAGCGGAGGGAGTGAGGGATTTCAGGTTGCGGCGGCTGGTGACCATTCGAGGCGTAGAGTGGAGGGATGAGGTGGGCTTCATGGGGATGGAGAAAGACACAAAGTGGTGGTTGGACACGGTGAGCGGGGTAACAGAGAGTACCGAGATGTCACAGGATCTTGTGAAGACAAGGTCAAGTTGGTTCCCGGCCCGGTGAGTTGGTGGAGAGGGGGACAGTGTAAGGTCAAAAGCGGAAAAGAAGTCTATGAATTCAGATGAATGCAGCTTTCCCGGGTGGATGTTGAAGTCACCGAGGACGACGAGTGGTGTGCCATCATCAGGGGAGCAGCTCAGGAGGGCATCCATCTCATCCAAAAAGTCACCAAGAGGACCGGGTGGGCGATAGATCACTATGATGTTGAGTTTGGAAGGAAGCGTGACAGAGACGGCGTGAAATTCAAGCGTAGATCGGGGTAGGTGGTCGAGAGGAAGGACCTGGTAGGACCATGTGGGTGAGATGAGAAGCCCAGTTCCTCCTCCTCGCCCTGTTCGTCTTGGGGAGTGTGAAAACGAGTAGGCAGTTGAAAGGGCAGCTGGAGTGGCAGTGTTTTCTGGGGTGATCCAGGTCTCCGTGAGGGCCAGGAAGTGGAGAGTCTGCAGGGAGGCATAGGCTGAGATGGTGTCCGCCTTCTTGACTGCAGACTGGCAGTTCCAAAGCCCTCCTAGTACTTCAAGTTCCTTACCGGTGGAGAGTGGTGGGTAGCAGAGATTGGATGGGTTACAGCCTCGAGTGAAGGGACTTCGGTAAAATCTTCTCCAGTGCGATGTCCTGACTGGGATAAGAGACATGGCTGCGAGGGGGGGGGGTTGAGATGTTATACCTACCTCAATGGGCTTCCTCGATGGACTCCCACAGATAGACTCCCTTGTCTTTGTTCAGATGTCTTGACTCCCACAGATAGACTCCCTTGTCTTTGTTCAGATGTCTTGACTCCCACAGATAGACTCCCTTGTCTTTGTTCAGATGTCTTGACTCCCACAGATAGACTCCCTTGTCTTTGTTCAGATGTCTTGACTCCCACAGATAGACTCCCTTGTCTTTGTTCAGATGTCTTCGTTCTGATGGCCCGACGCTGCAGCTGACGCTGAAGTGACAACCTTTTAAGTGCTCAATTTACCGCAAGTACTGACTGTGGCTCCTCCTTCCCTCTAATCAAGTCTATTCACTACAGGTGAGCTGGCTCAAAAACAAGCTGATTGCTCACTTAGCACAGACAGCTTCACAAGAATTTCAACAACAAGCTATCAATACTAGACTAAATGTTACCACTAGCTTTACTCACACAATGCCTAAACTCAAATCTACAATTAGTTTCTGACTTACCAACAAGAGACAAAGCAGCTTCCTTCCTTTCTCCAGACAAAATGTGTCTTGTTATCAGAACAATTAATGAATCTAAAACTGAAAATAAGTACAGAAAAATTATGATTTCCTGATAGGTTGCTGGTTTGATTCCTTGTAACAACAGCGTCCTTTAAAATATATCAGCAGTGAACTTTCACTTTTATTAGCCTGCTCTGAAAACTACTTCATAGAGGACCCAGAAGGCTTGGCTTGGACTTAATTCAATGGACAGCTAACACACACACACACACACACACACACACAAACACACACACAAACACACACACACAAACATACACAGACAAATATATGCTTGAGTTTTACCTTGGATGACAGTCTTCAGGATGAAGTTGTCAGATGCTAAGGACACCAGCGGGCCTTTACGAACCACTTTTCCCTGGAGAAATTAAAAAACAAACACTTAGAGACAAACTGAAAAGCATTTAGGTCTTACTGAAACCTTGCAGAATTTCACTGTCTTTTTCACTGAGGGCCTGTCAGCTGATCAAAGCCACGTCAGCTAAAAGAGCAGCGTTGATAAGCACCTCTGGGAAATGAGCTGCGAGACAGGAGGTGGATTATTCTGATGCTTTGGGTTTCACAAATATATTCCAGCAGTTCACTAATCAAGAACAATAAAAGTCTCACATACAGAAAAAAAAACATGAGAAAATGTGGTGGCAGGTGACGGATAAATGAAGAGGGAATACACCATAAAAAAAAACACATCACACCAGTGCAGGAAAATACATGAAATTCTTAAACTCAGAACTACAGAAAAAACGTGGCATTGAAGAGCTGCAGAAGAAGTCTGTGACCACAAATAAGAAAAAGTGATGTGCTCAAGAATTCTGGAAGATTCTTCCAGACCACAGCTAGACATCCACCGTGGCCAGAAAGACAAGGAGGCCCATAGTTCATTTAAATTGATACATTTCATATGCCACTAGCAGGTTCCAGTCAGCAATAATAATTATGTTTGCCAATACCCTTGACATAGACGAAGATCAGATCACGTTTTATGACAAATTTATTCAGAAAACAATGGAATTCCAAAAGGTTCACATACTTTTTCTTGCCACTGTAGTCAGTTCCCCATTTAGTAATGCTGCTTGAATGCATAGTTACTACATCCCTATATAGTCATGCTGTATAGTATCCTGATATGTAGATTGGAAACCTGGATGACGTGCAATTTCCTGATGTTAAACTCCGATAAAACGGAAGTTTTTGTACTTGGGCCTAAACTCCTCCGAAGCTCACTGTCTAAAGATATAGCGACTATTGATGGGATTGCCATCGCCTCAAATGCTACTGTAAGAAACCTTGAAGTTATCTTTGATCAGGACCTGTCCTTTGACTCGCATATTAAACCAACCACGAGGACAGCCTACTTTCACCTGCGTAACATTACTAAAATTAGGCCAATGCTCTCAAAAAGATCTAGAAAAACTTGTCCATGCATTCGTTACCTCAAGGCTGGACTATTGTAATTCTTTATTATCAGGCTGCTCTAATAAATCTCTTAAATCTCTCCAGCTGGTCCAGAATGCTGCAGCGCGTGTTCTGACTAAAACCAGAAGAAGGGATCACATTTCTCCTGTATTAGCTTCTCTGCACTGGCTCCCAGTAAAATCCAGAATAGAATTTAAAATCCTTCTCCTAACTTACAAGGCTCTTAATGGTTAGGCACCATCATATCTTAAAGAGCTCATTAAACCCTACTGTCCTGCTAGAGCACTTCGCTCTCAGAATAAAGGGTTACTTGTAGTTCCTAAACATATGGGTGCTGTCTAAGATCACTAGCCATCTCCTTACCAGCCTCCTTTCCCCACCTCGTTTTTAGAATTATGCTGTTCAGTCACTGTTCAGATGTCGATGGCCACCTACTTTGAACTTTACAGCAGCGTCCAGGAGGCAGCGTCTATTCCTTTCCGAACCAACTCTTGTACAAACATCCATAAGACAAAAACATGAAGGGCACGCTCCTTGAGATTGGCAGTCTTTGTGGTGCTTTACTAGGTGGGCAGTCCAGACAACAGAAGCAGCACTACAGTAAGTGAGTTGTTGGCAATTTCATGTAAATTGGGTCTTAGATCTAAAAACCAGGTCAGTATTCAGAGACAGAGAAATCTACAGTGTGTGTTTCGAAAGCAGCTTCACAGTAGCTCTTTGACTTAATGTTGGTACGGTGAACAGCAGCGAGTGATGCAACTGGGTTGACAAGTCTTTATTCCAGTTAAAACAGCAAGGTTCTAAAGGAGCTGTCCCTGATCTATACATCTGACAACACCTGTAAACAGTTGACTGCAGTCAGTAATCCTACTTCATACAAGCATGCAGAAGCTTGTCTGCATCCCTGGGAGAAATAGAAAGTCTGCCCTGGGCAATAAACACTGTTGTAGAATGTGGCTGAAGATTTAGATCAGAGGCACACAGACTTCTTGGCTGAAGGAATTATGTGGTGGAAGATGGACTCCAATATTCTCCTTGAATAAATGGAGAAATACTCTACATTTACATTTCGGGACGGGAAGTGACTTACAATAAGCGCATTTGTCAAAAGAAAGAAACTACAACATATCATTGCCGATAAAGTAAGAGCTAAAGTGTTAGGTTTTCTTGGGGGGTGTGTGTGTGTGTGTGTGTGTGTGCGTGTGTGTGTGTTAGTGGGTCATGCTATGCAGAGTCGAGGTGAAGTCTGAACAGGTGAGTCTTGAGCCTTTTTCGGAAGATAGCAAATGACTCTGCTGTCCTGACGTTGGTCGGGAGTTCGTTCCACCACTGAGGACCAGAACAGAGAAGAGTCTGGACTTTGCTGAGCGACATTTGTTTGATTTCAGCGATGGTGGTACCAGCCGGCCAGCTGAAGTAGAGGAGCGAATATTATTATATATATTAATAATAATAATACAAAGTGTGACTTTTCCTCGTTAATATGTCTAAGAACAACATGACTGATGTTTGACCAAAATGTTTCAAAATATTTTCACACAAAGAAATCAGCTAATTGTATTTAAGTCAGAGTTACGGTCTGTTAGGGTTCTTCTGTGCTTTCTCTCTCTGTATGTTTGTCTATCTCTCTGCCTGTGTGTGTGTGTGTCCCGTCTGGGAGTGGCTGACCTACTTCCTTCCCTTCCAATCAATCTGTGTATGCCAAACAGCAAACAGCTGTTCTTTGTTTTAACAGGATTTAAATACCAAGTCAATTGTTTTGGAGGAGGAGGAGGAGGAGACCTCTGTGTTAGAAACCTCCTGAACAATAAACGCTGAAGGGAACTTAACTGGAAGAAGCATTGGTATTAAGGATAAGTCACACCCCTTCTGATGCCCCCTTTGGGACCTTATTTCGGAATAAACATCCATGGTTGAGCAAAATCTTATATCACGGTATGAATAATTTCATATCACGGTAACGGTATATATCGCGGTATGTTTTTTTCCCCCTGTAAATTAAATTAATGGCTTAAAAATAACCATACTGTTGCATTTGATAGTTTTCCTCTTTTATTTTTATTTGCACACTGCAGCATAACATTGTTTTAAAGAAAATATGATAATATAATAAATAATAAGCCACAAAGAATGTGTAAATGTCTGGTAAACATTTGAACTCCAGCTTTAACTTAAGCTATAGTGTGTGTGCAAATGTAAACCCAGAGCTCCATCTTAATAAGAAATTTAAAAAAGCATGCGTCGTAATGGCCTCCGTTATCTCCCTGCTGAGAGGAGCTCCTGCAACTTTAGTTTTTGATGCGGCGGGTGCACCACAGATCTTTTGGCTTTCATAATACTGCTTCGCATGTTTTAACTTTAAGGGTCATTCCGTGTCATTTCATCAAATTTCTGAAAATCTTCCCACCTGACCATCTCAGAATGTCCTGAAAAAATTCAAGTACAAAGATACACTTGTTACTAGGAAAATATTAGGTCTTTACTGTCAATAGTTTTCTCATGAAACATCATTGAATGAAGGGTAGTTTAGACGTTTTTTGTCATCATGCTCTGAAAAGCCATTTTTAAACGGCAATATCTGGAAAACTATCTCACCTGTGGCCTTCAAAATTTCTACAGTGTATATCTGTTACTAATAGCCTCCAGACATGACATATCAGGGGTGTAGCTCAATGATAACCTAGTATGGTAGGTACTTAAAATGTGGCTTGTTGAAATAAAGTAGTACATTTGATTGAAGAGTGGCTGAGCTCCCATTTTTACAGATAAAAGACTTCTATCACTTCTGCCTCTATCTCTGGTGTTAGCTTAAACATTCTACTAAATATGGTTTCTCTAAGATTATTAGTTTCACAGATATTAAGGCTCAAAAATGGAAGTAAACACATCTTTGCCCAACTTCAGAGCCATATTCCAAAAAACTGACAACAAGTATCAGGTCCAAACTTACTTTTTTTGAAAGATCATATTCTTGTTAAAATCATATTAAAAAATCAGGAGGGTGTGTCTGCTGCCTCCGTTTCCTCGTGACGTTCACTCTCCGCCTCTGCCATGATTGTTATCGCTCAGGTAAAGCTGTTTCTTCTTCGTCGTGCTCAGGCAACCACTTCAAGCAGTCTCTTTCTCCGGTATCAACGGTATTGCAAAATCTCTACCGGTAGACACTTTTATACCGCCAAACGGTATAATACCGTCATACCCTACATGGAGACGACGGTGGGTTTTAAAATGGTCTTTGTCATTTTTTTTATCCTGTTTGAATTGTGCCATGAATTACACATTTTCAATTTAAAAGATAATTCAGAATGTCAAGAAAGTCGGAGTGGACTACATCGCTCATTTTGAATCATGTACGTCACCAACATTGCCTCCTGCACCAGTGAACGGACACTAAACAATCAACTGGATGGGTGGGACAACACAGATGCACTTTGGGACAAAGCAGACTACCGTAAATCTCTAATATAGGCCATATTACCGTAAACAACGTTTACCACTTGCCAGTATTGCACGCTTGGTGGGCTGCCACTAGGAGGATGATTGACAGGCGCTCTCCTTCATACAATCACGCGCACACTTGCACCTATGAAAATAGTCCTGTCTCTCAAAACTCGCCACGACGCAAAGGCATTGCACGGCTTTCTTACATACCGTAAGCACTCTAATATAGACAATGGGAAGCATGGAAATAACGCTGCCTGTGGACACGTACCTTCAGCCAAAATCTCACTCTGCACTATGTTAAAAACTTGAGAGCCCTGCCGTAGCCATGGCTTGGATTCATTAGCAAACATTGCACCCCTGTGGTACTTGCATGTTACTATCACAAGCATAATGTTAAGGCCTGCCCAGAAAACATTGGTTCTAATAATAGACCCGGCCTCCATTAGAGGCCTGCCTTTATTTACCTCTGCGGACAGCCGGGAGACAGCTATGTCCTATGTCCGAGTCAACGTCAGGGTCAGTGAATACAGCATGCGATGTAAGTGTCATTGCATTGGACCAGAGTGATTAACACATGACAAGTGATGCATCATGGCGACTGTGACTGACTTTTTCTTTGTTGAAGTGAAAGGCAAGCCAGTGTGTCTAGTTTGTGGTGAGGTGCTGGCAGTGATGAAAAAGGAAATGTCGAGCTCGAAACATATTAAAATCGACAAGTTCAGAGGACAAATGCGTTTGGATAAAATTAACGCTCTTCGTCGGAGTTTGGGTGCTCAACAAGCAGCTTTCACACATCCACAGACTGACGGAGAGAATATTACGCATGCAAGTTTTGTGGTGAGTGAATTAATAGCAATCACATAAGGTGAGTCTAGAAATGCAGCAATCATGAGGCTTAGTAACACAGCGGTTATAGACTTTTTTCCATCCCTGGTTATGTGTTCATAATAGTTGGCCCTCGGAGAGCTTTATAACATTTAAATGGCCCTTGATATGAAAAAGGTTTCCCACTCCTGCTCTATGAAGTGGTCTAAGGGGGAAGCAGGCTAAAAAGAGCCAGCTCTGTCCTGGTTTGCCCTCTTGACCAGTGGACATGGTGGGAGAAAGGAGAATGATGGCTGTGCTACCATCCTGATGGATAACATGTCCCACCCACTGCAGGTCACTTTGACAGCACTGGGCAGCTCCGGACATGAAGTCCCTCCTCCCTGCTGCTGTCAGACTGCACAATACACACTGCTCCCACTAAACCACACACACACGCAAAAAGCAACTAATTATTCATCACTCATCCGTTCATGTGCAATAACAATATCAAAGTACACCGCTGTACAATATCAATGTTTCACATATATAATTTCATATGTGCAATAACTTTAAATCAGTCCATTTGCAATTCAGATATCTTTACAGTGACCAATATTTGTTTGTGTTTTTTTTTTTGCACTATCCTCTTTGCTGCTGTAACATTTAAATGTCCTCCACAGTGAGACTAATAAATGATTATCATATTTGATTGCTATCTATCTATCTATCTATCTATCTATCTATCTATCTATCTATCTATCTATCTATCTATCTATCTATCTATCTATCTATCTATCTATCTTAGCTACGTCCCAATGTAACTTTAACTTACCTGATGTGTTAAATACATCAATGGTGAAGATGATGATCTTGCCCTTCTTCACAATGTTTTTTTTAAGTCAGCAGCAGTAAATTATAGTAAATTATAGTAAATTACATGTGTTTAAGTTAAAAAGTATTTGCATCGAAATATAATTAAAGTACACAGAATAATGTATATTATATGTATGCAGAATAATTTATATTATATTATCAGTTTGCAATCCCCCCAAACCTCCCCCCAAAAAAGTATCAAAGCTTTATCTTAATCCATAAGAATATTACATAAACATTTAATTGTAGACTTGTATTTCTTTTAAACTAAGCTTTTATTTTTTTAATCTTTAACTGAAGTTATCAAATAATTGTAGTGGAGTAAAAGTAAGAAAGAAAAATCACTCATATCCAGTTTCTGAGATCTTATTGTAGGACGATTACAGGCGTCCCTGAGTGCAGGCCATGTGTTAACATACCTTGACTGTTTTGTTGGAGAAGTCGGTGCTGGTGCTGATGAGCGAGATGGAAATCCTGGTCAGGTGTGTTGGTACCTGAGTGCCTGGCCCCGCCCCCTCCATCAGCACTCCCTGAGGCATGACGTCACCTGAGGGATAAGAATGGAAATTGATTGTCACACTGTGTGAGTGAGTTCAGGTAAGAGTTCGCTCTGTGGTCTATGAATCATGATGTCTCTGAGTTTGAGTTAATCTTGGACAGAAGTGAAAGTCAGTGTGGCTCCAGGCATCAATCTGTTGTCAGTCTAAGAACACAGGACACAGCTGCTGATGGAGACTGATCCAAATCTGATCTCTGGTTTGAAGGTCTTTGGTTTCAAGTCTGACTGTCCTCCACCACAGACAACTCATTACCAGGATCAACTCTCTGACAGGAAACACCAGATCCATGTCGACAGCACTGCGTATGGATTAAAGTCTGCGAGGCGTTTCAGAGAGGAACCCAGAAGAGTGTTGGCCGTGTTCCCAGCAGGTAGCACTTTCCTTCCTGTCAGGGCTTGTTAGTCTGATTTCCGGCAGATTTGACCAGCGAGTCCCTCGTGGTATCTCATCGACTAAGAACGGCAGAGCGGGAACAGCCTGCGAGGTACAACGAGCTGTTCGCTCGGCCGTGCAGTCAGCTGCTCAGTCAGGCAGAAGACCCAGCCAGGGAAAAAAATAAAATCAAAAATACTTTTTTGATTTAGACCACAGGGGAGGAGCCCAAGGCCTGAATTAGAGCACAGGGGGTGATTTATTGATGAGCTCAGAGCCACTGTGTGAAGGTACCACCGACGACGTTTGGATCTGACCTGCAGCTGCGATAAGTCACCACCTGTCCCCAAAACATCACAAACCTCATACATACAACTCGTTGATGCAGAAAATACAAGAACAGAACAAGTGCAGTGGGACTTTTAGTGCTAAAGATTTGCAGCTCTTCTCCGTCTCGGGCTTCCGTCACCCAATCAAAACGCTCGATCCGCGCTACACTTTGAGCACTAACGTAATTCCAGACTTGTATAAAACAGAAAGTCATCGACGTCTAGCACTGACCCAGATAGTTGGAGCTCTAACAGAGAGTTATCTCACTATGACGTCCGCTATACGTCGGAGATGAAGAGCAGTACTAAATACAGATATGTTTATTTAAAAAGGTGACTTTATGTTTTAAATATGTACATATTTCAAATATGTACATTTACTTTTTAAATTAACATGTTTTCTGTGGTCATTAGGCAAGGAGCATTATCTGATTCGTTGATATCAAAATCAGATAGCTCACCTCCGCCCTCCCCCACAGGGACAGGTAAAGTGGTACGAGCCAGGAAAGGGGCCAACCCAGAAAAATGGCCTCTCCATTATTTAGTAGGCTTTGCTATGCTGTGATAGTAGAACTAGTTATGTTAAAAATAGTCAAAGTTAAACATTTAGATTTGTTTTTGTTCTTGTTCCCCAAAGTACAAGCACATCTTAAAATTTGACCCATTAATGCATGTCCTCTTGCTGCCGAAGCAATTCACTATCAACACAGACCAACACTGTTAATTAACTCCTGCTTTATCAATTAAACTGTTCAATAGGAATAATTATATGTAGGGCTGTCAAAGTTAACGCGTTAACGCAATATCCTCTTAACGCCGTTAATTTTTTTTAACGTGCGATTAACGCTCGGTATTTAAAAAAAAAAAAAAACGCGCATTGTATGATTTTTGGCCGTCGGTGGCACCTGTAGTCTTGATCCAGAGGGAAGATGCGTGTCCACAGGCAGCGGTGTTTCCTCGCGTCCCATTCATTTCTACAGTCTATGTGAAAAGCCGTGCAATGCATTCTGGTCGCGCCGCGGCGAATGTCGAGAGACGGCGCGCGAGTTGGCCGCTCCTCATTTGCCTAAAGTTGAAGTCGAATCTACTTTATGCTAATCAGAGGCGCCGGGCTCGACTCGCCGCCTCGGGAACGCTCGCGAACGCTCGCAAAAATGTGTTGTTTGAAGGAGAGCGCCTGTCAATCATCCTCTAGTGGCAGCCCACCAAGCTGCAATACTGGGAAGCGGCGCGTCCACACGCGTTTAAAATCGCCCCTGTGGACACGCACCTTCAAGGTGCGTGTCCACAGGGGCGATCAGTGAACGGCAAATTCACCTTCAAAAGACTGTCAGATGGTTCAGTCGATAAGACCAAAGTCATCTGCGCGTACTGTGGGTATGAAATGAGCTACCATAGAAGTACATCCAGTCTGAGATATCACTTGCAAGCCAATGCACTTATATCCTAACTGTACTTCTCTCCTGTTACACTATCTCCTGTGACATGTTCACTTTAATTGTTTGTGATATATTCTTATAACCCTGTTTTGATCCCATGTTTTGGTAAGGGCATATTTGAAGTGTTAAATAAACATTTTCATAAATCAAGTATATTTGCCCTTATGTTGTTAAAAGTATTAAGAATATGAAAAAAATACATTAAGGTACATTTAGAAGAAAAAAAATGTGCCAAAAAATGCGATTAATTTGCGATTAATCGCGAGTCAACTATGGATAAAATGCGATTAATCGCGATTTAAAAAATCAATCTTTTGACAGCCCTAATTATATGTAATAAATTTAATTAAATCATTTTATTTTGCTTGTTGATTATATATTGTAAGCCAATCTTGCTTTTTTAATTGATTGTTCTTGTTATTGTACTATAAACGTCCTTAGCTGCTGAAAAAGATAGATGTTAGATAACCCAGCGAAACATATTACTTAATTTCCAAGGTCGTAAATAATTGACATTAAAAAAAAGAACATAAGCTACCAGTCACCAAGTATTTATAAATTTAATGAATTCATTGTTTGAGAGTTGTTTGAGAATTAGCCATTGATATGTCTAAACTAAATAAATAAAAAAATAAAAATAAAGTGAAACGAAAATGGATGTCACTGCCTCTCATACTCATCAACAGATTAGTTAATTGTTGACAGGTTTGAGGTAGTCTGGCTTTGCCAGCTCCTTCTCCACGGTAGAATAGTCTGTCTACAGGATATCACAACGCTCTGGCTCGTTTGTATTTCTTTCAACCAATCACAATGGTCGTGGGCGGTGCTAAGCTTGGGCAGCCGCTGTGGTGCGGCAGTAAAATAGTGTTGGGAGGAAACTTGTTTGGATGGAACGTTGAGCTCCATCATTAACATGTCTGATTCCCTGCAAAAGAAAACTCCACATAAAACCTTAAAACACGTATGTAGACTGTGTGACGAGACGTTTGTGAAAACAAAAGAAAAACATAATTTGATGGTCGGTGACCCAGCGGTGAAGCCCGTCTATACTTTAGCTCTGGAGCAGCTCACTGGACTCATTAAAACACAGCTAGCTGTCTGTAGCTCTAAACCGATATCAGCAAGCTCGTGTGAAGTGGAACGGATCGGTACGTCGGTCAAGTCAACGTCACTGGAGCATGCAGCTGCCAGAGTTGCTAGCTCTGAGGTTGCTGCTGCTGTTTCATGATTGGAAGGGAATTTGAGAATGGAGACACAGAAAGCAGAAGGGGAGGAGTCAAGTCTGACTTCCTTCCTCCTGCTGATCCCGAGCCTTCACTTCCTGTTAGCTAGACTAGGTTTGAGGAAACAGCGGTATGAGCAGTGAGACATCACGTTCATATATTGATGCATGTAAAAGTAGTCAATTATAATGGCCAATATAGTGAAACCGCATGTTGGTTGCAGGGAATTGAAACTCTAACCCAAATAATGTCTCATTGAAGTACTATGAATTTAGACCAGAACAAACATTTAAACTTAAGAATATTTGTCCCAGTTTTTTGGTGTTGTTTCATCTGCTTCATTATCACAAGATGATTTAAATATTCAGTGTTTTGGAAGAACTGGAGGTGGTACAACAACACACTCCATCTGCGGAGTGGAGATATGCTGTTAGCCATACATCCTCACAAATCACCCATCTTATCTCCTTATCCCTGGGCAGGAAACAGATCGGAAACAGATATCTCCATGCAGACTGGAGGAGTTTCCTCTGAAGTAATCGGAGCAATCCTCCCAAAGGGCAGTGAGAGATGAACCCACTTTCAGCAGCAGTAGCAACTGATAAGATGATGTTGACACAGGCTCAATAATACAAAACATCACCGCTGTACACAGAATAAGAGGAAAGCAGTCAGCTGTCTGTTCATTCACATCTGTGTTGTTTTCACAAACTTATGATTGTTGCAGGTGTATTCCTACCAAGCCATCACGATACAGGGATCACGGTCCGCTGACATTGCAATATTGTGAAAACAAATATTATGACAAAGTAATTTTCAGCATTCATTTTTAAGTTAAATGCATAAATCTGATGCATCTTAAGAGCCTAGATCGATAATTATGTTGTGTTCTAGTAAAAAAAATGTATTTATAATCTCACTGGTGGTATAGATACAACAAAAATTCACACCCACAAAGCAGGTTTAAGAGACGGGCTCTGTGTTTCAAGGCAGGTTGGGTGGGTTGCAAACATCGCCTGTCGGTTGACAGTTGCGCCGGAAGCCCCTTTCCTCCCCGCGAGGGAGAAAGGGTGAAGAAAGTACTAAGACCACAGCTACAGGAAGAAAGGACAATAGAGTTGAAATCATTTAGTTTGGGTCTTTATGTTATCCTTTGATATAGTCAGTCTAAAATGGAGGAGGGGTAGCTCTGCTCCTTCGTCTAGATGTTCCAATTAGCTTTTACTTAGTAATGTCTTTGGAATGTAGATTGATGCACGTGAAAATGTGGAATCAAAGTTCTCAAGCACAAGTACCGCCCATGCACTTTGAGCTGTACGCCATGTGAGTCAGACACTGTGACGAGAGGAAATGAAATACCTGTGGGATGTGAATTCCCAGTTGGCTACAACAGCAATGCAACAAGTTGTTTTTGAGACGCCGTTCTAAGGGATATGAATGGAAACACATCCAATATTCTAATGCATAATCCACTGCATCACACAGGTCTAGGTGTCAATCACCAACACTAGGAGAAAAAGCAAACCGTATTTTGAATTTAAAATATCATAGCAAGAAGGCCTTTACCCGCCGGGAGCTAAACTCATAAAACACAAAAAATGCAAACTCTCCTGCAAATATTAGATGTGTAGGGCTTTCCATTGTGAAAGGTAAGAACAGACAGAGTAGATCTGGTCTTCACTGCCTTTTTTCAAGGTTGAAAGGAGAAATAAAGTTAGCAGTCTTTGTTCGGACTTCAGAGTATCTATATATTGTTATAGAGATGCAACTCAACCCCATGTATAGAAGGCCCCTATGTGCCACAATCTTGGTAGTTCTTTTATAGTTAGTTGATGGTGTTTACTGTTTTATCACTGAATACATTATTAATGGTCGGCTTCATGATAGGCAAGGCCAATATCCCAGCTAATTAGTTCCCTGACACCTGAATGGCTAAGATGATCCTGCATTAGCACAAGTGTTCAGTAATAATCAAGCCCGCAATCAGGAGTGACAAGTGTTACGTGGACTTTTCTTTTCATCACAATAGTAGCAAGGGAAACGCTAACTTCACATTATTGTTGGGACCTGTGTGTGTATGTGACCAGAAAACCACACACACGTATACAACAATAAATCCTGTGACTATCTCATCAGCTGTGTCATTATTCTGTGGGTGAATGCACATCACCCAACCCCAACCCTAGCTCGAAGCTATACATCCCATTCTACTGTAGAGTTGGGCCAATTTCTGGTTTCACTGGTCCGGTTCGTGTACGGGGTGAAACAGGTTTGATTTATGCAAACCGGCATTTGTCCTTATGACACGTTCTGGAAAATTAAAAACATCAGCAACTTGTGCAGACGGCATCACAGCACTGAATCCAACTTGTATTGCATTAGTTATAAGCAGCAATAAAGAGTGATTAACATAATATTGTGTGTATTTATAAACAGACTAACGGAGCCGCCGTGAGTGTCTGAGGCAGCAGTCCTGCTGCTGAGCGAGCCGAGGCTGGCATTACAGAGATCAGTCGAGGTGGGTGGAGGAAGATGTCACGCCGTACCTTGTGTTTGATTACTATGATGTGAAGACGTGTTACTAGGTGACGTGCCACCGGAGAATTTAACGGGCTGAGAACTAGTTCTGAAGAAGATAAAAAGCCGTTTGTTGCTCAAACGAAGCTGTCGTTGTATCATCATGTTTATGATACACAGCAACTTCGCTTGTTGAAGAGGGACCTCCTGTCCCTCTTCTCTCAACAGATCTGGTTGACATTCCTGCTGTCAGCATGCCAATTGCACGCTCCCTCAATGCTTGTGGCATCTGTGGCATTTTGCTGTGAGACAAAACTGCACATTTCAGAGTGGCCTTTTATTGTGGGCAGTATAAGGTACACCTGTGCACTAATCATGATGTCAGATCAGCATCTTGATGTGGCACACCTGTGAGGTGGGATGGATTATCTCAGCAAAGCAGAAGTGCTCACTATCACACATTTAGACTGATTTGTGAACAATGTTTGAGAGAAATGGTAATATTGTGTATCTGGAATGAATTTTAGATCTTTAAGTCCATCTCATGAAAAATGGAAGCAAAAACAAAAGTGTTGCGTTTATATTTTTGTTGAGTGTATATAATAATATAAAATGATATATTATAAAATAATACATACATAAATGCATGTAGTTTGAGGTTTAGAATCTGTAATAAAACCACCTGGCATACATGTTTACACTTTGGGATTCTTTACAACATAGCCATATGGATTTTAAATAGAGCCCTCCCTAACATTAGTTATTTGTAGTTATTTATGAGTCTTCACTAAAATAATAGTGCCTGGTAAAATCGTGATAAATTTTTTATTATACGATGATCTATCCTTTCATTTCATATTGTAATATTATCTGGGCAAGCACTTTCAAGAGCTCTCTCAACTGTATTCTCATTTTACAAAAGCGATTCATCAAAATGATAACATTTTCTAGCAGATTTACTAGATCCACACCTCTGTTTCAATCCCTGAGTATTCTTCCTGTTTTTGCTGTAAATACTTTTCAAATATGTATTTTTGTTTATCAATTTATTCACAAGTTACTTCCAATTTGTTTCCAAACTGTATTTCAGTTCAATTCCCAGATTCATAATTTCAACACTAGATCAGCAAATCTTCATCCCACCTTTTTTAAGTCTACTTTCTCTCGGTTCTCAATCAGATTTAGAGGTCCGCATTTTTGGAATGCATTACCAATCCACCTTAGAAACTGCACAAGCATAAATTAATTTAAGAAACAAATAATTCACTTTCTATTGGCCCAATTGAGCAATGCATAATTCCACATACTTTTTACATCACTTTTCTTTCTCTCTCTCTCTTTTTCTAATTGTTTTGTTTTTCACATGAGGGTAAACTGAATTTTTGCTGAATGTTTATCTTAATACATTTATGTTGAATGCTTATCTTAACAAATGTATGTCAAATGTTTATCCTGAATTTTCACACAATATTGATTTTCTCTTTTTTAATTGTTTTAGGTTGTTTTTTCATTCTGTAAATTAAATTTATGTTGAATGTTTGTCTTTTGGAGGACCACTTGACAAGCCCTTAGGGTTTTTTTTGGTTTCTCCAGCACATTTGCTTTACCTACTGTATACTTTATATGTCTCTTGTCGTTGTCGTTCCACTTTTTTAATATGCTGTTTTATACATCTTTTATGTGCTAAATAAAAATACAATACAATACAATATAATGCAGTTTAAATTTATTTTATTGTCACAACGGAACAGAGGAACATCAAAATATATTAAAGTTCTGATAAATAAAATGTATAAAAATACAAACTTAAGATATAAAACTTAAAGTCCTTTGAACAAAAACACAATAACAACAACAACCAAACACAAAGTTACCAGTATTAAAAGACTTGGTAAGCTTCATAAATGTGACCCGCCACGGCAAAACCAGCAACATGTCGGGTGGGGCGAATTTGTGTCGACGACGAAATAAGCTTTTTTTTTTTCAAAATTTGTGATTTTCGTTTTTTTGCAGAATATGCAAGTTGAGATCATGAAGAAGCCACTCCATGTTTCAGATAACAGTATTGGTTGCCTTAAAAGTATACATTTTGTATTTGTAGTTTCAGAAAAAATCTGCCCTTGTCTGTGTCTTTGCTGGGGCGTGTATGGCAATGCAGTTCATTTCTGTACTGATCACCGTTGGCCATTCACGTGCTGTTGGTATTTTTTCGGTCAATCAGCTGCACGTTAGAAGCGAAACACATGGCTACTTATTCAGCGCCATGTTGGCTGCAGCGGAGGAGTTGGAGCGCAAGATATCAGACGCTATATCTACGGTTACATTTCAACGGGATAAAGACAGTGAAATGGAGGAAATCCGTAACTTTGACTGACATGCTACGGAAGAAGAAAGGAGAACTCTCTCTCTCCTTGGAAGACATTCATGTTGCAACAACCTTTCTCAAGAGCTTATGTACAGCATACGGATGGATTCTTTAGCTGCCGAAAGAGAGCAAACGGACATACAGCAGTTACGTCAGAGATGACTGCATCCGCCAAAAAGCAGCAGACAAAAAGGAAGTCCGCCCAGACCTCTTATTTCATCGGAGCCAACGAAGTCTGCAGGAATACTTCTCAGGAATACTTTTCAGTTTCTTATTGGGTGAGTTTCCATTAATATCCAAGTTATCTACTTTGCTTAGTTAGCTAAGCTAGCTCAGTACTGTCGTTTTAAAATTATATGCACATCGAAACTAAGCTGTAATGGGAGGTTTTTAGCTCGTAATGTGGGCATCTGATTTAACAGTAAGGTGCCAAGGGGCCTGTTGGCATAGCTTGAAAACTTCAAATATTATCAGATTTCCATGTGTTAGACATCCTGGAAAGCTTAGAAACTACACTTTCAGAATCTGTGAATAACTCAAAATGTCCCGAGGTAGACTTGTTCCTGGTTTTGCCGTGGCTGGTCACAAATATAACTTCGAACAAGACTGGAGACAAATTCTGTTAAGTTCTATAAGGGTGTTTCGTCTGTTTTTATTTTATATTTAAAATATTCATTTATCGGCCATTATAAATGCCAATACCGATAGTAACCGATAGTTTGGAAAATGCCCAATATCGGCCGATAATATCGGCCCGCCGATATATATAACTGTAGTCCTTGTCTAGTGTGTAGAACCTCCACGTCCTGGACTTCTTGGTGTACAACTTGCTGTACCTGGCATAAGAGAAAAGAGGTCAATCACAGTGAAATGTTCATATTACCTTACATTGCACATAGGAGGACTTGTTATTTTTTCTCTTGGCTGATCTTTGATGTGGTGACTGTAGTCTAGGGCAACAACACAAGCTACCCATGAAAGAAGGATTAAATATAAATAAGATAACAGAGGGCTCCAGGAACCATTACCTTACCGTGGTGGAGAGGCTGTGTGTCCCTATGACCCTGAGGGCTGTGTTGTCTGCACTGTAAACAATTTATGTACATTTACGGCAGAATTTCAACAGTAGTAAGGTGTTTTTTAATAAACAGTGCTTTACTGTTAATATTACAGACAATTAGTGAAATTACAGCTCATTTACTGCTTTTTTAACGGAACTCTAATGTATTCCTATTATACAGCACTTTACCATTAAAGTGTATTAGATAACAGTATCATGCATTATTTTTGGCATTCTGGGAAGAGCATTGCCTGAGCTGCACATGTGAAGCTCGTTACCTGCCATTCCTGATCCATCTCCATCTTACTAATTAATTGGTGAGTAGCAACTTTATTTGATTGTTCTATATTACATATTATATTATTGTTTGATTCGATTAGTTTTGATTAGTTTTGTTAGCATTGATGATTACAGCATATGCACATGCTAGAATGAGTTTGGTTAGCAGCTAGCTAAATTTTCAAAGATGATAGTCAAACAGCACAAGGAGCACATTTTAATTTCTACAAAGTTAACGTTTGTTGACACCTGCATTTTGTCAGTGAATTAATGAAACTTTATGATAGTTTGTGTAAACCGTCTATGTAATTTACTCTATTCGCACGAGCTAAGTATTACCTGGGGACCTCTGGTAATTTGTAATAATTACAGAGGGCGTCAGTGATCTTGATCCCGTGCGAATGCGCCATGTCTGTAATTTGCAGTGTTTCCTCTATATGCATTCTGCAGCGGCGCCCCGCCACTGCTGGATTTTCAGCGACGCCGCAAAAAAAAAAAAAAGTTTTTTGTAGGTTTAATATCACGGGCGAATAGCGAATTTAAGTTGCACACAGTGAAAGCACTACATCCATCCTAAGTTATCTCGAAATCGATTAATATTGTCATTACTGATATTTGTGTAATTTCTACTAGTCACCGTTTAAGTTGAGTGACTGAAATCAGCGTTATATTGAATACGTGTTTTCATAGTTCCGTGTCACCTGTTGTAGCGGGGGGGGACTTTAATTAACGGTACACGAAGATGCTGTAGTGACGTTGCTTATTACCATCCCGGCAAAACTTGGGAAGCTTTTGTGCTGGTAAGATGGGTTGTGATGCTCTGTCTGTTGGTTAAGTTAGCATAACGCCGGGCTCACACCGGCAGCGGAAGCGCCGCGAATAGGCGAGTAGCGGAGCCCGCTTCCTTTCGGCGCCGTGTAGCGATAGTGTAGTTCACGGCAGACGCGGAGCGCCGTGAATAGGCGCGGCCCTCCCGCGCCGTGAAGTGCTCGTTTCGGTGTCTGCTCTATTATTTGCGCGTGCCGCGAGCGAATTGCCCCCGGACCCCCCTAATGTTGCTAGGTTACCAACTTAGACCACCGCTGCTACAAAAAAAATCTAGAGGGAACACTGAGTTTGTGAAGTAAAAATTCCACCACAAATTACCATATTTCACCAAACACAGACGTCCTGTGATAAAACTAGTCCCGTGCAGATCTGCATCTCAGTGATTGGGGAATATTTGTTGTTCTTCTACTTCCGTCCCAGTTGAAACACCGCGACAGAAATGCTCTCCGCAATCTTTATGACAGTTAAATCTACACAATACACGTTGGGGGGGGGGGGGGGGGGTAATTTACAAATTACCAGACGTCCCCAGGTAATTAATCCTGTGCGAATAGGGCTTTTGATAACACTTTAAAGACAATGCATGCTAATTATTGTGTGTGATACACTATAAAAAAAATTGTAATATAACAGAATTTTACTGTTTATTTTACATATTTATTCTGTATTTTTAAAATACCATTCAATTTACAAAAAGAGACTGTGATTTTACATGTCAAATGTAAAATAACATGAAATCATTGTAACTGTGAAAACACACAATATTTCTGTTATTTTACAAAAAAACACATTAGAAATACATATATTTATTGTTAAAATACGTTCACAAATGTATCGTAATTTCACAAATATGTGTCTGTTATTTAAAGGAATAAACTGTAAATTTCAAGTTTAAAACTCTAAAAAAAAGGGAAAAAATCATTTAAAATTACTGAGAAATGAATAGTAAAATAACTATTTAATTTCTAATTTTACTGTAATTTATTTGTTAATTGACTTATGTTTTCATTGAAAACAACTACAATTAAAACTGCGCAGTGATGAATGGGCCCTTGCATAGCCAACTCGGTTAGTGCTACGAACGCCTGCCAGTGCAGGGCAGCCTGGCCTGGCCACATGCCACGTCGCTGGTCGTCCCTTGCCTGAATTTTCATGTCGATTACCATATCAGACGATTAAAGTCATCATGCTCGACTGGGGTGCAAAGTTCCACAACACTGGGACTGTAGCGACCCACTGGAAACGTCGCTCCCTCTTACATGGCCACATAACGGCGCGGTAACGGCATTCAAAGCGTCCTCCCAATCTTCGACAGGAAGCGTGAGCAACGTCTGGAGGCTCTTCCGGCCAAATTTGACACATGAGAAGGAGCGCATACGAGTGTAAAAACATGACATTTCATGTCGCCAATAGGTGGCGCTCTGATTGTGAGTCAATATTGCAGTGCAGACGTGTTCAGGGTGGGACTCTCATCAACTGTGTGAAGTTTGGAGCTGATCACACAATGTACACTGAAGTTACAATAAGGATCTAAAATCATGGCATTGTCATGGCTTACTTAATTCACTGCATACATTTGTAAACTATGGCAACATAGTAATACGTATTGTTGTTTTAAATATGTCAGTGTAAGTCATGTTTGATTTTGCTTTCATATTTTATATAAATCCGACATATAGAGCGCTTTTATTTTGTGGACTTCCTGTCGCCGCGTTTCTTTTTCCTGTTTAGTTATTTTTCGTGTCTGGACATGTCTGTGGCGTGTCGAATCTGTGACGTGCTCTCGTCCATCTTTAAGCGCTGTGATTGGCTAATAGTGAGACAGTATACACTACGTTGCGTCTTCAATCGGCCAGTCGTATATTCCAGATCTTTCCGAGCGGCATTTACGAATCTCACGAGAGGCTTTTGGATATTTGGCTTTGGATTTTGGACTGGCTTTTGACACTTTGGACCTTGGACAACGAGAGGAGACCACATTGGGACAGCTTTTGGTGCACGAACGAACCGTGAGTTATTTGAACTATTAATGAATTTTAATCTGTATTTAGCATGCATATGTTAGCTTGGTAGGCTATGTCGTAGCTATGTCCGTTAGCGAGCAACAGCATGGGCTGATACAGCTAATGACATTATCAACACTGGTACATATTGTCTTTCTTACAGTTAACAGTGGTTACTATGTTAAAAGAATTACGTGTTTTATTTATAACTTATCTTGTCCTGTGTGGTTGAGTTAAAGGCCGTTAGCTTAAGTCCGCTATTCAGGTAGCTAGCTAGCTAGCTGGCTGGCTGACTGGTGGCCTTGAGGTAAACAGCTTTTTCGAGCTCTGCCTTTTACCGTGAGTTTGTTTTACGATCTTGAGCTAAGTAGTATTTGTCGTGTGCTTTGGTTTCCACCATGAGTTTGCATTTAAATTAATTTGTTAATTTCATATTTATTGCGGTAGTTACTCAGCGTTTTACACAGATATCCCACTGCAAGCAAATACAAAATATCCATGGCTGTGTCTCATGCAGTTTCAAGTTCAATAGGGACAGGGGAGATATGATGGATATTTTTGCTAGTCATGCACTTTTTTCACAAGTCTTGAAGCGCAAGCGAAGTGGCTGTGTGTATGATATACAGCATGTTAATGTGTACACGTGCAGCCTCCTGCAATAATTAATTGGCTTATAAAGGTTTGAGTTTGTAATAGCTGGGTCAAGCCTGTGTAAGATAAATTCAAAAGTTGTATATGTATAATATATATATATATATATATATATATATATATATATATATATTACACTTTGTTTCCACTGCTGACGTATGTTTAAGAACGTTTATATATTATAGAGATTAGATTCCAGCTCTGTATGATAAGTGGTCTGAGATTACATTTTAATGATATGATATATGACTTGATGTTATATGAATAACCACAATTATTATTATTGATTTTTTTTTTTGCAGTGGAGAAAATCATCAGAGGGAGGAGACCAGTGGACACTTTGAGTACCAGAGGAATGGGTTTCTATTTGTTTGACTGCATTCAATACAAGTTTTCACTGTTATATTCCTGATAACGTTTTTGTCCAGTGTGCCTTTTTTTCATTTAGGATGCCTCACGGGTAAAACCACTGGCTGTCCGTTGCTGCCAAGCAGAGGATGGAGGATCGGTGTGACAGGCAGGAGCCTGTCATCTCTTTCTACGGCAGACCCTCTGGTTTGTACTCAAACGTTTTTTAATATCATTGAATGTTTTACTTTAATTGTTAGGTGTTTTCTCACTATATTTGTACACCTGACCTAGTGGAAAGAGCTATGCTTATATAATTATTATAAATTATGAATGACATTTCTGACTGATTTTGTCTTTTTAACTAGCCCATGGAACTGGTCATCGCCATGCCGTGAGGAAGTGGCCAACTTCTGCTTGTACCGGCAGGAGCCACAAGTTGGTCATCCCACCAGATTCTCCAGACAAACAGGTAATGTTGTTTTGGAAGTCATTTGACAAATGATGTTTGATGTTGATCATAATCTTGTTTGCATGATAATAATTCTCCGTTGTGTTGTTCCAGTTTGTTCTTCTTGTTGGGGACTCCCACCTTCGCAGCATCGTGGATGGGTTTGTCACGATGCCGGAGGGATGCCTTTCCTTTGGTGCCATGGCGACGCCGGGGGCTTGCACCAGGGACCTGAGGATCGAGCTGGTGAGTGCTATTGTGCCACGTACACCAGATGTTGTCTGTGTTCTTGCCCCCAGCAACAACCTGACGGCCAGGAGGACGGTGGAGCAGGCAGGGGAGGACTTCCGTGCGCTCATCGCCAGTGCCTGCAGTCGGTGTCAAAGGTGTTCGTCCTGGACTTTGTTCCTCGCCTGTCGGTCGACGTGGATGTCCAGGATCACTTCAGGAAGGAGTTTCGCCGCGTTGCAGCAGTCATGGGTAAGTTTTAAAAGGATTTTTGTGAAGTACATTTACATGTATGGTGTGTAATATGTTCTATAGCAGACTTTTAAAGTCACTATGCCATCTTTGTGTATTTATATTGTGCTTTTCAAGGCACCCAAAGCACTGTTGTGTAACCTTTTTGCAAAGGTATACAAATATAGTACAGTCCACAGTTACTAAAATTGTTTTCTTTTCATTAGACAGGTGCCTCTTCAAGAGAAATCAGGACAAGGGATCAAAAGTGGAGTGGAACACCACCAAAAACAACCTGCAGTCAGTCCAAAAGTTTTCACGCTGATGACCAAAATGTCAGACTACAAGGGAGGGAATAAGAAGTGCTCAGTTATGGAGTTATGGATGCCTTGGATAGAAATAATACTGTAAATTGGTAACTCAACTTTTTTTTTTCATTTCCAATTTAGCTGATTTTTTTGTTTGTTTCAGAGTCATTTTAATGTAATTGATTTTTGAATATTGCTGTAATAATGGTTACCTGTTACAGTTGAATAAAAATACTGAGAATGGGAAATTGTAGCTGTTCTTGTTTCAATGTTAATTTACCATCTTTATGGGTAATTTCACCGTTTTAAAACCTAAAATGTTTGTAATTAAATGTTAAAAACAACATAAAATAACTAAATATACATTTGATGTGATCTAAAATTAACATTAAATTGTTGTAATTTTAAACCCAATATCTAGTTTTTCAACAGTTTTTTGACATGTTTTGAAAGATGAATCACATTATATCATGTGTCATATACAGTTATATTACATCAAATATAAATTATTATACAACCTTTTTCTATAAAATAATGTTATAAAACCAACTAATAACAGCACATTTCTGTAAATTTAAGCATTATTATTTGTAATACAACGTGTACTTACTATATTTCTAGGGAATTTAATTGTTTTAAAATGTGAAAATGGTTGTAATTAAACGTTAAAAGCAACCTGAAAATAAGGGAAATCTTGTTAAAATTACAACTACAAACTGTATTTTTATTATGGAAAATAACTGTATTTTTATGAGAAAGTAATTTTCTGTTATTCCACGGTATTTTTCTGGCGCCCCAGCTGCCGGAAAATTACCGTTTTTTTACGATTTTTTTTTTTACAGTGTAGGGCAGATTCAAATAAAGGCAAGATTTTTTTCAAGATAATTATTGGATCACAAATTTAATACTGAAGAATATTTGCTTTGCTGTTACTTTGACTGTTTTTCCATCTTGGATTGTGCAATTACCTGTTTATTTGTATTTGCATTGATTTTTTGACACATTTCTCTGATAATGCAGATGCAGTAGATGTTTTCACCACTGCCCAGTGATCATAGTAAGCAGCATACTCCCATATTCATCACATGATACAATTAATCAGTTAAATTTCCAGACATCAAACATTGAAATAAGAAACAATCAGGTTAACTGGCAAAAGGAGCTGTTTTTTTTTCTTCTTTTTTTTCTTGCTTCACAGTTTTACAACTGTACTTTACTGTTTATTGAACCACAGCAGTCAAGTCTGTTCGGCTTGCAATGATGTTTTCATGTCAGATTTGTGGACATCAGTCTAGCAACTCAGTGGCCTATTTGAGACATGTGAAAATTCACAACAATTTACCTAATTTAGTACTGCAGTGTTGTATGCCTAATTGCACAAGGACATTTACAAAATGTGCAGGTCTAAAAGCACATCTTTACAAAAAAACACAAGAAACGTGTGACTGAGCCCAGATTGAGTATTCCAGTGGACCTGACATGCCACGTTGACTTCTGCACTGCCAAATGTGATTCCTTGACTAAGTTCTATTCACATCTTAAAGGGCACATCAAAGAAGGATGGACAGTTGCATGTCCTTTTCAGCAATGCAATAAGTCATTTACTGTGATATCTACATTGTCTTCTCATTTGACCAGAAAACACAGAGACAGTGGAGGGGGAAATTTGATAGTCTATCACTGTCTCAGCAGGTGTAAGTGGACCTAGTGGCACTCGTGATGATCACGATTTGCTCAGTGACATGCAGCTGGATGCTGCTGATTATGATGAGCAATTTGAGGTTTGCCCAGAAAACATTGATGATTCACTGTTTTTGAGGAATCTTGCTCTTTTTTATCTTAAACTACAAGCAAAGTTGCTACTTCCAGCCTCCACTATTCAGACAATCAATCATCGAAGACTTGCAGTCAATACATGACATCAGCCAGTCACAATTACTGTTTAAACTGACTGAAAAGTTGCATGTGGTTGGGATTTCAGTTGAGGCTATAAGGACTCTCATTGATGATCTGAAAACAGAAGATCTTTTCTGGACTCACAATACCCACACACTAAGAACAGATCAACGTAGAAAGACTGTTGTCAAGAAACAATTTAATCATGTTGAACCAGTGCCTATATGTATGGGACAAAATGAGGCAGGCAAAGAGAGCTTTGTTCAGTATGTCCCCATAAAACAAACACTTGAAGCTCTTTTTCAGTGCAAGTCTGTGAGTGACCAGTACAATGAAGTACACACCCGTGCCCAAACTAAAGATGTCTTTAAAGATGTGTGGGATGTGGAAAATATTACTGAAAACCCAGTGCAAACAGAGTCTTTACACTTGATCCTTTATCAGGATGTGTTTGAAGTGGTAAACCCATTAGGGTCTGGAAAAAAGAAGCACAAAGTACTTGCAATGTATCTCACACTGGCAGACTTGTTACCACACCACAGGTCAAGTATTGACCAGATGCAACTTGTTCTTCTCTGCAAAGAACAAGATTTCAAGTATTTTGGTCAGGATTTGGTCATGGGTCAGCTGGTAAAAGATTTGAAAGATCTTGAGAGCAATGGTGTGGTGTTACCTGATGGACAGGTCCGTAAAGGAATACTGCATGCCATTGCTGGTGACAATTTAGGGTCACATGGGATTGGAGGATTTCTTGAGAATTTCAGCATGAGTGTTAATTTCTGCAGATACTTTGAAATAGACCAAAACACGTTTCAGACAGATCCTCTCTGCAGGGCCACTACACGCACAGTGCAATCATACAGAGAGCATGTTCAGAGACTTGAAGGTGGTTTGGTCCAAAGTGGAGGTATCAAATCTGACTCTTTGTTCAATAAACTGTCCTTCTTTCATGTATGTAAGCCTGGACTGCCTTTATGTATTGGCCATGATTTATTTGAAGGCATTGTAGCCTCTGATCTTGCATTCAAGAATTCACTTATCTTGAGTTGAACCGAAGGATTAACCAGTTTAAGTATCAAGGGAATGATGCCAATGACAGACCTTGTGAAGTCAGTCCAGGACATGAAGTGAGTGGTCATGCTGTCCAAAATTGGTGCTTCTTGAGGATGCTGCCAGTCCTCATTGGAGAGACAATTAAATCTCCAGGTGACAATCAAATTTGGCAACTGGTTTTACAGTTAAGAGAAATTGTTTCTCTTATTTGTGCACCAGCTATTTCAGCCGGACAAATTGCATATTTGAGAGTGCTTGTTGATGAGTATTTGCATTTCAGAAAGCAAGCTTTCCCTGGTCAACCACTAAAGCCTAAACATCACTATGTAAGCCACTATCCAGAGCTTATAATCCGTTTTGGGCCACTTATTCGTTTGTGGACACTCCGGTTCGAGAGTAAGCACACTTATTTCAAACAGTGTGCAAGGAAACTGCACAATTTTAAAAACTTGTGCTCAACTCTTGCAGAGAGGCACCAGCTCCTCCAGGCATATCTCAATGCCGGCAATCTCTTCCCACAGGCTGTTGCACTGGAAAAGGCAGCTGAGTTTTTTCCTACAGACTACAATCCCAGCATCAGGGAATCGATATCAAGCTTTGATTTTGGACCTGATAATACTTTGATTGCTCATGAAGCAACTGTGAAAGGCACAAAGTACAAAAAAAACATGCTTGTTGTTATGAATGAGAGTTCTGAAGGCCTTGTGATGGGAAAGATCATTGTGGTACTTATCCACAATGGTTCAGCAGTATATTTTGTCACTAAAAAATGTCAGGCTCTGCTTCGCCATGATATAGGTGTTTATTGCTTGACACCAATTCAGGAATGCTACTGTGTTAAACAAGATGACCTAGTTGATTATTACCCTTTACCAGAGTATGCATTGTGTGACTGGGCGAGGCAAAGTGATATCTAAGAAAACGGGCAAAGTCGCAACCAAAAAGAGCACAACGGTCAACCCACATGTGTCCACTCTGCTAAAGAGACTAATGGATTTTGAGTGGGACTTCATTTGAGATGAAGGTGAGATTAGCTAATGAATCCTGTTGATCTATTTGTCAAGACACCAATTTGTCTCAATCTTCCAATTCTGATATTTTCTATTCTCTCAGTCATTCTTTTACTCATGACATCTCTATCTTACACTTTGTATTTGTCCTGTCATTCTTTACGTGTTGTTGTGTTCTGTTTCTGAAACTATATGAACTATTTGGATGTTTAAGGTTGGAATGTTATGGTTTGCTGAGGTGTTAGTTCATGGCTTGGGACATTTTTTTATCAGGATGGGGGGGAATGAGGGGCAGAAATGTTAATTTTGTATGTAAGAAGTAGCGAATATAAGTTATTTTAGAGCTGATCTCTCTCTCTCTCTCTCTCTCTCTCTCACACAGGCAAACACACACACACACACTACACACACACACTACACACACACACACAAAGGCACACACACACTAGTGATGCGCGGGTCAGCTTTTTTTCCAACCCGCGGGTCCCGCATCTATAAAGTAATTTGACCCGCCCCAGCCCGCCCCGCACCAGCACATCTATTTTCACAGCCCGCCCCGACCCGCCCCGCCGCTATTAAATGGGCCATACAAATTTATTCAATATGAAAAATAGCTCTGAGTGACATAAAACTGGCAACAATAAATTTAAATCCCGAGCCAGTATAAAAATAGGTTAAACAATATAAATCATGAAATAACATCAGGTGAGGCTTGCGTTTTTATAGATTTCGTTTTATTAATTTATTAGGCTATTTGTAACAAACATTACATTACAAAGTAGGCTAATAATAACAACAACACTAGCCTATGTAATAAACACTTTGCCTAACTGTAAATTTAATAAAACACCGAGTCATTTCACTGTAAATCCTAATAAAACACTTAGTAATTTCACTGTAAATTTAATAAAACACTGAGTCATTTCACTGTAAATGTAATAAAACACTTAATCATTTCATTGTAAATGTAATAAAACACAGTCATTTCAACGAAACAATTTTCAACAACAAACACCTCCGCAAATTAGGCAAAATGAGGCTTTTACAAACAACCTGTTTTTCTCATAGCACATAATAGGCCACCGAATTCTGTTCCGCATATGGCTATTTTTATCTAGGCATTGACATTTTAACGTGCACTATGCAAAAAAAGAATAGCATCAACTGTGCCGGGATTTAGTCTGTTTCGCCTGGTCTCGAGCACCCGACCGGCCGAGCTGAACGTACGCTCGCTCGATGCACTCGTTGCTGGGATGCAGAGAATCATTCTTGCCACCTTGGCAAGCATGGGGAAGGCATTGGACTGTGACTCCCAGAAACGTAGAAGATCATCCCCATCAGAGAAGAAGTGGCTGTCAATGTAGCCCTGAACCTCATCCTTCTCATCTTCTTCACCTTCATCCTCCCACTCGCTGAACTGATCCCTTTTTCTTTTGGCTCCCTCGGCTCCCTCAGCTAAAAATAAAATGAAAATACAGTTTTACTATTCTGATTAGTCCGCCGTAACCTACCAAATTGTTGTTAAATGAACAATTAAACTGTCATAAGATTAGGCCGATAGGGCATTCTTTTTGTTATTATTATTAGGCTATCATCATTGTTATAATTGTTGTCGTTATTACCGTGTTATTACATTAGCTGAGTCGTTACTTACGTCGATCAGTGGCCTCTGGTTCTCTTGGGGCTGGTGTACGCTCTCGGTCAAATTCCCTGGCGAGTCGTCTGGCCTCGTCATGGACAGCAGTTCTCTCCACAGCTGGAAACATCTTGAGGGACTTGAAACGTGGACAAAGAAACGTTCCAAGCTTGTGGGTGATGCTGAGGGACAGTTTCTCGTTTAAGAGCTGCATTGCCCGTGCTCTTATGTAAACCATGTACTCTGGGTCACTGTGTTGTGGCTCGCAGTGTTTCTGTAGTTTGAAAAACCAAAGCACCACTAACTGAATGGTAGGATATTTGTCACCTTCGAGCTCTTCGGTAGCAGTTTTAAAAAGCACCAAGAACTCAGAGATCGTTTTCAGCACGTCCAGCTGAATGCCCTCTAGTCTGTCTAGCTGGTCTTTTTCTTCCATCGCTTGTTGGATTTCACGGTATTGTTTGGTGACTGACTGCATCATTGCCACTTTACTGTTCCATCGAGTTTCACACTCCTGTATCACAGCATGGGGCAGGTTTACAACTGCACTGGATTTCTTCAGGTACGTTACAAGGCTTTTGCATCTGTCCATCACGTGACTCACGTCTCTCATGTATGCTGGGCTGTTTTCTTTTATGTCAAATGTGTGTTTAAGCACGGTGTTTATGACATGGGCTGCGCATGGTATCCACTTGTAGCTGCGGAGGGCAGCTTTGATGTTGGCTCCCTGGTCACTCACGAACGTGACATTTGGTAAACGGCCAGCTTCTATCCCGAAGTCATGCAGCTCCCTGATCATTTGCTCGTTCAGGTTGCAGGCAGTCTTTTTAAGAGTAGAGTCAAATTCAGCTGTAGTTATGACGCGACTCTTCAACTTCCAATCTTCGCTGATGAAGTGACCAGTGAAAGCTGTGTACGCCCGTTTGTTGTGATCATCAGTCCACATGTCAGTCGTAATTCCGATGCCACAATCCAGAGCTTTATTGATCTCTTCTGCAAGTTTTTTTTTTTTTTTCTGTGGCCGTCGCTTTGGCTCTGTCGCAGACGGTTTGCCTGTGAGGGAGTACGCTGCTGGCATCCACACGTCCGTAACGTGCCCCGACATTAATAAGACACTGAGCTACAGCACAGAATCCACTACCAGATACGATGTCAAAGGGCCGCAGATCTTGACAGCACAGGTCGACGCAGGCGTCTGTGACATCCGATTTGATTTGTGTTGGGATTTTCGGGCATTTAAGGAACGCAGTTATAGCACTTTGAGACCCGTCCTTAGAGCCACAGACATGCCTGCTCATGGTTGAAGTGCCTGATTTGTGGCTCTCATGTTTGTATATTTTTTCACAGTCATTACACTTCACATATCCGGTACTTTTTTCTTCAGCAGCATTAACAATTTCAGAAAATCTCCCCCAAACTGTCGATTTAGTCTGATTTTCTTTTGTTTTGAGTTTATAAATCCCCGACCTTAATCTCTCCCTCACCTCCTCCATCGTCTTCTTCTTTTTTAAATCTTTTGTTTTGGCCGTTGCTCTTGGCGCTCTCGTGACGTCAGACGTGCACAGCCAAGACAATAGGCTACAATATTTTAAATTTTTTATGACCCGCCCCAGCCCGCACCGCAAATAAAGTAAAGATTTCTTGACCCGCCCCGCCCCGCCCCGCGGGCTGACCCGCGGGACCCGCGGGCCACGGGCCGGCCCGCGCATCACTAACACACACACACACACAGGCACACACAGGCACACACAGGCAAACACACACACAGGCAAACACGCACACACACACACAGGCAAACACACACACAGGCAAACACACACACACACTACACACACACACAGGCACACACAGGCACACCACAGCAGCACACACACAGCAAACAGCACACACACACAGCAACACACACACACAAGGCAAACACACACACACACACACAGGCAAACACACACACACACAGGCAAACACACACACACAGGCAAACACACACACACACACACAGGCAAACACACACACACACACACAGGCAAACACACACACAGGCAAACACACACACACACACACAGGCAAACACACACACAGGCAACCACACACACACACACACACACACAGGCAAACAACACACACACACACACAGGACACACACAGGCAAACACACACACACACACATACACACACACAGCAACAGAGCACAACACACACACACACAGGCAAACACACACACACAGGCAAACACACACACACACAGGCAAACACACACAGGCAAACACACACACACAGGCAAACACACACACACACTACACACACACACAGGCAAACACGCACATGCGCACACACACACACAGGCACACACACACACTACACACACACACAGGCAAACACACACACACACACACACAGGCAAACACACACACACACAGGCAAACACACACACACAGGCAAACACACACACACACACAGGCAAACACACACACACACACACAGGCAAACACACACACAGGCAAACACACACACACACACACAGGCAAACACACACACACACACAGGCACACACAGGCAAACACACACACACTACACATACACACACACACACAGGCAAACACACACACACACAGGCAAACACACACACACACAGGCAAACACACACACACACAGGCAAACACACACACAGGCAAACACACACACACAGGCAAACACACACACACACACACAGGCAAACACACACACAGGCAAACACACACACACACACACTACACACACACAGCACACACACACACACACACACACACAGGCAAACACACACACAGGCAAACACACACACACACACACACACAGGCAACACACACACACACACACAGGCAAACACACACACACACAGGGAAACACACACACAGGCAAACACACACACACACACACTACACACACACAGGCACACACACACACACACACACAGGCAAAAACACACACAGGCAAACACACACACACACACACTACACACACACAGGCACACACACACACACACACAGGCAAACACACACACACACAGGCAAACACACACACACACAGGCACACACAGGCAAACACACACACACTACACACACACAGGCAAACACACACACAGGCAAACACACACACACTACACACACACACACACAGGCACACACAGGCAAAAACACACATACACACACACAGGAAAACACACACACACTACACACACACACACTACACACAGGCACACACAGACACACACACTACACACAGGCACACACAGACACACACATGTAATACTGTTTTTAACATGCAATTTGTTCAATGTTATCTTTACATTCAAATAAAAGAAATAGTGCAATAAGAAGCTGCTTTTTCTCTTACATTTTAATCACAGGATTGAAATATCAGTAGGTTAATTTATTATGGTTTGCCTTCCGTGCTTGTGGCCAGGTTCAAACAGAGATTTTGTGAAACCTAAAGTCAGTGACATGTTTTTCTTAACAAAAGGGTCTTTAACTGTGTTCAATCATATTCATCATTATTCAAATGTATAAATCATACAAACTAAAAAGTAATTTAATTGTAAAATACAGTGAAAGTAATTTTAAATATCAGTTTACACTGTATTTTTCATTTACAGGACAAAACTGTAAATTGAGTAACAGTAAAATTATGTAAATTTTACAGTAACATAATGGTAATCCAGCTGCCAGTTCTTTACTGTTTTTTTACAGTTCACACTGTTTTTTTTTATTTACAGTTTAAAGCTATAACTTTAGTGACAGCAAAAAGATGTTAATTTTACAGTAACATAATGGCAACCAAGCTGCCAGTTCTTTACTGTTTTTTTACAGGAAAATTTCTAACAGTGTGGAGCTTTGTGCTCCTGGTAAGGTTTCCCATGGCAAATTGGTCTTAGGTGAGGGGCCAGACTATGAATGGTTCAAAAGACCCCATGAAAAATCGAGGAAAAAGAGGAGTGACCTGGCCCGGATGAAGTCCAGGGCCCCCATCTGAAGCCAGGCCCAGAGGGAGGGCCCGTCAGTGAGCGCCTGGTGGCCGGGCTTGCCATGGAGCCCGGCCGGGCACAGCCCGAAGAAGCCCTGTTCAATCTGCTGCCTCTACGACCCGACACCGGATAAGCGGTAGACGATGAGATGAGAAGAGAGGGCTGAGCCTAACTGAATCCAGCTGTACTCACCAGTGAGAGGAAGACTCCGACAAAATGGTACAAACAATCTATCAATCCATGTTGCACCTGTGTGGAACTGTTTACGTTCTCAACACACATGTAAGCTTCATCGCTACGTCAAACGTCTGTTCAAAGACGAGATGAATCAGATAACAACCATCAAACTACATTAGCTCACAACTACAACGCAAACACTTGAGGCAAGTTAGATTACATACAAGCCAACATAACGCTACGTCACTTTCCAAGCTGAGAGACCAGTAAATAACACACGTAGCATTAGCTGTAGATTACATGCAAACCAGCTTCACACTTTCAAAGCTAAGAGAGGACACGTAAATAACAATAATAATAATTAGATTACATATAACCATGCAAGTTATCTAAATTCTGTTAGCTGACAAGCTAACTTACATGGTGTCCTACAGTCTAGCGAACATTTGCTAATACATACAGTGTTTCCCACACATTGACGAGACTCACACGCGCACCGACATAATCTAATTTAGGCCGCCATAGTCCCAGGAAATGGACTTAACTAGCGGCTCTAATAATAGGCCTAAACAGGAGGGCAGCAGCAAATATTGTAAGAGGAAATCCTCGCGGCTGGTTTGGCTCATCAACGGCTTGCCCCCATCGCCATGGCAAGGCGTCCCCCGCGCCTACCCTCCCTCAGCTGGTGAGTGAACGTATAGCCCCACATATATCGCTACTTGCCCGTCGCCCCTTGCTTTCTCGCTGAGTTCTACTTGCTGGCAAAAAAAATTCACTGCCGCCGGTAGGGTTGGGCGGTATGACGGTATTATACCGTGTGACGGTATAAAAGTGGTGGAGATTTTGCAATACCGTTTATACCGGAGAAAGCGCAGATGTCTGTGGCATCGCTCTGAGTCACTGTAATTACACCGCCTCGACACACGGGGCACTGCGGGCATTGCAGCAGACTGCTTGCGTGGTTGCATGAGCATGACGAAGAAGAAACAGCTTTACCTGACTAATAACAATCATGGCGGAGGGTGAATGTCACGAGGAAACGGAGGCAGCGCGACCCACCCATGAAGAACAGGAGGAACTCTTTCCGAAAAAGAGCGCTACGTCTGTTGGAACTTTTTCGGATTTAGAAAATCCGACAATGAACAAAAAGCGATACTCTGCAAAGAGTGTCGCGCGACTTTTGCTGCTACAGGTGGAAACACCAGTAACCTCGTCCACCACTTAAAGTTAAAACATGCGAAGCAGTATTATGAGTCTTTCGCCAAAGTATGACAATAAATCACGTCGATGGAGGGAGATAACGGAGGCCATCACGACGCATACTTTTTCTCATCTGTTATTTTTATTTCTTATTAAGCTGGAGCTCTGTGTTTACATTTGCACACACACACTATAGCTTAAGTTAAAGCTGGAGTTCAAATGTTAACCAGACATTTGCACATTCTTTGTGGCTTATTGTTATATTATTATATTTTCTTTAAAATAATGTTATGCTGCTGTGAGAAAATTAAAATAAAAGAGGAAAATGATCAAATGTGACAGTATGGTTATTTTTAAGCCATTAATTGAATTTACAGGGTAAAACCATACCGTGATATATACCATTACCGTGATATGAAATTATTCATACCGTGATATAAGATTTTGCTCATACCGCCCAACCCTAGCCGCCGGCGACTAGTTTAAGCGGCAACTCTCTCTGGAACGCTCTGTTGACGTCAACTGTCAATCATCTCTATTCTACATTCTGATTGGTACTCGCTTGGTACTTGCTTCGCAGAAAGTTAAAATTATTTTATCTCCGTATTTACCCCTACTAAACCCCATTTAGTAAGTCAACATTTTTTAGTACCAGCAGTTTTTCAGAAATTGGTCAGTAATTGATGTCATATTTTGGTTCTCAAAATTCACCAAATTGATTCATTAAAATGAAATCTATTTTATCTATTCTATTCTAAAATTTTCTCACGGGCATGCCCCCGGACCCCCCTAGAAGATGAGCCCCTCCACCATAGTCTCCAAAAATCCTGTGGGAAACACTGTACATAGATATGCGATCTGCGATGTAGTATAATGTTGAATACACATTTCAAGAAATGTAACCCCTTTAATGCAAAAAAAGCAGATAATTACCCGTCTAGAAGAACTAGGACTTCTCTCCCCTCTCCTGACTGTATCCGTCCTCTTCTTTTGCGAAAATAACCGTTGGTAGTTTCTCAGTAATTCTGCAGCTGTTCTTCTTGAATGTTCTTCTTTTACTTGGTTGTGTAACTCACTGGCTGGCTGTAGCTCCTGTAAGCTGCAGCTCCTGCCTCTGTCTGCTGAGTGCAGAGACAGCTCGCCACTCATGCACAGCCAACGAGTGCTAGTGGTCGACAGAGTGGTGTAATCAGGAAGTAAGAATTCACAGACAGCCGGGCCTGAGAAAATAATTGGATGTGCTTTAGACAGTCATGCCCTCGCCACAGAGGACTTTTTTCAAAACTTTGTTATGTCAGTGCATTCAATGTACGTACACCATTCAATGTACGTACACCATTCAATGTACGTACACTAAGTTACGATGATTTCAAACAATGTCACAGAAAATGTTCTGAATAAACTCACCTATGATACCATTAACCCCCCCACGTGGAAAAAGGCCTTGAGAGATACATTTCTACGCAGTGTAATGTCTAGCCCTGACCCTAACAAGCCTCCATAAATATGGGATTTTTGCTGTGTGATGTCGCACCTTTGCTCTTTCCACTTAAGATTGATGTCAGTCGTAGTGCTTATTTAAAATTATAATAATTATTATTTTACTTATTGATAATTGTGATAGGGCTGCACGGTGGTGTAGTGGGTAGCACTCTCGCCTCACAGCAAGAGGGTCCTGGGTTCGATTCCCGGGTCGGCCCGGGTTCCTTCTGTGTGGAGTTTGCATGTTCTCCCCGTGTAAGCGTGGGTTCTCTCCGGGTTCTCCGGCTTCCTCCCACAGTCCAAAGACATGCAGGATGGGGATAGGTTAATTGGTGACTCTAAATTGCCCGTAGGTGTGAATGTGAGCGTGAATGGTTGTCTGTCTCTACATGTTAGCCCTGCGATAGACTGGCGTCCTGTCCAGAGTGTACCCTGCCTTCGCCCAATGACAGCTGGGATTGGCTCCAGCCCCCCCGCGACCCTAAATACAGGATAAGCGGTAGAAAATGGATGGATGGATAATTGTGATAATTGTGACATGAAATATTTGCTGCTAGCCATGAAAAGCGAGCTTTAGCAATGCACCAACAAAAAGCGGGGGAAACTGCTAGCATGGTGTAAATTCAGGTTTTATTCACGGTTATTGGGGGGGGGGGGGGGCTTATAAATGTTTAGTGAGAACCAAAATGCATTCAACAGGATACACAGCATGTTTCAAGACAAACTAAACCGAGAACTTTGTTTGTTTACGAAAAGACGTGTTGCTTTTAAAGGCGGGTCCACACCGGACCGACTGCCCAATTCGCGTCGGTAAATGACGTCGGGCTACTTAACATGGCCGACTCGAACAATGACATGGGCGGTTCACACCTACGGAACTACAGCCGACGCCATACGTTCTGCGCTTGCGCGAGATGTAATGTCTCCAAAACAACAGGTGGCGCTAATCTGTATTGTGGGCCAAAAAACACGAAAACCGGAAGTAGGCGGTCCTCTCTAGACCACTTCTTCGATTCCACTGGTTATCTGGTATGTTTACAGCGTCACTTCCGGGCTTCACTGATTCGCTAGTCAAGCTGCTAGCCTCCACCAATCAGAATGGTAAAAGAGTGACCGACTCGAATGGCGGATTACACATTTGAATCGGCTGAAATGAACGCTGACGTGGGCCGATTCGAGCGACCACACCAAGCAGACTCATGTCACGGACGCAGACTCATGTCACGGACGCCGACTCTGTCAAAGACGCCGATTTTCGGTCCGGTGTGGGCCCGCCTTAAGGGTCATTCCGTGTCATTTCATCAAATGCTTCCCACCTGACCATCTCAGAATGTCCTGAAAAAATTCAAGTACAAAGACACACTTGTTAATAGGACAGATATTAAGGCTCAAAAATGGAAGTAAACACATCTTTGCCCAACTTCAGAGTCATATTCCAAAAAACTGACAACAGGTATCAGGTCCAAACTTACTTTTTTTAAAAGATCATATTCTTGTTAAAATCATATTAAAAAAATCTTACATGTGACTAAATGCTACTGATAAATTAAGCCTTACAAAAACATTAAAATGTAGCACAGTTGTAGTTACAGAGGCAATACGTCCTTGAATGTGAGTTAAACATGGTGAAAGCAGCTTTTAATGTCCCAAATCATGAACAAACATAGCATAATATTGAAGACTGTACATTTTGTCATACTTTAAGTACATACATTACACAACCAAATCAAATAATAATCTTAATTTGAGCATAAGGATTTTACATTACAATAGAAAAGTCTCCAAAGTTTGATATTGAATAACAGTTTGTCTCTGCTCACTATGAGGGATCACACATTTTTCATCTTTTAGATACAATTCCTTCATCACATTCATTAATTTGGCAGTCACTTTACAAATTGTCTAATGTACATCTCTGCTCTGTTGTGCTCATCGTCTTTGATGGCATACATGCGCCCAGTTTCTGTAGAGGGAACGTCAAATCTTGCAATTCTATGCTGCAGTGGGACATTGCACATGTCTTCTCTTCTTGGCCAGTAGAAACTCTTGGCAGGGCCATGTGGGTGCATGAACTGAACCAGTACATCTTCATCTTCATCTAAAAGATCTTCCTATCCACCATTTCATAACTCACATATTGTCTCATAGTGAGCATAGAGACAAACTGTTATTCAATATCAAACTTTGGAGACTTTTGTACTGTAATGTAAAATCCTTATGCTCAAATTAAGATTATTATTTGATTTGGTTGTGTAATTTATACACTTAAAGTATGACAAAAAGTACAGTCTTCAATATTATGCTATGTTTGTTCATGGTTTAAGACATTAAAAGCTATTATTGCCTCTGTAACTACAACTGTGCTACATTTAATGTTTTCGTAAGGCTAAATTTATCAGTAGCATTTAGTCACATGTAAGTCTTTGGTAAATGGTAAAAAACACAATTGAATTGCCCTGCTGTGATGTTTACTAGTGGGCTGTTAGGACATGCAGTACCAAAAACGGCCACAAAACCCCACCAATATCAGGATTTTAAAAAATCACTGCGACAAAATGAGGCAAAACACCCTCCCGGTTTTTTAATATGATTTTAACAAGAATATGATCTTTCAAAAAAAGTAAGTTTGGACCTGATACTTGTTGTCAGTTTTTGTGGAATATGGCTCTGAAGTTGGGCAAAGATGTGTTTACTTCCATATTTGAGCCTTAATATCTGTGAAACTAATCATCTGAGAGAAACCATATTTTGTAGAATGTTTAAGCTAACACCAGAGATAGAGGCGGAAGTGATAGAAGTCTTTTATCTGTAAAAATGAGAGCTCAGCCACTCTTCAAATGTACTACTTTATTTCAACAAGCCACATTTTAAGTACCTACCATACTAGGTTATCATTGAGCTACACCCCTGATATGTCATGTCTGGAGGCTATTACTAACAGAAATACACTGTAGAAATTTTGAAGGCCACAGGTGAGATAGTTTTCCAGATATTGCTGTTTAAAAATGGCTTTTCAGAGCATGATGCCAAAAACCGTCTAAACTACCCTTCATTCAATGATGTTTCATGAGAAAACTATTGACAGTAGAGACCTAATATTTTGGATTTGTCCTATTAACAAGTGTGTCTTTGTACATGAATTTTTTCAGGACATTCTGAGATGGTCAGGTGGGAAGATTTTCAGAAATTTGATGAAATGACACGGAATGACCCTTAAGAGTTTGTTATGGTGATGTGAGGCATCCATTCCTTTTGTTGCCAGGCACTTTTATTAGTTAATGTGTGAGGCATAAAACACCCGCATATAAACTCGACATAAAGTGTAAAACGGCTCAACAGAAAATCATCTTAATGACATTTTGTGAAGCTGTCAATTCTATTAAACACCCTCTCTGTTTCCTTTTAGAAAGTTAAGAAGCTTGTGATGCAATTTCCAATTACTTGCTCCAAAATAAACATTGTAAAACAGCTAAATCCATTTTCCAAGTCGTTAGGCCCCACACTGTCATCCCTCCATCTGATTAACCAGCAGCACCTCAATAAAATGTCAGCAATAAAAAGGAGGCCAAGCTTTTTCCAAACACAATCACAACCTATTTCAACAGAGGACGTAAACGAAAGAAGAGGAAAATAAGCTTTCAAGTGGCATATTATGGCTGAGACGTCTACCTTTATTCCTGCTGCACAACGACAGTTTAGTTTATGTTTTAAGAATTTCCGATAAAAGCAGTCAGCCAAAGAGAATTACAGGGTGGTTAACATGGTCTAATTCTATATAAAGAACCAACCAATAACAGACAGGTTTCAGTGTTAAAAAGGTCACAGCACTCTAAAAGATACACCAAAATAATACACTTAATGTATAGCAAATGTCAAATACAGTTAGCTTTCAATGGCTGATTCTGAACCCCAAAATGTAGAATAAGGTCAGCATTGTACAGCCAAATGTACTTCTATCCCCGTTACCTCTATCACCATAATGTAAACACACAGTGGAGCTAAGTCACGGTGCAACACCAGCTGTGCGCTTGTCCACCTGTCACCGTTCATGCCATGTATTCTGAAGAGACGTGTAATAAACAACGAAGCTAATGCCAACATGAAAAGGCAACGCATACCAATATGCAGATATGTTTATACTGTTAACGTTAGGCCGGAAGAGTAAAGTTCTGCTAAAGCAAGTTAACTGTTAGCTAGTTAGCCTGCTAGCAAACACAACCACGGAGGGCAGCGTATCTTCCCGTTTAGCATGAACATAATAGTCTAAAAGTAGCACTCATAGCCATAAACGTAAACAGTATCATGTCATTGAATAAACTATTGAAGGCAAGTGACCAAAGAAAACTGCAGCTAGCGAGACGAACCCTGTAAAAGTGTTTAATCGAAGGTCAAGCGATCTCCATTCCAAAATCGGTCAACTACGGTTGAAATTTCCATTGATTCTCTGTAGTGTTACACAGAAGATACTCGACGATGTGCATGCTTTTATGAATAAATAGACTCTGTTGGTAAATTCGGCTGACACACAACACATAATGCAGCACGTTATTTAATAGTATTGCAACGTTTCCTCTGACCTCAAGTAGCGTGATTAGAGGGGCAAGAAAGAGTGAGAAGCAACAAAACATAACATAAAACAAAACGATATCATATTTAAATCGGTGAAGAATGTGTATTAGGAGTAAGCCGAATGTCGAAATAGAATGTAAAGATTTTTAAAATGTATTAAACAATACCCTACATGTCGGTTGTTTGAGACAATAAGTAATGCATCCCAAAACACCAAGGTTTTTAGATTTGGTCTCGGCACGCATTCTCTTCCTAAAGACACAGAGGTTTGAGTGACGTCAAGCTGACACTAAACCAGCTTGTACGAACGAATGAACAACATTTCGAAATAAACAGTTATTACAAGGACCATCGTGGTGAAATACCCTTCTTTGGCAGTCATAACGGGGAAGGAAACGTTTCATTACATGCTCGAAATAGGAGGAAAACTTACGATTGCAGTCCGATTTGTTTTCCCTCGCTTGGTTTCGAATTGACGGGCTGCTGTACTGCGCATGCGTATAACGAACCGGATAGCACGACTACTATTCATACTAATCAAAATAATAATACTATGATAATAAATCAATAGAAAATACAATGTAGCATGGAAAAAACTATCACAAATACTAAGTTGTATGAATAATGTCAATTTTTTTCCTCCATTGTTTTCTGCTTTCAGTTCATCTTACTCACACCAAAACATTCTCACACTCTAAATTTCAATAGTTTCTTCCCAATGTATTTCCACTGCTTTCTGTGCTTATACTTCAAACAACAATGCATTGTACATTTTAAATTACACTGGCTCCACTTAGTGAACCTTCCACTTCAGTTTGTCACTTCATATTCAGTTTTAACTCAAAATCTCAGCAACAAACACACATGTTGCTCAGAAAATATTGCCTTGTGCAGTACACAACAAATTGCCCAGGCTTCACCCCTCTTGCCTAGGACCTCACCCTCACACAGATGGTGACAGTGGTACAGGCTATACTTCCACATAAAATGCCATGGTGGACCACTCAGCTGTTCCATTATGACTTAGATAGTTAATGTAATTAGAATATGTTCCCCATCATTGCACTGACGTTGTGTGACACTGTCTGTTTTGGGCTTTCTGTAAGGCACAGGAGTCTGTCAAGGAGATGAGATGTGATATTGACATGAGGCAGGTCGACCTGCCAGCCTCCAGTCTCCTGACTGTGGCCGCCTGAAGAACAGCAGACAACTCAGTGGCTGTGCACCCGTAGGACTGGTGTTTTTGGAGGCATTTCTGCAGGCCTCCAATCTGTCAGGAGTGAGAATCATTTGAGCTGCTGAAGTGCAGTTGGTGCCAGCATCATAAGCCCATCTTGGGAGAGTCTGAGTCCTTGTCAACACCGAAATGACATGCATTTGTCCTACATTTGCTCCCCCCATGTGTTAGCGATTCTTCAAGACCTGTTCATCAGGTAATCTCAATGAGATCCAGAAATCATATCACACAACAGGGCTGCCAAGCCTCACGCTTTGAGTGTGACAGTCACGCAATTTGACCCATTCTCACAACACACTTGACACTTCTCACGCTTATATTTCCCCATTCAATAGTCTATTTTTTTCTCCATGATAATAAACTTTGGTCCTCGCGGCTTGCCGTAGTTCGAGTAACTCTGATTGACTGACCGAGATAACCAATCCATCAGTCCTTTGTGCCGAAATCTAACCAACCACAGAGGGCACCACGCAATAAAACCAATCAGAAGCAACGTAAGGCGGGTCTTGGTGTCTCTAACCATCTTTCACACACAACCGCGCCGACATTTAAAACTACACAAAAATACTTGAGAGTAAAGGCTGGCTGTGTTCGAAATGCCGTACTACCGTACTGCCTACTACATACTCAACGTGTATGTACTGCATACTGCCTACTAAATAAACGTTTGAGTATGCTGCTGTTCACACTGAAGTAAACACATCTCATACTACATTTTTTTTTTGTTTTTTAACTTTATTGACATCTCGTCCTCATCTTCTCTCACGTAACCGAATCGATTACGTTAGCGGTTCTAGCTCCCGTTTAATATTAATTACTTATCAAAATATAAAGCATGATTATTATTACAGTTAATTAAATATTTCTAAATATTTTTTAAGTCAAATTACAACTGTCAAATGTTTTCTACAGTTTATATGCGCGCTCCCACGCTTTCCCTCTTTCTTCTTCTTCACTCGCCATCGATCGCGACTATTAAGCAGCTTTTAATGTTAATCGTTCATAGATCGTATTATACCTCTGACCACGGAACACCAGCACCATCACCACGGAGACGACGGAGGCAATCTGCCCGTCGGAGGAGCTACATTATTCACATACATGGAATTTGGATTTCCCTCTGAAGTAAGTAATATGACTTATCTGGTTTAAATACGTTCCTTTATTATTTGATTATCAATAGATGTGCATATGCATGCATAAACAAATGTAGGCTAATATAAGTGGTTTTAATAATATCATGTATGAGTTTAGTGTGATAAAAAATTAAAAAAAAGTACAAGCAAGTGGGATATTAGTGAATAATTTATTAGACAAATAATCCATGTTATATATACAGCTTGCAATACGTGTATGATAAGAAGAAATAAGTAGTTTATCAACAAAATAATAGGAAAACATTCAGAATAAATATCTTGTAATATCTTGTGTTTTCTGTTACAGGTTGGTGCCAGACGGCCGGACTGCAGGTCAATCCTCCTGTTCCCCCGATGGGCCTCTACTTCGGGAAGGAGATTTAAGGAAGGACTTCTCTCTTTCAAGGTGTTCCACAGAGAACCTCGTCCACTGCTTACTAACAGAACAGATGGGTTCCATGTCCATAGTTCCACGGTGGTGATGGGGATGACAGCGACGAAGCCGAGCCACTCCAGCAGTCCTGGGACATCCTCAGAGTCTCCAGCAGTCCTGGGACATCCTCAGAGCTCCAGCAGTCCTGGGACATCCTCAGAGTCTCCAGCAGTCCTGGGACATCCTCAGAGGCTCCAGCAGTCCCTGAGGACACATCCCCCAGATGGGATATCCTCAGAAGGCTCCAGCAGTCCTGGGACATCCTCAGAAGGATATCCTCAGAAGCTCCAGCAGTCCTGGGACATCCTCAGAGGCTCCAGCAGTCCTGAGACATCCCCAGACGGATATCCTCAGAGGCTCCAGCAGTCCTGGGACATCCCCAGAAGGATATCCTCAGAGGCTCCAGCAGTCCTGGGACATCCTCAGAGGCTCCAGCAGTCCTGAGACATCCTCAGAGACTCCAGCAGTCCTGGGACATCCTCAGAGGCTCCAGCAGTCCTGGGACATCCCCAGAGGGATATCCTCAGAGGCTCCAGCAGTCCTGGGACATCCTCAGAGGCTCCAGCAGTCCTGAGACATCCTCAGAGACTCCAGCAGTCCTGGGACATCCTCAGAGGCTCCAGCAGTCCTGGGACATCCTCAGAGGCTCGTAGCTGCAGTGTCTGCTCCAAATGTCCAGATCCCTGTGTTGCAGGAACATGATTATTGTTGAGGTTTTATTTGTGATTATCAGTGGTGCAGTTTATAAGTAATACCACACAGTAGTTCTTACAGACAAATGTTTCTTGTTTAATGTTTTACGATCATTAGGTTGTGTACAAATCTAAATAATAAATATCTGAATATATATGATTGTTGACTCATGTTTTAGGCCTGCAGGTCTATTTCCCTCCTGCTCTGCTCTATTCACCACTAGTCATATATTATAATATGTACTGTAATACTGTACTACATGGGACCAACTTAATAGACTCTGATGTTTGAACACATTGTAGATATTACCCAGCACTGACTTTGCCTGGTTATTAATAAGAAAGACAACTTCATCTGGTTTATTTTATGCTTCACATCAAGAATGTAGAGTTCAATACTTTAAACTGCTTCCAACTCACCTTGTATTTCTGCTTGAGGGTCTCCCACTTCTTCTTAGCTCATCCGGCTCCACCTTCCCTCCATCTAATGTTCTTTAATAAACATCCTATATGAAGAACAGCACATAGAAAAGTATTACAGTTCATTGATGATTTCTTGCTGTTCAACAGAACGTTTCAGGTAGACATCTCAGGAGAGTAGTACATCTCCCATCTATATACGCTGGTGTTCAACCTTATATCATTGAGAAGCTAAATATGCACCAGTAGTACTTAAGCCCTGCATATGAGAATTATAACATTTAATACCACATTTTCTTAAGTGAAGCCTCTCAGAGCAGCATTCCTCCTGCCGGTGAACGTCTCCTCATCGTTCCCTCCACCGGATGAGGCGCCCGGTGTCTGCATCCCTCCCTTTAACGGACAACGGTGCACCGCGTTATTTACCACCGTTAGTAAATATATAACCACGTTTTAACATAAGCACTATATTCTTAGTTAACGTTGGTAAAAACGGCACATTTGCCACTTCGGTTACGCTCGCTAACCTCTATGGTAAATTACCGTCTGTAGGCTAGCCGGCTGGCAGGACCTTCGATTCGTAACGTTAACGTACAATGCTAACAACAATAAAGTAACGTTCATTAACAATACGATTTAAAAGTCAGCTGGAAACATAACAATCGTGTTACAGTATACTTACATGTGTACGCGGTTTGTGTCGGGCTGTCGCCAGAATCACCGCAATCGTCCGCCATTATCCAAAACTTTTCAGAAGTCAGACGAGCCGCAATGCATTTTGGGGAAGTTGAGTAGATTTAGCAAGGTCCGCTGTATACTCAGAAATTCTTGCCAATGCAGTATACATCCGGGCATTTCTCGCATACACAAATCCGCATACTATTGTATGTGAACGTACTACGTACTCAAATTTACGTCACAATTGAGTACGAGTAGGACGTTAGTATGGCATTTCGAACACAGCCTTAGTTTCTGACTTACCAACAAGAGACAAAGCAGCTTCCTTCCTTTCTCCAGACAAAATGTGGTTTTGAGTTCACTTCCATGTCTTAATGAAACGGAGGACTTCTATGTTAATCTAAGTCGCTCCCAGATCGATTCTCTTATAGATGAGTCTAGAAGCCTACTGAGAATGACTCTCAACTCTGTTGCTCCGCTAAAACAGAAAACTATAAAGCATCGGAAGATAGTTCCTTGGTATAACTCCCAAACTGGTCAATTAAAACAAAAATTGCGTAAACTGCCGCTCCACCAAAGTGGAAGAATTACCGCCTAGTCTGGCAAGACAGTCTTAAAACATACAAGAAGGCTCTCTGTAATGCACTCGCAACATCAACTTCATAGACAACTTTAATCTGTTCTGGAACCGCTCCCCCCTCTTCAAAAACGACGGTCTCCACCCGAACAGGCACGGTAGCCACATGCTAGCGGCTAACCTGCAGCACGCCATCCATACCACCGCACGTGCATGACTGTTTACCTGCCACACCCCCCCCACTCACTCCGCTCACTCTTCTTCTCCGCCCAAAGCCTCACTGGCAGCTCACAGCTCACTCATGACCACTAGCACCCCCCCCTGGACACATTCATTACACCCACAACCTGTAACTTTTCACATTCAGACCATCATCACATGCAGGCACCCCCGCCCACTGACCACAAGACATCCTGATCTGGTCAACCTGCGTCCACTTCCCCAGTCCTCACAGCCCCTCACAATGCAACATCACCTCAAAGTAGCCTTACTTAACACCCGCTCCCTCAACAACAAAAGCCTCATCCTCAGTGAATACATAACAGACAATAACCTGGATTTTCTCTGTCTCACTGAAACCTGGCAAAAACCCCTGGACTATTTTTCATTAAACCAAGCCACCCCCACAGGATATACCTACATGGACAAACCCCGCACAGAGGGCCGGGGAGGTGGCATTGCTGCCATCTACAGAAACAACATCAAGACAACCACCATCTCCATTCCTCCTGCCCCCTCATTTGAACACCTCACCTACAAACTCTCTGGTCCCTGTCCTCTGGTCACAGCCATCATATATCGTCCACCCAAACCACATCCCTCCTTCCTTTCTGATCTTGCTGACCTTCTAACCCAGCTATCTGCCATCTCGCCATCTGTTCTCCTCCTAGGTGATTTTAATCTACATATTGACAACACAGACAATAAACCGGCCACAGAATTCCTGGAAATGTTAAATCGTCTCAACTTCACCCAACATATCAACTTCCCAACACACAGCCGTGGTCACATTCTGGACTTGGTCTGCTCCACCAATCTCAACATCCAACAGTTAACCAGCCACAACCTGCACATCTCTGACCACCTGGCTATCACCATGGACATAGACATCCCTATCCCCACCACAAAACAGAACCGGACCATAACCTTCAGAAATCTTAAATCCATCTCTCCCTCTGCTCTCTCAACCTCACTCATCCATTGTCTGTCTGCTTCACCCCGCCCACCATCTGATGACCCCACTGACCTGGTTAACTACTACAACTGCACACTCTCCTCCTGCTTGGATCAGCTTGCCCCCGCCAAAACAAAAACAGTTTCTTTCACTCACTCTGCCCCCTGGTTCACCCCCACACTCCGCCAAATGAAGACCCGGAAAAGACAACTTGAAAGACTCTGCAAGAAAACCGGATTAACAGTTCACCTTCTCGCCTACACCGACCACCTACAACAGTACAAAGAAGCACTCAACGCTGCCCGGACCACCCACTACTCCCACCTCATCCACTCTGGCTCCAACAACCCCAAGGCTCTGTTCTCCACCATCAACTCCCTTCTCAAACCTCACGACAACACCTCCTCATCATTCACTACCGAAAAGTGCCAATCATTCCTATCATTCTTCCAAACAAAAATCAGCACCATTTACAGTAACCCCAACACCTCCAGGATCCCTCCCATCTCCCCGCCTGCCTCCCTCCCTGCCTCCCCACCCACCACTATCCAGTACCTGACCCACTTCTCTCCAGTATCACCAGCACAACTCACAACCATCATGACCGGAATAAAAACCTCCACCTGCAACCTGGACCCCATACCCTCCAAACTCATCAAGGACTGCCTCCCTGTCATCTCCCCACTCATCATTGACTTCATTAACGCCTCCCTCTGCTCTGGTTCTGTCCCCCAAACCCTCAAACTGGCTGCCATCACTCCCATCATCAAAAAACCCGGTCTGGACCCTGACAACCCAAATAACTTCCGCCCCATCTCCAATCTCCCCTTCCTGTCAAAAATCCTGGAACGTGCTGTCGCCTCACAACTCACAACCCACCTCACCTGCAATAACCTGTTTGAATCATTCCAATCTGGTTTTCGCACAAAACACAGCACCGAAACAGCCCTCCTGAAAGTCACCAACGACCTCCTCCTCTCCTCAGACTCCGGACACCTCACCATCCTCATCCTCCTCGACCTCACAGCAGCCTTCGACACCATCAACCACTCCATCCTGCTCTCCCGTCTGGAATCCTCTCTCCACATCACTGGCACAGCACTCTCCTGGTTTCACTCCTACCTCACCAACCGACAACAGTTCATCAGCATCAACAACTGCACCTCCACCACCGCTCCCCTTTCACAAGGTGTCCCCCAGGGTTCGGTGCTTGGTCCCCTCCTCTTCATCCTCTACATCCTCCCCCTTGGTCAGATCATCCGTCAACATGGACTCCATTTTCACTGATACGCCGACGATATCCAACTGTACATCTCCACCAAAGCCATCACCAACAACACCCACTCCACCCTCAGCAACTGTCTCACACAAATTAAATCTTGGATGCAAACAAACTATCTTCAATTGAACAGTGACAAATCGGACATAATCATCATTGACCCCACATCCCGCACTAAAGCCAGCCACAACTTCTCCCTCACCTTTGATAACTGCACTCTGTCCCCCTCAACCCACACCCGCAACCTAGGAATCATCTTCGACAGTAAGCTAAGGTTTGACCTCCACATCAACCACATCACCAGGACCGCCTTCTTCCACCTCAAGAACATTGCCCGTCTCCGCCCCTCACTCACCTTCTCTGCTGCAGAAACCCTCATCCATGCATTTATCACATCCAGACTGGACTATTGCAACAGCATCCTCTATGGTTCACCATCCAAACACCATCCAGAACTCAGCCGCACGCCTGCTCACCCACACCCGCTCCAGAGATCACATCACCCCCGTCCTCCGTGACCTGCACTGGCTGCCCATCACTCACCGCATACAGTTCAAAATCATCCTCCTCACACACAAAGCACTTAATAACCTGGCCCCCCCCTACCTCACAGACCTGCTCCATCACCACACCCCCTCCCGCGACCTCCGCTCATCCGAAGGAAACATCCTGTCACCACCCACACGGACCAAGCACCGAACCTGGGGGGACAGAGCCTTCTCCATCTCTGCCCCCTCCCTCTGGAACTCAATCCCCAAACCCATCCGCACCTGCACTCACCTCCCAACTTTCAAGACCATGCTAAAAACACACCTTTTTAAATCAGCTTTTAATACAAAATTTCTGTGTGTGTTCTATATTGTTTTCTATGTTTTATACTGTCTTTGCTGCTCTTAATTGAATGTCTTGTGTTTTTAACTGCATTTATTGTATGTAAAGTGTCTTTGAGCTTTTGGAAAAGCGCTTATAAATAAAATGTATTATTATTATTATTATTATTAGAGCAGCCTACTACTTATCTCTAATAGAGGAAAATAAAAACAACCCTAGATTTACGTCTATGATCTCTTCTTCTAAACCTTCAACCTGTCTCCTAGACCCGATACCAACCAGGCTATTGAAAGAAGTCTTACCCTTAGTTAGCGCGTTGCTATTGATTATGATCAATGTGTCTTTGTAGTGAGGATGTCCGCCTTAGGGTACGTCTAGCACGGTTGCAGTTCGAGGCACAGGCGAAGGAGAGAGATGCTGAATACAGTCATCGGCTTGCTGTTCGGAGAATGGAGCTGGAAATGGAGGCTGAGATCTCCAACCGCCGGATGGCGAATGAGGTTAAAATAAAGCAACTAGAACTAGAGGCTGCTGCTAAAGCTGTGAGTCCTGCTCAACCTTTTACCATGCCTATGAGAGGTTTTGAGGTGAGCAGGAATGTAGCTCTAGTACCGCAGTTTCGTGAGGCTGAGGTAGACTCTTATTTTAGCGCTTTTGAGCGAGTTGCTACCTCATTGGACTGGCCTTCAGAGGTCTGGGCTATATTGCTCCAATGTAAGTTGACTGGGAAAGCCCAGGATGTTTTATCCTCTCTCTCTCTAGAAGACAGCTTGTCTTATGAGGTTATCAAGACAGCTGTGCTTCGATCCTACAAGCTAGTGCCAGAGGCTTATAGACAGAAGTTTAGAGCTCACAAAAAGTTGTCAGGCAAAACTTTTGTGGAGTTTGCCCGTGAGAAGGAGACTTTGTTTAAGCGTTGGTGTAAAGTGAGTAAAAGTGTAAAGTGTTGGGTTTTAATTCTCTGTCTGAGTTGATGTTGCTCGAAGAGTTCAAAAATAGACTGTCTGACCGCTTGGTAACGTATCTCAATGAGCAAAAAGTTACGACGTTGGCACAGGCTGCGGTGAGTTTGTGTTACCTCATAAGCAAACGTTTGGTACTCCCCGAAATGATAGTCGACTTGTTCTTCCCTTTGCTCAGACTCTACCTAAAACACAGGCTAGTCCGCCCCGCCCGTTAGCTCCACGCTACAATGAGGAACGGGAGTGTTACTATTGTCATAAGATGGGGCACATTAAGAATGACTGTTTTTTGTTAAAACGCAAGCAGTCACAGCCAACTAATTAACCAAAAGAGGTTGGTTTGGTCCAGACATTGATAGCTCCAACGTCAATGGTTTCGGACAAGGTAAATGACAAACTAGACTCCAGTTATGAACCGTTCATGTTGCATGGTCGGGTTTCTCTCAGTGGCAGTGAGTTGGACCAGTGTCCAGTGCGCATACTGAGAGATACGGGGGCAGCACAGTCGTTTATATTGTCAGACGTGTTACCTTTCTCCAATGAGTCATCACTTGGCTCTAGTGTGTTGGTGCAAGGCATTGAGATGGGTTTTGTGTCTTGCCTCTCCATCAGATACACTTAAACTGCGGTTTAGCACAGGGAGTGTTCAAAGTGGACGTGCGCCCATCATTACCAGTGAGAGGTGTTACTTTTCTGTTGGGGAATGACATTGCTGGTGGCAGAGTTATGCCAGTTTTAGAGGTTTTGGAACACCCTGAGGTTTTGCAGCCTGATGTATTGGCTCAGAAGTTTCCTGAAGTGTTTTCAGTTTGTGCAGTCACCCGTGCTAAAGCACATAGTTTGGGGGAGGTAGTTGATCTGTCAGAGACTATGTTTGTGATGGAGTTGTCTGATACACCTGCTTTCCCACTTGTCTCCAATCAGCCTACTGATGAAACGAGTGACCCAGTAACGCTCCAGCAGGATAAGCTTACCTCTGAGACAACATCTAAGTTGCCTATGTCTCGTAATAATCTTATCAGGGCTCAGAAGGAAGATGCTAGTCTAGCCCGAAGTTTTGCCTCTGCTTTTGCTCCAGAGATGGTTAGAAACAAGGAAGTGTCATATTTTGTGGAAACCTCGGGTGGATTTCGAGAATGAGTGGAGTTATGTGGTTCAGGTTGTCGTGCCTACCTCATATCGACAGTCTGTTTTATCTCTAGCTCATGATCATCCCTGGTCTGGACATTTAGGGATCACAAAAACCTATGACCGAGTTTTAAAGCACTTCTTCTGGCCCGGGTTAAAAAGAGATGTAGCCAGGTTTTGTCGCACCTGTCATGTGTGCCAAGTTACAGGGAAGCCTAACCAGCTTATTAAACCTGCCCCACTTCACCCGATTCCAGCTATGGGGGAGCCGTTTGAGCATGTGCTGGTAGATTGTGTTGGTCCCCTGCCGAAAACAAAGTCTCGTAACCAGTTCCTGTTGACGATTATGTGTGTAGCTACACGGTGCCCTGAGGCTATTCCTCTTAGGAAGATAACATCTCAGTCTGTAGTAAAAGCCCTGATCAAGTTTTTCTCTACGTTTGGACTGCCTAAGATAGTACAAACCGATCAAGGTACTAACTTCCTTTCAGGTATATTCGAACAGGTGTTAAAATCATTGTCCATCTCGCACAGAATCTCAAGTGCTTATCACCCTGAGTCGCAGGGCGCCCTTGAAAGGTGGCATCAGACCTTCAAGTCTGTTTTGCGCAAGTACTGTCTGGAGAGCGGTAGAGACTGGGATGAAGGTGTTCCCCTAGCTCTATTCGCAGTCCGAGAAACAGTTCAAGAGTCACTAGGTTTTAGCCCAGCTGAACTGGTGTTTGGCCATGCAGTAAGAGGCCCGTTGGGGGTGTTAAAGGAGCAGCTTATGGAAGAGTCTCCACGTGCCAAACGAAACATGTTGTCCTATGTGAGCAGGTTTAAAGAGCGGCTGCATGAGGCTTGCAGTGTCGCTAAGGAGAGTCTCTCTGCTGCACAGATCTCTATGAAACGTCAGTTTGATAGAAAGGCACTTCAACGTTCTTTCCAGTCAGATGATATGGTTTTAGTTTTACTCCCCATCCCTGGCTCTTCTATGTGTGCTCGGTTTTCTGGTCCTTATTCTATTGTGAGGAGGTTAAGTGATACTGACTATGTTGTCAGGACTCCTGATAGGTGAAGGAAAACACGAGTGTGTCACATAAACATGTTAACAAAGGTTAAGACTAGACAAATTTGAAAAAGACTGGGATGAGGGGGTCCCTTTGATGATGGTTGCGGTGAGGGAAGTTGTGCAGGAGTCTGTGGGTTTTAGTCCCTCTGAATTGGTCTTCGCTCATTCTGTGCGTGGTCCACTGAAGCTCCTGAAGGAGAGATGGTTGGGTAAAGGTGAACCCCAGAATTTGCTGGACTTTGTGTGTGCGTTTCGTTTGAAGCTGCATCGCGCTTGTGAATTAGCGAGAGATAATCTCGTGTCTGCTCAGCAGAAGATGAAGGGCTGGTTTGACCGTAAAGCTGTGAGTAGAGCTTTCGCCCCAGGTGACAAAGTGTTGGTTTTATTACCGATCCCTGGGTCTATCCTGCAAGCCCGCTTCAGTGGTCCGTATCTTGTCCAGGAAAAAATCGGAGACCGTGATTATCTCGTTGCTACTCCGGAGCGGAGGCGCAGGAGTAGGCTGTGCCATGTCAACATGCTGAAGCCTTATCATGAGCGTGAAGCGAGGCTTGGGCCGGTCTGTGCGTCAGCTAACCCTGATGTTGTCAAGCCTGTCATTCACTCTTTGGAGCTGTCCAGTGCTGATCCTGTCAAACCTGTCATTCACTCTGTGGAGCTGTCCAGTGCTGATCCTGTCAAACCTGTCATTCACTCTGTGGAGCTGTCCAGTGCTGATCCTGTCAAACCTGTCATTCACTCTGTGGAGCTGTCCAGTGCTGATCCTGTCAAACCTGTCATTCACTCTTTGGAGCTGTCCAGTGCTGATCCTGTCAAACCTGTCATTCACTCTGTGGAGCTGTCCAGTGCTGATCCTGTCAAACCTGTCATTCACTCTGTGGAGCTGTCCAGTGCTGATCCTGTCAAGGCTGTGTCCATCTGCATGGCGGAGGTGTCCAGTGCTTACTGGATCTAGTGCGGGTTCTGTAATCTCTGTGGGGGGAGAGGAGGATGTTGTGTCTTTCTCTACTGCTGTGATGCAGGGGAGGTTGCAGAACTCAAAGATATTAACGGAACTTGAGTCTTATCTGGTTCATCTGCCTGAAGCCCAGCGGGACGATATTGTGGAGGTGATTATGTCGCATAAGGCGCTGTTTGCTGATGTGCCTTCCCGCACATCAGTGTTACACCATGACATTGACGTAGACTGTTTACCGATTAAGCAACACTCTTACCGGGTGAATCCTGATAAGCGGCGTTGTATCAGAAAAGAGGTCGAGTATATGCTTGAGAAGGGGATTGTGGAGCCCAGCTCGAGTTTGTGGAGTTCTCCCTGTTTACTGGTAGACAAGTCTGATAAATCTGATCGGTTTTGCACAGATTTTCGAAGTCAATAACGTGACAAAACCTGACTCCTACCCTTTACCTAGGATGGATGACTGTATTGACAGAGTAGGTAATGCTTCTTACGTGACAAAGCTTGATTTACTGAAGGGCTACTGGCAAGTTCCGCTGACTGACCGTGCTAAGGAAATTTCAGCCTTTGTTACGGCAAACAACTTTTTGCAGTACACAGTAATGGCCTTTGGGATGCGTAATGCTCCTGCTACATTCCAGAGGTTGGTCAACATCGTGCTGTCGGGGCATTCTGGGTGCGAAGCTTACCTGGACGACCTGGTGATTTATTCAGATTCCTGGCAGAGCCATGTGCAGCAGATAAGAGAAGTATTCGGGAGATTGTGTGGGGCGAATTTGACGCTTAACTTGGCTAAGTGCGAGTTTGGCAAAGCGACCGTGACTTACCTTGGAAAAGTGGTGGGCCGAGGTCAGGTGCGTCCAGTATGGTCGAAGGTGGAAGCAATCCTGGCGTTTCCTGCTCCAGCTTCGAGACGAGATCTGCGGTGTTTTCTTGGGATGGCGGGTTATTACAGGGAGTTCTGTAAGAACTTTTCTGCTGTTGCAGCCCCGTTAACTGACCTATTGAGTCCCAAGGCTAGTTTTGTGTGGTCCGACGGCTGTAGGCATGCTTTTCAGCAGATTAAGACCCTGCTGACAAAGGCCCCCGTGTAGGCTGCGCCTAACTTTGATCAGCCCTTTAAATTGGCTGTTGATGCAAGTGAGTTGGGGGCAGGAGCTGTCCTGCTGCAGGATGGGGAGGATGGCGTAGAGCACCCTGTGTCCTACTATTGAAAGAAATTCAATCGTCATCAGCATGTGTATTCTACCATTGAAAAAGAGGCTCTAGCCATGGTTCTGGCTTTGACTCACTTTGAGGTGTACGTTGGCTCATCTAATGTGCCCGTCATGGTTTATACTGACCATTATCCTCTCGTCTTTCTCCAGAGGATGCGTAACGCGAACCAACGGCTGATGCGGTGGAGCCTGTTTTTGCAAGCGTTCCATATTAATGTGAAGCATATCCGTGGCAGGGATAATGTGGTCGCAGATGCTTTGTCGCGCTTGTAGTTGGCTGAAATATATATATACACTCAACCAAAATATAAACGCAACACTTTTGTTTTTGCTCCCATTTTTCATGAGATGGACTTAAAGATCTAAAATTCATTCCAGATACACAATATTACCATTTCTCTCAAACATTGTTCACAAATCTGTCTAAATGTGTGATAGTGAGCACTTCTGCTTTGCTGAGATAATCCATCCCACCTCACAGGTGTGCCACATCAAGATGCTGATCTGACATCATGATTAGTGCACAGGTGTACCTTAGACTGTCCACAATAAAAGGCCACTCTGAAATGTGCAGTTTTGTCTCACAGCAAAATGCCACAGATGCCACAAGCATTGAGGGAGCGTGCAATTGGCATGCTGACAGCAGATCTGTTGCTCGTGCATTGAATGTTCATTTCTCCACCATAAGCCGTCTCCAAAGGCGTTTCAGAGAATATGGCAGTACATCCGACCGGCCTCACAACCGCAGACCAAGTGTAACCACACCAGCCCAGGACCTCCACATCCAGCAGGTTCACCTCCAAGATCGTCTGAGACCAGCCACTCAGACAGCTGCTGAAACAATTGGTTTGCATAACCAAACAAAATCTGCACAAACTGTCAGAAACCGTCTCAGGGAAGCTCAACTGCATGCTCGTCGTCCTCATCGGGGTCTTGACCTGACTCCAGATCGTCGCCGTAACAGACTTGAGTGGGCAAATGCTCACATTCGATGGCGTCTGGCACGTTGGAGAGGTGTTCTCTTCACGGATGAATCTCGGGTTACATTGTTCAGGGCAGATGGCAGACAGCGTGTGTGGCGTCGTGTTGGTGAGCGCTTTGCTGATGTCAATGTTGTGAATCGAGTGGCCCATGGTGGTGGTGGGGTTATGGTATGGGCAGGCATCTGTTATGGACGAAGAACACAGGTGCATTTTATTGATGGCATTTTGAATGCACAGAGATACCGTGATGAGATCCTGAGGCCCATTGTTGTGCCATACATCCATGAACATCACCTCATGTTTCAGCAAGATAATGCACGGCCCCATGTTGCAAGGATCTGTACACAATTCTTGGAAGCTGAAAATGTCCCAGTTCTTGCATGGCCAGCATACTCACCGGACATGTCACCCATTGAGCATGTTTGGGATGTGCTTGACCGGCGTATACGACAGCGTGTACCAGTTCCCACTAATATCCAGCAACTTCGCACAGCCATTGAAGAGGAGTGGACCAACATTCCACAGGCCACAATTGACAATCTGATAAACTCTATGCGAAGAAGATGTGTTGCACTGCATGAGGCAAATGGTGGTCACACCAGATACTGACTGGTTCTGAGTCCCCAGACCCCCAATAAAGCAAAAAAATGCACATTACAGGGTGGCCTTTTATTGTGGACAGTCTAAGGCACACCTGTGCACTAATCATGATGTCAGATCAGCATCTTGATGTGGCACACCTGTGAGGTGGGATGGATTATCTCAGCAAAGCAGAAGTGCTCACTATCACACATTTAGACAGATTTGTGAACAATGTTTGAGAGAAATGGTAATATTGTGTATCTGGAAAGAATTTTAGATCTTTAAGTCCATCTCATGAAAAATGGGAGCAAAAACAAAAGTGTTGCGTTTATATTTTTGTTGAGTGTATATATATTTCTCTTGTGTGTGATTTGTTTTATTTAAAAGAAAAAAAAATCACTAACTTAGGGTGGGGTTGTTATGCGCGCCCGCCCTTTCTCCGTGTTTCTTCTCTTCTCACCAGGTGTGCGTTGGATGAAAGTGATTACCTGTGGTCCATTTAAGAGCTGCTGAAGGTGCTGCGCGCTTTCTGACTTTCCGGCATCCGTGCAGCCGTGTGCCGGTCAAACGGCGATCGGGGCAGTTTTGGTTGCACTTTAGTTCTTTGGTTTACTACCTTGAGGATGGGGGTCTGGAGGTTATGTTCTCGGGGTCTTAGGTTGGTAACTCGGGTTCCCACTTATTTCTTTTTTAGGGAAGGGAGTCTGGGTCCTACGGCCCACTGTGTGGCTGGCCTGTGCTCTCTTCACTCTTATGTGTTTTTTTTTCCAGGCTTCCAGACTCTGGTAGTGTTAATTGTTTGATTTAAATTTCGTTAATAACGTCTTGTTTTTTTTGCCTCTTCATTGTCGAGTTTTGACTCTTTGATATGTCTGCGGCCACAGATTGAGCCATTTAGGTTGTGGCAGTAACATCAACAATAGCAGCCTACTTGAGGACTTCCAGTCAGGATTTAGAGTACATCATAGTACAGAGACAGCTCTGGTGAAAATTACAAATGACCTTCTAATTGCTTCTGACAAAGGACTGGTTTCTGTACTTGTTCTGCTAGATCTTAGCGCTGTGTTCGACACCGTTAACCATGAGATTCTAATATGTAGACTGGAAAAATGAAATGCCATCAAAGGAACCGCATTAAGCTGGTTTAAGTTCTATTTATCCAATTGATCTCAGTTTGTGCATGTCAATGAAAAATCCTCCAGGCACACTGAAGTTAAATACGGTGTTCCTCAAGGTTCTGTGCTCGGACCAATTCCTTTCAACTTATATATGCTTCCTTTAGGCAACATTATTAGAGGACACTCTATAAACTTCCATTGTTATGCTGATGATACTCAGTTATATCTATCGATCAAGCCTGAAGAAACCAATCAGCTAGTTAAACTCCAGGCTTGTGTTGATGACATAAAATCCTGGATGACCTGCAATTTCCTGATTTGAAACTCTGATAAAACAGAAGTTATTGTACTTGGGCCTAAACTCCTCGAAGCTCGCTGTCTAAAGATATAGCTACTATTGATGGGATTGTCATCGCCTCAAATGCTACTGTAAGAAACCTTGGAGTTATCTTTGATCAGGACCTGTCCTTTGACTCGCATATTAAACAAACCACGAGGACAGCCTACTTTCACCTGCGTAACATTACTAAAATGAGGCCAATGCTGTCTCAAAAAGATGCAGAAAAACTCGTCCATGCATTTGTTACCTCAAGGCTGGACTATTGTTATTCCCTATTATCAGGCTGCTCTAATAAATCTCTTAAATCTCTCCAGCTGGTCCAGAATGCTGCAGCTCGTGTTCTGACTAAAACCAGAAGAAGGGATCACATTTCTCCTGTATTAGTTTCTCTGCACTGGCTCCCAGTAAAATCCAGAATATAATTTAAAATCTTCTCCTCACTTACAAGGCTCTTAATGGTTAGGCACCATCATATCTTAAAGAGCTCATTAAACCCTACTGTCCTGCTAGAGCACTACGTTCTCAGAATGAAGGGTTACTTGTAGTTCCTAAAGTCTCCAAAATTAGAATAGGGGCCAGGGCCCTCATTTATAAAACTGTGCGTAGGATCCTTACTAAAAGTGTACGTATGCCAAAAAGCCAAAGTTTGCGTGCGCCAAACAAAAATCTGATTTATAAAACTGTGCGCACGCACGCAGTGGTTACAGCAGCGGGATCACAAATAAAAAGACGCAGTACGAGTGGCAACACATCGCTGCTGCAGTCAACGGCGTCAGTGGGACGGAGCGGACGGTGGCAGAACTTACGAAAAAGTGGTCTGATCTGAAGGTAAATGACATCTTTCCACTCTTTTACCAACCTGTAGGCCTATTTAATGTATTGCTAGAGTATTTGAGGAGGTTTGATTTTGATTTTGATGTGACTTTGACGGGGATTGTGTCCGTAAAGGAGGGAGACACAGACGCGACTGAGACCAGAGGGATAAGGGTAAACAGATTTTAAACTTTTATTGTATATAAAACAAAATGTTAAATCGTTTTTGTCCTTCCAGAGTCTGCAGCGTGTGGCGTAGAGGAGGGTGACGGTGAGGAGGGTGATGTGAGGAGGGTGACGGGCCCTCGGCACAGCGTCCGGGTCCTGCGCAAAGCAGCAGCGCGCCCCGGACGCACGGCACATCAAGCGGTCGGGTGCTCACTGATGCCGTCCTGCAACTTCAGCGAGACACAATCACCGCCATCAACAACGTTGCAGATGAGCTACGTCAAACGCGCACTGTGATTAATAAAATAATACGTTTACAATGAACATTGATTGTTGTCTTCCTTATATTACAAACGCATAACATCCTCACGGATTCTTGCGCCCTGTTGATACCCCTCCAGTCGGGCAGGGGGCCGAGGCTCATCATGCTGGGGACTCTACCACCTTTGCCGGGTGGAGTCTGCCTCCTGAAGTTTGGTAAAGTTGCGCTCTCCACGCTCCACGACTGAGCGCGCACGAGCGTGCCACTCATTATAGCGCATTTCCTCTGCGCTCTGGTGGTATTAAAATGAGGATAAGTGTAACAATTATACGATGGCTTAATGGCTGTATGTATGTGCGTTGATGACATATGCACATAAATAAGGAGAATATTTAGTTATTCCCGCTGTATTCTACAGTGATCTAATGGAAGGTATTTATTGTATACTGCATTACATGCATTTGGGCCGTCTCCTCCTCCTGCGGTGACAGCGCTGATTCAATATTTCAAAATGATTTTGATTTAAGATACAAGTCAGATTTCAAAAAGAAGGTGTTAATATGAAAAAAAACTATTACTCATTAAAAGCGTCAAAAACATTGCTGGAGTTCATCATGATAACGCAGATCTAACGTATGATATGCAGTGTAATTAAATGTGTGCCAGTCATCAAAAATATATAGTTCTTCTCACGTTTACTGCTGATTCCCTTCCAGTCTCCAGAATGTGCGTACCGGTACGCATGCCTCAGAGTTTGCTTACGGGTACGGACACTTTCCCGTCAAGTTTGGTTTTTATAAATCACAACATTTGCGTGGAAAGTGGCGTACGCACGTTTCCAGCCCCGTTTTGTGCGTACGCAAGCTTTATAAATGAGGGCTCCTCTTCTGTGGAACCGTCTTCCGGTTCTGGTTCGGGAGGCAGACACTGTTCCCACATTTAAGAGTAGGCTTAAAACCTTTCTCTTTGACACCGCTTATAGCTAGGGCTGGCTCAGCCCTGAGCCAGCTCTTAGTTAAGCTGCTATAGGCCTAGACTGCTGGGGGATTATAGCGGCACACTAGGCAAGGCAAGGCAACTTTATTTGTATAGCACATTTCATACACAAGGCAGACTCAAAGTGCTTCACATCATAAAACAAAGTGAGAAGAAAAAAGAAAAGAAAAATAGAAGAATTAAAAGAAAATAATAAAAATTTTAAAAATGCATTACAGAAAGAAAATAGAATAAAAACATATTTGCAATAATTAAAAACAGTGCAGACATTAAAAGATTTAGCAGACAGCTATGGTGAACATAAAAGTTTTCAGTCTAGTTTTAAAAGTGGTCAGAGTTGGGGCAAGTCTTACATCTTCAGGAAGTTTATTCCAGCCATTTGTTGCATAGTGACTAAATGATGCTCTCCCGTGATTGTTGTTTACTCTGGGAATCACTAACAGATTGGTCTCAGAAGATCTTAGTGGTCTAGAGGGCTTATGTAGTGGGAGCATATCAGTGATATACTTCGGTCCTAGACCATGTAGTGATTTATATGTGAGCAGGAGGATTTTGAAATCAATCCTCTGACATACAGGGAGCCAATGTAAGGATTTAAGAATTGGTGTAATGTGCTCACATTTTTTGGTCTTTGTAAGAACTCTAGCAGCAGCGTTCTGAACAAGCTGTAGCTGCCTGACAGTTTTTTTCGGAAGACCTGCAAGGAGACCATTACAGTAGTCTAGCCTACTAGTAATAAAGGCATGTACAAGTTTTTCTAAGTCTTGAGCTGACATGAGCCCTCTAAGTCTTGCTACATTTTTTAGGTGATAGTAGGCTGATTTTGTTACTGATTTAACGTGACTGTCGAAATGTAAATCAGAATCCATAATAACCCCAAGATTTCTGGCTTTGTTTGAGGTTTTCAGGGACAGAGAGTGAAGGTGTTGAATTACTTTAAACTTTTCTTTTTTAGCACCAAAAACAATTATCTCAGTTTTGTCCTCATTTAGTTGTAGGAAGTTTTGGCACATCCAGTCTTTTACTTGCTCAATGCACTGGCACAGAAGATCTATGGGGCGATAGTCGTTTGGTGATAGTGCTACATAGATTTGTGTGTCATCGGCATAGCAATGGTGGTCAATGTTATTATTTTGCATGATTTGTCCTAGTGGGAGCATGTAGATGTTGAATAAAGTCGGCCCCAAGATTGAACCTTGGGGGACTCCACACGTTACATTGGTAGGTTCTGATACAAAGTCGCCAATGGAAACAAAATAGTTCCTATCTTGTAGATATGACTTGAACCAGTTTAAGACTGTGCCTGAGAGCCCCACCCAGTTTTCCAACCTGTCCAAGAGTATTGAGTGGTCGACAGTGTCAAATGCAGCACTGAGGTCTAGTAGCATTAATATTGAAGTTTTGCCAGAGTCTGTGTTAAGACGGATGTCATTTACAACTTTAATAAGGGCCGTCTCGGTGCTATGAAAAGGTCGAAATCCTGACTGGAAGTTGTTGTGGCAGCCAGTTGAAGCCAGGAAGTGATTTAGTTGTTGGAGGACAACTTTCTCAATTATTTTACTTATGAAGGGTAGATTTGAAATTGGTCTGTAGTTGTTGATAATAGAGGCATCTAGGCTCCGCTTTTTTTTTTTAGAAGAGGTTAAGCCTCTCTCTCTCACTCTCTCTGTGTATGTTCCCCCGGAGTCCGTGTGCTTTCTCGCCTAGCAGGTCTCCCTGGACCGCGGTGGAACCTGATCCGGACTGCACCGATGCTGTGGTCTTGTTTGCCTCTTACCGCCAGTATTATTAATTAAAGAAATTGACTAAAACCGGCATTTCTACTGTTACTAACTTGACTACTCCCGGGATTACTCCCGGGAGTCTGGCTATGCTTTCTGGTCCAGCAGAGTCCACTGAGGTCCTGACTGATGCAGACTGCTAACTGGCCTAACGCTGGAAACACCACATTGTAGCTCCACCTGCCCGCTGTGTGACTGCTCAACTACTCCTGCTTTCTGGTCTACGGTGACGTGGTTGGGATGGATCCATCTCGGCGTGGCTGTGCCTACTGTTGATACTATTGCTTCTGTTAATACCACCACTACTGTTAATGCTACTACTACTATACTACCAATACCAAATGCAGTTGGAACCCAAGGGCCTGGGCTGCACGCGATTTCTGCCTAAAAGCCTATCAAGGCAGTTTTTTCTCGCCACTGTCGCTGTAAGGCTTGCCCCTGGGTGATGTTGGGACTTTGAAATTGTGTTGACTCTTGAAATTTTTAGCGTATTCTAGTCCTGCTCAATGTGTTAAGTGTCCTGAGATGACTTCTGTTATGATTTGACACTATAAATAAAATTGAATTGAATTGAATGAACAAAAAACAAGAAAAAATGTATTGAGCCAGGTTATAGCAATTCTGCTAGTTTCTGCCTGTAGTCCCTGGGCAGGTAAGAAGAGATGAAAGAAGAACAATATTAAAATTGTTGAGATATGACAGAATAATAAATGATGTGATGGCCATAGTATTATAAGTAGACAAAATAAACAGAAACAGGAAACGAGAGCACCAGATCATGAAAATGCAGAACAGAGCTTAGCCCAACAGCACGTACTCACTCTTGTTTTCATCACACATTCAATCACAAGCATTCAAACACAAGCACATCCATAGATAACAGTCCAACCATCCCCATCCCCACCTTTCTCTAATAACCACACTCGCACACCTATTAATAACCATACACATACAAACACATACTCACATAACTCAGCAATGTGTGCAAGCTTGCTGTGGGAAGGGCATTCCACTGACTCATGGAGGAACTACCAAATCAAGTTTTATGTTTTGGAATGCTACACTCACCCCTCGAGTATAACAAACTTTTTCAGAGGGGGAGCAGAAGCATTGCAAATAATTTTGTGAAGTAAACAGACATTTGAGTGTATGATCAAGTTTTCAAAGCTCAGAATACCATATTTAGCAAGTACATGACAGTGATGGTAATGCCGTTGCATGGATCTTGGGGCTACTTTTATACAATGATTTGAGTGGTTTTGTAATTGTTTTACATGCCTGAGACCAGGTTGTGATACAGTATCAAAAATGGGGGATGATCATTGCATTTAGATATGTACTTGATGCCTCAATGGTAAGAGAGTTTCTTTTGTAACTAAAATTTGCTAGATTATATTTCAGTGTGTTGCTCAACTTTTTGACATGCCCTTTAAAACTAAGTGTTGGATCAAGAATTACCCCCAGGGGCCCTAGTTTTGTGGCGCAGGGTGGTGGAGCTGGTGCAGTGCAAGTTTTGACCAGCTTTGGGCACAGTCAGTTTGGCAGTTTGGTGGATCGCCTGCGCCGAGATGGGTGTGGCGGCGCAGCAGGGGGAGGCGTCACAGATTCAGCTTGGTGCAGCGGAAGTTTCGTGGCAAAAAGCCTCGCCGAGACTGCGCTGAAAGCTCGCCAGCTCCAACCTGGTATACTTTCAGCGCAAGGCGAATTACAGCTGGCGGAGTGGCAGTTTGGCTGACTGGTGCGCAGTGCGCACACGTAATCAAGACCTCACAGGCAGGTTTCCACAGTTCCAGGCACATTTAAATGCAATAAATAATCACAACAAACACTATATAATGCAACTAATTGAATCAACATGTGAATTTATATCTATATAGATTGTCCCGTCACATCTGACGTCAGATCAAAGGCTGATGGCACGCGTAACGGAAACTTAGCCTGACTGAATTAACACAGCTGAAACTTGGACCTCTTGGACCAAAACATCTCCCTCTCTCTCTCCTGTTTTTCAAATCTATCCACTGCTAATAAAATGCATCTATGCCTGAAAAAATCGTAAAAAAAAATACAGCAGCTCGTGCCTTGTCTCGTGCCTCGGCAGCCTGTTGTCTGTGTCCGTGGAGAAACGCGCAACTTTGCCGCAAGCTGGAACCTGAGTTGGGGCTGCAGTGGGTCTGAGCGGCATGCGAGGACCAGCTGCCCGGTGTCCCGCCATTCTGGTGTTGGATGGGGAATCCGGTGTAGCTGTGGAGCGCAGATGATGAAGACGGTGATGATGATGATGATGAATGGCCCGGCCAGCTCGTGCAGGCCGGGCAGTAGACATAATATCGCCACTATTATGTCTACTGCTGTGCGCCCTGACCCTGCTTTGTGATAGACGTGCCTAAAATGTGCCTACAATTAGGGGGGGGTTTAGCTCAGGAGATAGAGCGGGTTGGCTGGCAACTGCAAGATTGCCGGTTCGATCCCCGGCTCCTCCTAGCTGAGTGCCTGGTGTCCCTGAGCAAGACACCTCACCCCAATTGCTCCTGACGAGCTGGGTGTTGCCCTCCGTGGTTGACTCCGCCGTCGGTGTGTGTATGAATGGGTGAATGTCAGTCATTACTGTAAAGTGCTTTGAAGAAAAGCGCTATATAAATGAGGCCATTTACCATTTTACAATTTCTATAGTGATATAATATCGGCCTTATAATTATTATGACTATACGCACGCACAGCGCGTGATGCGTGTGGTGGGAGTGGCGGCGCTGCTTCTGTCTCATATGGTTACTTACCATCCAAGACAGAGTTCCCACACAAAGAACCATTGTCAGTTCAATATATGTGACCAGCCATGGGAAAACCAGGAACAAGTCGGCCTCTGGGCATTTTGAGTTATTAACATATTCTGAAAGTGTAGTTTCTAAGCTTTCCAATGATGTCTAACACATGGAAATCCGATAATATTTTACGAAGTTGTGGATATTTGGATGTATGCTTCTCTGAAAACCGTTCCCTGAGAAAACTGTCCTGAAAGATTTGCAAATCTCACCTCACCTGGCCAGAAAGGAAACACAATGGTGCTCATTTGCATCTCATTCAGATAAGCCCTCCTCCCTACAGTTGTCACTCAGTGATATTTGTTGGATGTGCATATAATTTTAAAACCACAGCACTGAGCTAGCTTAGCTAGCCAAGCAAAGTAGATAACTTGGATGTTAACGGAAACTCACCCATAAGAAACTGAGAAGTATTCCTGCAGACTTCGTTGGCTCAGATGAAATAAGAGGTCGGGGCACTTTTCATCTGTGGCTTTTTGGTGGATGCAGTCTTGAGAAAGTTTGTCGCTACATGAATGTCTTCCAAGGAGTTCTCCTTTCTTCTTCCATAGCATTTGCAGTCAAAGTTATGGATTTCCTCCATTTCACTGTCTTTATCCCATTGAAATGTAACCGTAGCGTCTGATATCTTCCGCTACAGCTGATCCGCTGCTAGGGACACGGCGCTGAATAAGTAGCCATGTGTTTTCGCTTCTAACATGCAGCTGATTTGCTGAAAAAATAACAGCGCGTGAATGGCCAACGGTGATCAGTATAGTAATGAACTGCATCCCTGTACACGGCCCTGCAGGGATACAGACAACAGCCGATTTTTTCCAAAACTACAAATACAAAATACACTCAACAAAAATATAAACGCAACACTTTTGTTTTTGCTCCCATTTTTCATGAGATGGACTTCAAGATCTAAAATTCATTCCAGATACACAATATTACCATTTCTCTCAAACATTGTTCACAAATCTGTCTAAATGTGTGATAGTGAGCACTTCTGCTTTGCTGAGATAATCCATCCCACCTCACAGGTGTGCCACATCAAGATGCTGATCTGACATCATGATTAGTGCACAGGTGTACCTTATACTGTCCACAATAAAAGGCCACTCTGAAATGTGCAGTTTTTTTGCTTTATTGGGGGTTTGGGGACTCAGAACCAGTCAGTATCTGGTGTGACCACCATTTGCCTCATGCAGTGCAACACATCTTCTTCGCATAGAGTTTATCAGATTGTCAATTGTGGCCTGTGGAATGTTGGTCCACTCCTCTTCAATGGCTGTGCGAAGTTGCTGGATATTAGTGGGAACTGGTACACGCTGTCGTATACGCCGGTCAAGCACATCCCAAACATGCACAATGGGTGACATGTCCGGTGAGTATGCTGGCCATGCAAGAACTGGGACATTTTCAGCTTCCAAGAATTGTGTACAGATCCTTGCAACATGGGGCCGTGCATTATCTTGCTGAAACATGAGGTGATGTTCATGGATGTATGGCACAACAATGGGCCTCAGGATCTCATCACGGTATCTCTGTACATTCAAAATGCCATCAATAAAATGCACCTGTGTTCTTCGTCCATAACAGATGCCTGCCCATACCATAACCCCACCACCACCATGGGCCACTCGATCCACAACATTGACATCAGCAAAGCGCTCACCCACACGACGCCACACACGCTGTCTGCCATCTGCCCTGAACAATGTAAACCGAGATTCATCCGTGAAGAGAACACCTCTCCAACGTGCCAGACGCCATCCAATGTGAGCATTTGCCCACTCAAGTCTGTTACGGCGACGAGCTGGAGTCAGGTCAAGACCCCGATGAGGACGACGAGCATGCAGTTGAGCTTCCCTGAGACGGTTTCTGACAGTTTGTGCAGAAATTGTTTGGTTATGCAAACCAATTGTTTCAGCAGCTGTCTGAGTGGCTGGTCTCAGACGATCTTGGAGGTGAACCTGCTGGATGTGGAGGTCCTGGGCTGGTGTGGTTACACGTGGTCTGCGGTTGTGAGGCCGGTTGGATGTACTGCCATATTCTCTGAAACGCCTTTGGAGACGGCTTATGGTGGAGAAATGAACATTCAATGCACGAGCAACAGATCTGGTTGACATTCCTGCTGTCAGCATGCCAATTGCACGCTCCCTCAATGCTTGAGACAAAACTGCACATTTCAGAGTGGCCTTTTATTGTGGACAGTATAAGGTACACCTGTGCACTAATCATGATGTCAGATCAGCATCTTGATGTGGCACACCTGTGAGGTGGGATGGATTATCTCAGCAAAGCAGAAGTGCTAACTATCACACATTTAGACAGATTTGTGAACAATGTTTGAGAGAAATGGTAATATTGTGTATCTGGAATGAATTTTAGATCTTTAAGTCCATCTCATGAAAAATGGGAGCAAAAACAAAAGTGTTGCGTTTATATTTTTGTTGAGTGTATATACTTTTAAGGCAACAAATACTGTTATGTGAAACATGGAGTGGCTTCTTCATGATCTCAACTTCTGCAAAAAAACAAAAATCACTAATTTAGAAAAAAATAGTTTATTTTGTCGTTTACGCAAATTCGTCCCACCCGACTTGTTGCTGGTTTTGCCGTGGCGGGTCACATATGACCCACTTGGTTTCCTCTCACCCTTCAACCTCAAAGCCAAGCAAATTCTACAGATGCTGTGTATGGATAAGTGTAGATGGGATGAAGTGATCCAAGAACATCCTGCAAAACCATGCTGCATCATTCTGTGACGCTAGTGAAATAGAATTTGGAACAGCAAGCTAGCTCTGACTCACAAATGACAAGGCAGACTTTCAGTTACACCGTTAGTTTACTTCTGACAGTGTGACGTTACTTCCGTTTCCTGCCATGACAGAGACATCTTTTTGTTACACTTCCCCCCTAGCTATTAGTGAGCTAATTGTCCCTTCAATTGAGCCCTTACATTTTGAAAGCATATTCATTAAGTTAAATTTTCATGTAAATAAATCTCTCACTATTGGTAGCATATACAGGCCACCCTAATCTCCAGCTGTGTCCTTTAACTCCATGATCTCTACCATTAACTCCATCTCTAGTAGCAATGAATTAATCTCACTTGGGGATTTCAACAAAAACTGGTTGGATAAGTCAGCAGATAAAGAAACAAAATTATTTAACAGTATAAATCTCACCCAAATAATTAAGGAGCCAACCCGTATTACCCCCAGAACACAATCATTGCTTGACTGGATTCCTGTGTCACAGCCTGATAGAATCCTAAAGGCTGGTATCATGTCTGACTGCTTCAGTGACCACTCAATCATTTTTTGTGTATGGAAAATTAAATTAGCTAAATTACCCCCTAAGTTAATCAAAATTAGACAATATAAGAAACTGAACCCTGCTCTATTTATTAATGATTTGATTAATATTAACTGGGACAGATACCAACTTATACCGAATGTTCAGGATTCTTGGGATTTTCTGTATGATGAAATTACTGATGTTGTTGATAGACATGCACCTTGGAGAACTGTCAAAGTCAAGGGCAAACATCTACCATGGATCAACTCTGATCTTATAAGTCTCTTTAGAGAGAGGGACAAGGCGTGGGCAACTTATCGTCAAACTCGTGACAATGCTGATTGGGAAGTGTACCGGCATTTACGTAATATGAGAAAAACAAAAACACGTAACGCAAAATCCAAGTACTATAAAGAATCTCTCACATCCACTTTAAGAATCCTAAACAATTCTGGAATCAAATTAAAGCCATTATTAATACATCTGACAAGCACTCTATTAATAAAATGAAAGCTGAGGATACTATAATCCATGATTCACTAACTATTGCTCAAACTTTCAATCAGCACTTCTCGACTGTATGTTCCTCATTGCTACCTGAATCCAATATTATATCTTCCTCTAGCCATATTTCAGCCTGTCCCAGTTCCAGTTCCTTTTCCTTTAGGAAAATCTCACCATTAGAAGTTCAGAATGCCATCAGTGACCTGAAGGTGAATAGCAGTCCAGGACTTGATGGTTTACAGAACAGGTACATTACGGTAAGTTAGCTTCCCATGTTCTAATATATCCACTTGCTGATCTATTCAACCTTTCATTGGCCACCTGTGAGATACCAGCTGTCTGGAAATGTGCCCGCATCACCCCACTCCATAAAGGAGGCGATGTACTTGACACCAATAATTACAGACCAATCTCTATCATATGTTCCATCGCTAAAGTATTTGAAAAGTTAATTTATAATCCATTATAATCCAATCCATTTTCCATTTAATGTACGTAAGAAACTGGCCACTCAACTTATACTCCCAATTATAGATTATTGTGATGTTATATATCAAAGTGCTCATAAATCAGACCTTGCTTCACTTAACATAGCCTACAATAGACTCTGTAGATTTGTCCTTGGATGCCCTTTTCTTACCCATCACTGCACAATGTACACTAGACTCAACTGGCCAACATTGAATATGAGAAGACACATGCACTGGTTACAGCTGATATACAAATGCATTTACTTTATTTACCCATCCTATCTACAGCAGTATCTTACACTATATACAACAAGTTATCATATTAGACATTTACATTACATTTACATTTAGGTCATTTAGCAGACGCTTTTGTCCAAAGCGACTTACAATAAGTACATTTGTCAAAAGAAGGAAACAAAGAAACCACAACGTATCATTGCCGATAAAGTAAGAGCTAAAAGTAGAACAAGTGTTAGGTCCTTATCTGAGTAAACTAGTAGTTCAAGAGCAACAGTGCTACGATCAGAGTGCTATAGGTAAGGGTGTTTTTTTTGTTGTTGTTTTTTTTTGGGGGGGGGGGGGGGTCATTCCCCAAAAAGCCCCCAGTCATTCCCCCCCATTCATCCCAACCCTTTTTTTCTGTTCCCAATGTCATTAAATAATTTGGTAGAAGAGCTTTTATGTTTAAAGCACCAGCAGATTGGAACAACCTTCCTGCTAATATCAGATCCAGTTCCTCTCTTGGTATTTTCAAGCATGCTCTGTCTTCTCATCTCATGGTGACCTGTTCCTGTTTTCACTGAAGATGCATTTCTGATTTGTTGAACTGACACTAATCATTATATACTGTCATTCTAGTCTCAGTGTTGACCATTGTGGCCTTATTACGGTTGTTTTGTTCTGTACAAATGTAGTTACAATAACTGTGGTTTGTCCTTATTTGTACAACTGTTTTTTGTTTGTTTGTTTGTTTGCTTGTTTTGTCTGTTTGTTTTTTCTATATTGTTGAGAACATGTTTGTCTGTTGAATCTATGTTTGTCTATATGTTTGGACCCCCTTGAAAACGAGATGGTACATCGAGCGGTTTTATCCAAATAAACGAATTTACAACGTTCATGTTACATATATATAGTATATATATTATAGTATGAGGAAAATCCAGGGTAAAACCATTAAAGCAGATCACCATTCCTAGCCTGGAGCTTGCGACTGCTTCACTGGCTGTGAAAGTAGACAGGATGCTGCAAAGGAAACTCCACATGGAGTTACACGACTCTACCTTTTGGACAGACAGTACATCTATACTGAAATATATTCACAACAAAACAAATGTTTCCATACTTATGTTGCTAACAGAGTTGCCACAATCCACGACTTGTCCAAAGAAAATCAATGGAGGCAGGCAATGGAGACCTAATTTGGGGGGGGGGACACAGGGGACATGTCCCCTGCACTATTTCAAAAGGTTGTTTTGCTCCCCTGCACTTTTTACCATCCAAAAACAATGTTTCACTATAGTAGACAGAGACACTTCAAGCACTAGGACCAAGCAGAAAACGTCCGCTCAAGCTGAAGCCTGTTTCCCTTAGTTTAGACCGCCCACAAGCTCCTCGATTGGCTCTGCCGTTTCTTGTGTGATTGGCCGTCCCCGCTGTCACTCCATCTTGCTTGCACAGCGACGGTCTGCTAGTCTGCGGTCAGGAGTCCTACAGGAGTCTGCTACTGTGCGTTGGGAGTTTGTTCTGCCTGGTTCACGTCAGCTAGAGGGATGTTAATATCAGAGGTTTCATTTACATAAACGTTTGAATCGGTGTCCGTGTGCGTATGTGCGTGCGTGCACGCGTATGTGTGTTTGGTAATTAGACGCAGCCAGGATGTCTAAAAAAAGAAAAGTGGACATAAGAGACTTCTTTAGAAGTCAAAGTCTAAGTTACTCAAAGAAATGCGTTACACCCATCCTGCAACACCTTCACTGACTCCCAATAAAGCAGCATATCCACTTCAAGATCCTCCTCATCATTTACAAAGCTCTCAATAATCTGATCAATAAAATGTATTATTATTATTGTTGTTATTATTACTATTAGATTAGAATTGGGTGATAATGTTTTGCTACATGATTTACAACCAGTCAAACCAAAAAAGGAACAGTACACTTAAAAGTAGCAATAGAAAACTAGAAGAACTACTAGAAAACACAGTGAACTGAAAGAGTTAGAGTTTTATTAAAAATACTTTTGTCCCCCCCACCTTTGAAATCAAAATTTCGTCCTTGATTCAAAGGACAATCCAGCAGACTATGCTTCACAGGGATTCAGCAACATGGTTGACTTAACTTCCTGTCACAAAGGAAGACAATGGCCTAAAGAGCCAGAGGATATTTGCCACATTCCTTCAGATGATCCAGAAATAAAAAAGACATTTCTGTGAGTTGCTTAAGGATAAGGAAAACGAACCAGAAACCTCATTGAACACTTCTCCTCCTGGACAAAACTAGAAAGAGCTGTTGGCTGGATGCTAAAGCTCAACATACTCCTGCTGCTTTAAGGCCGAAAGGCTAAGGATAGTGTGACTTACACCAAACCAGCAGATAAACCTACAGATGAACACCGAGGCCTATCTGTTGGGTACTTGGATGAAGCAGATAAATCAATAATATGCCACAAAGAGCAGCACTACTTTGCCTCAGAACTCAAACTTCTCAAAACTGATAGCTCCATTCGGAAAGTGGATCCAATTCTTGATTACAGTATCATAAGGATTGAAGGAAGGATAAGTTCATTGGCATTGCCAACAAGCTTGAAGAACCCGATTATTCTCCGCAGGAAGGAACCACATGCTCTCCAAATTAGGCCAGAAGTTTTGGTTACCCTCTTCCAACACTCTTGCCCGAAAAAATCATTAAGTCTTGTGTTTTCTGTAAGCAAGAGTTGGTGAGCAGAAAATGGCGGACATACCCAAGGATCGTGTTCAGCCAAACCTTCCACCATTTTCTCATGTGGACATTGATTAATTTGAACCTATTGAAGTTTAAAGAGGTCGATCACAGGTCAAATGATGGGGAGTCATATTTACCTGTCTGGTGAGTCGAGCTGTTCACCTGGAAGTGGGAAGCACATTGGATACAGCCCCCTGCATTAATGCCATACGGCAGTTTCTATGTCGCAGAGTAACAACACTCACCATCAGAACACATCGTGGCACCAACGTTGTGGGTGCTCAGAGGGAACTAGAGTCTACTTTGAAATAGCTGATCATCAAAGAATCCAGGATTCACTGCTGACCATTAGAGTGAAGTAGCTGTTCAATCCTCCGTCAGGAGCCCACTTCGGAGGAGTGTGGGAACGATCAGACTGGTAAAAAGGTGCTTTCATCAGTTCTGAAACAGAAATTATTGGATGATGAAATGCTCCAGACGGCTTTATTTAACGACAGGCCCATCACGACTTTATCGACTGATCCAAATGACTTAGAACCCCTCACACAGAACCATCTACTACAACTGAAAGCTAAACCCCTCATGCCACCTGCACTCTTCTGCAAAGACGTCATCTACAGCAGAAAGAAATGGAAACAATTCCAGTATATTGCGGATCTGGCAAAGATGGATTAAATCATTTCTGCCATTCATGCAGCAATGGAAAAAGTGGACCAACACCAGAAGAAATCTGAACATCAACGATGTAGTGGTCATCGTAGATGATACTGCATGAAGGCACTCATGGCCGTGTAATAAAGACCCTGCCTGGGCAAAAAGGTCTAGTTCAGATTATTTTGGTTAAAAGAAAGACGAATACCCTGCAAAGCCCCATCGATAAGCTCTGTTTGCTTTTGGAAGCTGAAAGCTGAGCTAAATGTTATGCCCCTGCACACACATGCCACTCCCTCACACACAATCCTTTTGCCCATCTTTGCATACATGAACCCTACACTGATTGGACTATCGTTCCTGCCGCAGGACTGCATATGGTGATTGCGCCACAAGAGACATTTGTGCAACATGAACTTTGGGGGGGGATTGAAGTGAGGCATACTTGCATATTGATTAATTGGATGTGATGTATTAGTAACTGGTGATTGGATATATTTTGGAAATATTTCATTGTATATTGGTATCATTATAGACAAATATAAGAAACTATTTGATAAACAGTTCATAAACTGTGAGCCGGTTTCTTAAAAGTGTTTTAATTAAGTGTACCTAATAACTAACACTTAGTACAAGGACCTCAGTATAAAGCGAAGCAGTAGGCTAATCTGACTGTTTTAAACCCTCTGTAGTTTGATGTTTAACAAACCACCTCCATGAAAACTGTTTCAATTACTGCTCTTCAGGCAAACATGTTTCTGAATGTGCAGTTGAACTTGTTCACAGCTGATGGCAGCTGGAACATTAAGCTTTGAACTTCCAAAGTGTAAATCATCAACAGTTGTGTGTAATTCCCTCTGGTGAATGTTCAGTGTTGTGAAATGTGGTTCAGTAACAGTTGCCAACGGTTGTCAGGGGTAACAAAGCAGGTAAGATGAAGGTGAACGAGAAGGAGGATTTCTCTCGACTCACCGCTGCATGTAGGTGTATTTACAAAGAGGTGCATTTGATTTTTTATGGACACCGACAAGACGATGGGGTTCAGCCGCTCTGTCTCAGCATGAAGCGACGTCTGAAGACAACATGTCGGGTGACAGCAGGAAACGACTGATGAGTAACAGCTGAGCTAAAGGCTCCTGTCCAGCTCCACGTCTCATCTGCTCTGACAGATTTAGGACAGCAACATCCCAGCACATTGCAGTCTGCATCAGCGAAGCAAAACAACAATAACCGTATGTATGCGTTATTATGGGATTGAAGAGTTCAGGATGTGACTAAGCAAGTTGCCAGGTATAATAAATGTACAGGAACTGGGGTAGGTGACACTGTATGGACACGAAATATTTCTGATCATGTACAGGACAACAGAAAAAGACTTGAAACATTCATGACTTTATTTTCTTGAGGACTCATTTTAATTTATGAAATTGTTATTTAAAGGAAAGATCTGTGGCTGCAGCCTCAAGTGTCTTACTTTTGTAAGAAAAAAAAACACTTGGAAGATCACACTGGGTTCGCGAAGGTTTTGCCAAGCATTTAAAAGATAAAACAATTAATACATTAATCCACAAAGAATTTGGCATATCAATGAAAATGATAGGCAAAACAGTTCCGGTGCAGGATCTGTTGCCTTCAGGTGATGTCCTGTATCACCAGACACATAAAATAGTGTATAATATTAATATTAAGCAACAGTTTTACATCATGGAAAGCATTCAGGTCTCAGCAGTTATTGGGGAAATTACGATGTGAATGTCGAGCAAATGTATGTTGAGGTGGAGAATCAGTTCCTTAAATGAGGGTTCATTCCTCCTGTTAACATTGTACAGTTAACAGGAGATGTAAATGCTCATCCCACGAAGAATTATAACATCAGGAAAATTTGCGCATATGCTCCAAAATAACATTGGCTTACGTTGTAGTGACAACGTCAGGAGTAGAGGAGGGAGGTGGCTACACGATTAATGATCGTGAGATTGTAACGATTCTGAGCTGCTTGCTTAACTATTGTGTGTAGTTCGGGGTGCATTTATTGCGATAACTTTGGCTGTGATTGTTCCTGAGCGATAAAAATTAGGTCCGGAAGTATGTTTTTGAATGAATTTTCATATTTTTAAGTTTCATCCATATCCACTGAATTTTCACTGTGTGAGATGTTTTTTTTACACTGGTACTGTTAACTACAAGCTTTGTACCATAGACTTCCATTAAAACCACATTTTTTGACCCCCCCCCCCCCCTCTTTAAATTAAAGTGAAATTTCTCATTTCTCTGCAGCAAAATTCATACAGTTTTGTAAAAATAAAGTCAATCACAAAATTTCTCCATTTTAGCCCCTCCCCCACTGACCTATGGCGACCCTTTATATAAGGATTTAAGTGTCTGTGGTCTGATTACACACAGACGCACTCCTGGTAAATATTTTTTCACTTCAACCATTCTGAATAAAAGAGGTTATTACTAACTACACGTCAAAACCATTTTAGTTGATTTTTCTTTAAAAAAATTGTAATGGTTTGCATCCATGAATTACACAACTATGCCAATTTGTTGTAAAGGGTCACCATAGAGGTCAGTGGGGGAGGGGCTAAAATGGGGCAATTTTGTGATTGAACTCAAACCTCTTCATGAATGAAATTATAAAAAGGAAAAATATTGATGTTTCATAATTTAATTGCAGTTTAAAGTTCAAAATACAAATCTTGCAGTTAACAGTAGGCTACCAATGTAACTTTTTTTTCAATCTGACATTATAAAAAAAAAAATAATGCACCAAAACAAATCTTCTCACTTATTATTCAAATGGGTTAGCCGGTGATATAATAATAATCAAAGTAAAATTTGTTTTTTGTAATATTTAATTATAGTGTATTTTTCCAAAAGCGGTTGGTGGTATATGATCAAAACTGGCATCTAAAGGGTTCATTTTTAATCGTGATTAATTAAATCATGATATAAATGAAACAAGAACCCTTTCATGAAAACGATGAACAGAAATGTTTGGAAAATTATTGATCTTTCATAATTGTATTGCAGTTTAAAACTCAAACTACAAATCTTGTAGTTAACAGTATCAACATAACTTTTTTTAACAGGGCATAAGATATTCTGCCCCTTTTTTAAACAAAACTATTATTTGTCAACTCAATATGAAATATAACTTTGTGTGTGAAATATGTGTGAAATTGCTTTCCAAGTAACCGTATATCAGGCTTAGCTATTGGTTGGCATTTTCTAAAAAGACAAAATATATATATATATATATATATATATATATATATATATATATATATATATATATATGACATGGATGAAACAAAAAATATTTCTAAAAACATCTTAACACAGTTGTTTTCAATGGCTGTTATTAAGATGGTAAGAAGTTTGTATGTGCCTGTCCTACATATTTTATGTCATTATCTCAAATGCTCTCAACCATTTTTTCTTGCTAAGGGTTGTTTTTTTCCCCTCTCAGCTCTGTTTATGTATCTTTAGACATTGTCCTCGACTGACATCTAAAAAAAGGCTTGTGATCGAGTATATTTAGCAAACCTGATACAGGCCAGGGTACAGAACGATCCATTGGAATGGCAGGGAATCGGTGGCGTCTCAGATGGACTCCCATGATCCTCCTCACAATAGGATGTCTTTGTTTAATCTGTTTAGGTGTTACTCATCAGACTTATCTGTCCACAGCATGTTTTTTCCCTGGCTCCTGTCTCATTCTGAATGCATTACACCAAAACACATTCATCCTCTGTCAATCAATACACCTGTGGGCCCAGATACACTTCACTGATTCACTTCTATCCCTGCTGTCCTATTTACATTCCCTCCACTGCTTGGCTGCTGAGGAGCAAGAACAAGTGGCTAGAAGGCCTGCAGCCTAGATTTATTCAAGTGTTTGTGTTGGCAAAAGACAGAGGTTTATTGTGGAGGAACGTCGAGTGCCACTTACTTCCCGTAAGTGGCACGCAACAACATCCTCGCCGTTGTCCCCGTGTTGATCCACCACTGAGCTTGAGGAGCGTTTGGAACGTTTTCTATGAAATGTGTTTCTGTCTGCATTATCATTAGGTCTTTCCATTTTACTGATAACTCACATTTACTGAAAAACAGGAACAAACCTGTAACACCAACCTGTTCCTGTGTTTCACATGTAAATGTTTTTTACAGCAAAATCTCATGGCTCATGATATAGTCACCTGTCAGGATGACATTACGGTGCAAAAGGAAAGTAGGCAATAAACTGCTTAGTGATGTACATGGACACAAATTTCCAACTTTTTTCATTTGAAATGAATGTATTTCAATTGGAAGTATTGAAAGTATGTTTGTGTCTGCAGCAGTGGTGTGTTGGGACCTCAGGGTTTGTGTCTATGAAACAATTCATGGATGCAGTTGAATTGTTTCTGAACATTCAGATTGGAGCGACCTCTGTGTGGAAACACAGCCACGCACTTGCACAGGGGGTCTTTCCCCCTCCCCCTTCTGCCTGCAGGCCTGTGTCACTGAAAGGTTTTGACACAAACCAAACATTTTTGTTCGTTTCATGGATCCACACACACACTTTTTTCTCTTCAGTGGACATTGAAGTCACATGTGTCATGTACATCATGAGCTATTTTTTACTACAGGTCATTAAGAAAAAAAACTGCTTGAACAGACCCTTTAAGTAGACTAGGAGAGGCTGTGCTGTATTTCAAACAAAGCACTGTGATGCCCAAAGGCCGCAAATAATTATATCCATCTATCATGTATCTTCGAATGCAAGCCCAGCATCTATTCCAGCATGCTCCTCTCCTTCTTAACTTGCCTTTCTGACTTGTTTTCTTTTTTAGTTTCACGAAGAGGTTGACCTCAGAGGAACAAATTACCTTTTTATCTGCAGGATCTCTGGAAGACTTGCAGAAAGCCTGGGCTCAACTCCCTCAGATTCTAAATCAATAATGGCAATGATGTGGAAAAGAAATGAAATTGAGTGTCCTTGTTATGTTATGAGGAAGGTTATCTCAATCAGAGACTGTCCGAGGGGGCTGTTGTGGAAAGGCCGAGTTCAGGTAAATGTGTAATCTCTGTCCTGTTCATTTTCCTCTTCATCCTCTTCTGTGTAAAAAGTCTGAATGTGTTAAACTAATGAAAAAACTTTGATACAACTTTGAGACTTTGATACAAACATTGTTGCTTATCTTACAGATATTGTGGTAAGATTTTAGGTGTGGACCAGTGTGTAGGAGTTAGGTGGGTTAATGAGCAGAAATGGAATATACACTCAACAAAAATATAAACGCAACACTTTTGTTTTTGCTCCCATTTTTCATGAGATGGACTTAAAGATCTAAAATTCATTCCAGATACACAATATTACCATTTCTCTCAAACATTGTTCACAAATCTGTCTAAATGTGTGATAGTGAGCACTTCTGCTTTGCTGAGATAATCCATCCCACCTCACAGGTGTGCCACATCAAGATGCTGATCTGACATCATGATTAGTGCACAGGTGTACCTTAGACTGTCCACAATAAAAGGCCACCCTGAAATGTGCATTTTTTTTGCTTTATTGGGGGTCTGGGGACTCAGAACCAGTCAGTATCTGGTGTGACCACCATTTGCCTCATGCAGTGCAACACATCTTCTTCGCATAGAGTTTATCAGATTGTCAATTGTGGCCTGTGTAATGTTGGTCCACTCCTCTTCAATGGCTGTGCGAAGTTGCTGGATATTAGTGGGAACTGGTAAACGCTGTCGTATACGCCGGTCAAGCACATCCCAAACATGCTCAATGGGTGACATGTCCGGTGAGTATGCTGGCCATGCAAGAACTGGGACATTTTCAGCTTCCAAGAATTGTGTACAGATCCTTGCAACATGGGGCCGTGCATTATCTTGCTGAAACATGAGGTGATGTTCATGGATGTATGGCACAACAATGGGCCTCAGGATCTCATCACGGTATCTCTGTGCATTCAAAATGCCGTCAATAAAATGCACCTGTGTTCTTCGTCCATAACAGATGCCTGCCCATACCATAACCCCACCACCACCATGGGCCACTCGATCCACAACATTGACATCAGCAAAGCGCTCACCCACACGACGCCACACACGCTGTCTGCCATCTGCCCTGAACAATGTAACCCGAGATTCATCCGTGAAGAGAACACCTCTCCAACGTGCCAGACGCCATCGAATGTGAGCATTTGCCCACTCAAGTCTGTTACGGCGACGAGCTGGAGTCAGGTCAAGGCCCCCTAGAGGACGACGAGCATGCAGTTGAGCTTCCCTGAGACGGTTTCTGACAGTTTGTGCAGAAATTGTTTGGTTATGCAAACCAATTGTTTCAGCAGCTGTCTGAGTGGCTGGTCTCAGACGATCTTGGAGGTGAACCTGCTGGATGTGGAGGTCCTGGGCTGGTGTGGTTACACGTGGTCTGCGGTTGTGAGGCCGGTTGGATGTACTGCCATATTCTCTGAAACGCCTTTGGAGACGGCTTATGGTGGAGAAATGAACATTCAATGCACGAGCAACAGATCTGGTTGACATTCCTGCTGTCAGCATGCCAATTGCACGCTCCCTCAATGCTTGTGGCATCTGTGGCATTTTGCTGTGAGACAAAACTGCACATTTCAGAGTGGCCTTTTATTGTGGGCAGTATAAGGTGAACCTGTGCACTAATCATGATGTCAGATCAGCATCTTGATGTGGCACACCTGTGAGGTGGGATGGATTATCTCAGCAAAGCAGAAGTGCTCACTATCACACATTTAGACTGATTTGTGAACAATGTTTGAGAGAAATGGTAATATTGTGTATCTGGAATGAATTTTAGATCTTTAAGTCCATCTCATGAAAAATGGGAGCAAAAACAAAAGTGTTGCGTTTATATTTTTGTTGAGTGTAATATGCATAACTATGGTTTAATTGATATAATCACCTGAAGTTAAGAATTGTTCTGTTTTCATTACCTGAGTTTGAGCCCTTCACATCTACAGTACATAGGGAGGGGGGCCTCTTCATGGATTCTGCCATGTTGTACTGCCATGTTTCAACAGTAGTCCAAATGGACAAACCAAACATGGAGTCTTTCATGTTATTATTTAACCTTAAGGCAGAGCTGTTCAATTGGAAGGAATATTTACTGGCCGTATAGTGACCCATATGAGCTGCCCTCTCTCATCTCCGCGCAGCAGTGTAGACTTGCTCCACAAGGCACGCGGCCACAACAATCCTCACTGCGCGCCCCCGCTACGTTCTTCTTCATGTACTTTACGCGCCTGATGTTGTTCTGATGACCGTTCCGCCTCATTGAATGTCACTTTCTACTGAAAACTCAGAAAGTTGACACTGTATTTTGATAAGCTGTTGCACTCTTCAGACTGGTGTGAGCGGAACCGGACCGGTACTTTTATAATAAAAATGCGGCTGTGTGTCTCCATCCAAAATCCACTGCGCTCGCGCTCCCTGCACGCACAGATCCGCTCATGCTCACATGCCCTGATGCAGGTGTTGACTCGGAATATGTGCAGAGACGGCGCTCCTTCAAAACAACATCAAGCCATGCGTGTGTAGTATTAGGACGTGAAGACATATGTACAGCCAGCAATCGGGCAGAGGCCCATTTGGGCTGGTGCAGTGTGAGTGCAAAGTGGCGGGGGCCCATGTGGGGGGCAATCGTGCCGAGGCACGGTACCGATCGCGCCCTTAGGCAGCGAATGTTAATAAAAGAAGGATTGTTTTTTGATAAGCTTTGGAACTCTAAGTAAGCCTATTTCTACCTGAATTTCTTTCAACTATTAAGCTGCTGAGTTAACCTATAACTTATATTAAACTTGATAAAATAAGACAATATATGCACTCATATGTCGTTGTAGTGTTTTACAGTATCTGAGGCATGCTCATCATTTTCCAGACATATTTTTCTGGCCCCTCATTTTGGATCATTCCCATCAACATTCAAAACTAAATGAATAGCCCTGCCTTAAGGTCACCGTTCTCTGACACGCTTGCTAAGGGAGGCACTTTTTCTGAGTTATTTATCCGCCCATGCTTGGAAAGCCACATCTTTGCTGTTTTTGGAAAAATGATGCAGTCAAGGCTGGACATGCACAGCACCATGACCTCTGACCTACAACGATAAAATACTTTTTATTTTACTTTTTAAAACAAATATAACTGGGTTTGTATTACAAGGGGTAGTTTAAATTGATATGAAACAAGTATAAAATAATAAACTACCTTAATGTAAAAAAAAAACTCGATGAATAAGATAGTTGCCGGAGTCCTCATGCTTCCGTTGTCGGACTGTTTACCTTGTTGGCATTTAAGACTGTGTTACGTTCACATATTTATGCTTGTGAGCTGGTAAAATGTTTATCTTATCTGTAAGAGCTTAGTTCATGTGGCAGCTAAAGTACATAAGTTAAAAAGTAAAAAATTATTTTCCCAGTTTTCATGTAACTTTGGTAAAAATATCATTTCAATAATTTTGATACAGTTAAAAAGGTCCCCAAGCATGGTAACTGTGGTCCCAAGACTGATTGTGAATACTTGGACTCCGCGACCCGACACCGGATAAGCGGTGGACGATGAGAGACGTACAATGTATTTTGTTTGCATTGTGAATGTAACTCAATACAGACAAGTGAAGGAGAGCGCTGTGTGTTGTCTCTTCGTCCTTCTCCTGTTACTTTTCCCCGTTTAAGGGCACAACACTTGCTGAAACCCACTTCGTCCACTCTGCTTAGACTCTGCAGCGTCTGCAGCAGTGAGCTCCTGATAATCTGCACATAAATGGCAGGGTGGCAAGAAGGGGAAAATAAATAAATAAATGAACTAACCCCACAGCTATTAGCGCCAAAGTCATCCTTGATTCCTGAGCCGGTTTCTGTCTCCCATAATCCTCAGGGTGTCTTTGTGATGAACAACCTGCCTTGTAGCGATGCCTTAATGAAGAAGAATGCAGCGCTTCCTTTTGCTGCCAAAGTTAACATTAAATAATGCACTGTGTGTGTGACAGGGCAGCATAGGGATCATTCATTCCAGAGCATCCAGGATGGGTCATCTGCGCCTGCAGGGGTCCTGGGGGGCCACTGCTAATTATAGCCTCCGCCCAGGAGGGCCATGATGAAGAAGGAGGCTGCTGAAGGGAGTCAGTTTATGTGTGTGTCAGGCTGATTGTTTCTCTATGTGCAGGTGTGTATCTGTGGTTGTGATTGTGTATATTTTTAGTTACACTTTAGCTGAGGTGTGAAGCAAACGCTAATTAATATACCAATTTAACATATTCTCATTCTCTGCAGACTCAGACTTTATATATGAAGTGGTCACCTTACCCATTAGTTTGTGGACTATGGTATTGAAGTTGCCATCTTTGTTTCTGGCTGTTGCCATCTTGTATTTTTTGGTGCTATAAGTTATTATCAAAGCCCTTTTACACTGCCCTTTCGTTGGAATTATCAGTCCTTTTTTCCACAACATCGTTAGTGGAAAAAGGTACAGAGATGGAATGACTGGAGGTGCAGAGTTAGGGCTTGCTTTTGTGGGAGCTGATTTCATGCATACCATCTCCTGCACCATAGCACTGTTGGTAGTGGACCCTCTATGTAACCTTAGTTGTACAGGTTGCTTGCTTTAAAGTAGCTAAAAGAAATCTATAAACTGTACTGTTAACTAGCAAGACAACTGCTAATGCTAAGTTAACTATCCCAATGCTGGCTTGCTAGTTAGTAGCTTAAGGACCCAGAGATAGCTAGCTAGCATTTGCTCATTCAGTTGTTATGTTGCAAATGAGACAATTGCAATTGCTGTGAATAACTGATAAAATGCTGTATGTATACTTCAAGAAACAAACAATCTTCAAAGGCTCATTTAGCATGTTCAAAGCAACTGGCTAAATGAGGGAAGCATAACTGACATTCATTTGCTAACATTTCCTATCATTATTTACATACTCAAACCAAATTGTAAACGGGAAATGAAAATCACTCCCTACGGAGGCAAAGGAAATGGCTATGAGCTACACTGCGCTGAATGGGAACACTATAAATGTGACAAACAAAAATTCACTCCTACGGAGGAAACAGGCAAGGCTATGAACGTTACGGGAGCTATACTAGAGCAAAAACCGTAGCACGGTCAGCATGGGGCTATGAACAAAAGAAACAGGCTTCACTAACTCCTAACCAAAATTTACGACAAAAATCACTCTTGACGAGGAAAGCATGAAAAATAAGGAATACAAACTTAGTCGCAAGATGTGGGCTGTGGACGATGGCAAGAGGTCGTGGAACGAAGACATAACGTTATACTCGGACGCCGGACAAGAGGAGACACAGACTATTTAACACATGAGGGTTATGGGGAACAGGTGAGAACAATCAGGGATCAGGGGAGACGTCAGACAGGAGACACATGAGGAAGGGCAAGTGACCTGAAATGAGAGGAGAGTTATTCTTCAAAATAAAACCGGAAATTCACAAGACAATAAACCCATGACGAGACACCCCTCACCGTGGCATGACACTATGTATACCCACCACCTGATCTGTCCTGCCTGCGTCTCCTGGTATTTGTGAGTTCTGTTTTTCTGTGGATTATCTTGTTCCATTATTTTTGTATAGTGAATAAATTCTCAAGTAAAATACATGATACGTGAAAATTCAACCAGTAACAAAGTATCTGTACGTCATTACACCCCACCTCTGATAAATCAACATATGAAACATATTTTTACAGAAATCATTGTAATGCAGGCCATGATCCTTACCAACAGTTGGGGTCAAAAGCTTAGAGAACAATGGAGTGCCACCCCTTCTGAATGTAGTAGGCTTGAGCATCACCACAGGGTGCGACGATGGGGAAGACGTGCACCATTGGGCAGACTAACAAAGCCTTTTAAAAGGGCCCTCTTCAATGCTGCAGTAATTTGGCATACCAAGTACTTGTACTACAACTTATTGACCCGTATTCACATGGGTAGCAGACCACCACAAAGCAAAGGCAAGTCTAATCAGACGTTCCAGTGGTTGTCACCAGTATGTTGTCTTGCGCCTTAGGTGGGGTTTAACCAGTACCAACATGAAGTCAAAATTGTTCCGTGTCATGAAACACTTGTGTTAAAACAAAGTTCAGTATAAATGGTGTAATTACGGCATAATGAGAGGTCTTCTTACATTGATTATGGTGAAATCTCCATTACAGTTTTTTGTGTATTATTTCTAAACAGCGGGCACAACTGTAGCTATGTGTGCAAAACTCTAACACAGTCTGCACAGCAGCAGTTCATGTGGACCAAACTCTAGCTCCTTTTTCATTGCTTGAACAGTTTTATAAACTCTCCACACTTCACTCCTGACTTTAACCACAACCTGCACAACATCGTGGATTTACAGCACTTCAAATGTTACACACTGCTATCAAAACTGTTACCCACACATTCAACACAGAATGATTTCAGCCTGGTGACTTTCAAACACTGATGGTTGCAACTTAAGCTGAAAGCCTCAGCAGGTGTCTGGTTTTAGACTTAGTAGTGAACACATGTAGATATGGGGAAAGTCAAGAGTGGCAGGTAGACAGGTCAGTGGAGGAAGACCTAGAAGAAGACACAGAGCTGTAACTGCCGATTGAAATGAGGGCCAACAGGTCTGTGGATAATGCTGTAAACATGGCCCTCCACTTCATCCTCCAGTACCTGGACTCAGCAGGAACCTACGCCAGGATCCTGTTTGTGGACTTCAGCTCCACCTTTAACACCATCATCCCGACCCTACAGGACAAGCTCTCCTAGCTGCAAGTGCCCAACTTCACCTGCCAGTGGATCACCAACTTCAAGTCTGACAGAATTGCAGCATGTGAAGCTGGGGCAGCACGTCTCCAACAGCATGACTATCAGCACCGGTTCACCTCAAGACTGAATACTTACCCCACTTCTCTTCTCCCTGTACACCAAAAGCTGCACCTCCAGTCACCAGTCCATCAGGCCCCTGAAGTTTGCAGATGACACCATCCTCATTGGGCTCATTGCTGGCGAAGATGAGACTGCCTACGCCCACTAAACTTAGGACGTCTGATGGACGTGCAGACAGTCTCACCACTACTAAACATGTAATTCTACCTGCTGTTTCTGTTCAATGGTTAAAAACTGTCATTACACCAGAATGTACAATTTCCTTTAAAGTTGTTGAAATATGTGCGCATAAACTTTGCATTGTATTTCTCTGTTCATGCATGAAAATCACTCACCTTTCGGCGAAATTCGCCGTTTTGAAGCCAAAACAGGTGACCTACTTGAATCGTGTAGATTCGATGAGAAATATTTTTTTTGGGCGGGGGGGAGCACGTGCACCTGCGCGGAAGGCAAGCAGCAGTTCGCATCGTTCGTGCCGCCTGACCTGAGCGTGCCCGTTGAGGAGTCGGAGTGCAGACCGCCGGAAGCTAGAAGAATTTGGTGAGTGATAATTTCAATCATTTTTATATTTTCTCGTAGCCTATATCTAAGTTAGCCAGGAGCTCTGTTGGCATAGGCTTAGTTATCGTTAACTGCAGCTTGACAAATGGAGTCATTGAACACAGTGAGCGAACACAACGTTAGCTGCTAGCCAACTAAAGCTCCCAGTGGAAAATGATTAGCTAACGCTACTTTTAACTAGATATTGTTACTGAAGTTAGCTTCGAGCTTGTAGCTCTGACTGTAAATCACAGAAAAGAAACGCTGGTTATAGTGCTTCTTTCTAATATTACTTGTATTTCCAGGTCCTGATGTGAGAGGAGGACTGACAAGGCTGAAGGTGAAGTGGTCCGTCCATCGTCCTATCCTATTAGGCTAAACTAGAGAACACCTTAGTAGTAGATACTGTAACCCAGCCTCTAAAGCCTTTCGTGACACACAAAACATAATGAACCCTGGCATGTTCTGAATTTTAAATAGCAGGCTTGGATGGTATTTATTTATTCATTAAAACTTAATAGAAAGTGGTTTTGAGCCATTTCAAATCGTGGAAGCTGAGCATCTCGCGTTCGTAGACTGTGCGCTCCATCCACTGACAATCAGGGCGCCATTTCTTCCTGCGCGGGATAATCCGCGTGGGAGAAGGGGAGAGATCCACAACTTAATTGCGTGGTGTTTATGTGTCACGTAAGGCTTCAGACGATGGGTTACAGTTAATAAGTCCGCTAACACTAATACATTATTTTTGCAGAATGAGTGTGTTAGGGGAGAAGGATGCAGCTCTTATTAAACAGCTGGATGCTGGGCTGAAATGCAGCTGGAACTGGTCCTGGCTAAAGCTGGAGGGAAAGGTGTCAGTCAAAGGGCGAGAGGTGTCCTTTCCTCTAGGTGATGTTTTCAACCAAATCAACAAGCAGGGATTTGCCAGATGTGGTCTTTGCCACAAAGACATTAATTATGCGAACAAAGGCAGCCATGCTTTGCAGGCTCACTACCAGACAGAGATCCATAAGAAGAAGGTGGAGATGATCGCGTCCACACATAGTGTTGCCAGCACCTTCCTTCCAAGTTCATCTAGGCAAAGTCCTGCAAGCCAGAGTCAAGCAAGCCAGGGCCCAGAGACTATCAGGCAGCAGTGCCAGGGAAAGATTCCTGTACCTGTTAAAAACCGAATTCCAAATGCAGAGGTAGGTGGTGTAGGTCTGTTAGTTAGCACAGTTAGCATAGACAGAGTAAACGAGCACTTTGAGATTGTTTATTTAATGTAAATGTATTATTATTGTTGTTATTATTATTATTCACAATCATACACTATCTTACATTAATTACATAATTTGTGTTTTAGGCAATGGTTCTTGGAACGCTGGCGGAGCATTCCGTCTCCTTCTCCATGGCTCCTGTAATTGTTGAGCTTGCCCAGACGCTTGCATTGGACAAACCAGCTTTGCAGGGAATGAAGCTGTCGCGGACAGCAGCTTCATACAAGATGCTCCATGGTTTAGGTATTTACATTTTCTTTCTTACCCACTATTTCACTTAGTGAACTTTACACATGTTGTACCATGTTGCTACATATACTGCTATGTTGCCAGAATGACCTGTATGTATATTTATATTGAATCAATTAGATTATGCATGTGGTGTGACAAATCTGTCCAACTTTGCATAGGGCGGACCTACTCTGAGAGGATCTTTTCTAACATGAGGAGATTTTCCTTTTCATTGAATTTAGATGAGAGCACCTCTAATAACAACAAAAAGATTGGTCTCAAATCAAACTAATGCCATCAAACTCCACTTTTTGCTTCAGTGTATGCCCTTTAAAATGTTGCATGGCTAATAAACCTTTTTATGTTGAAGATCCTCTCCATGCTGGTTTGCTATTACCATGAAGACTATAGGAAGGTGATGGTGGAGCATTTGGGGTCCTTGGAGGTCCCAAAGGTTAATGCTGCTTCATTGGAGAAGGTGCTCTGTGATTTTCTTCAGAAAAATAACATCCCGTGGCAGAACCTTGTCAGTTTGTTGATGGACTCGTGTGCTGTAATGAGGGGCAGCAAGACCGGCCTCGAGACCAGGATCCACCAACATTGTCCCAACCTGCTGGATGTTGATGGAGACTCCTGCCATCATATCCACAATGCAGCGAAGAAATTCTTCGAGCCCTTTGACGGCTACCTGGAGAAGCTGTTCAGCGATCTCCAGCTTGACCATCAGTGGAGTCCAGACCAGGTAATCAAAATGCCAAGCACATTTGACACTATAGTGCTCCACTGTCCTCTTTCACTCCACCCATTTGAATTTGGTATAACCTGTATTTGTCAGCTCTAGTCTAGACCACGGCTGCTGTACTGTACTGTGATACAACTATGGAATGTGTATAATGTCTATGTGTTTCTTTTAAAATATTTTTCTGTCTATTGTCAGGTGATGTACCTCAAGGAGATAGCCATGATCCTAAATCTCCCTGCCTCCAGCCCACAAAGGGGGTTTGTTCCTCATCGCTGGCTATCTGCATATGATGCCAGCATGGCAACCCATGCCATGATGCCTGCGTATAAAGTCCTCTATTATGGATACCTCTCCACTGAGGACAAGGAGCTGTACAGGGGGCCTTTGGAACTGTTGTACACCAAGTACCACGTCAATCAGGCTGCAAGAGCCAGAATTAAGGTGGTTCAGGAGGAACTCAACAGGAAAGGTGATGAGACTTCCAATGTTCCAATCCCTTATAATAATTAGCACTTATACTTGTTGTGTAGTTAATAATCAGTAGGAATATGTATTGTGTTTTTCACTTACATTAACTCATCTTTCACAGGCATGACTCCACAAGGCCGTGAGAGAAAAAGGAGGGTATGTCAGAAGTCGTGGCATGAGGAGACGACAACAGTCCTACGGCTCAGCATCTACATGGGTGTGCTTGCTACTTTCAAGGAATACGTCATGGTTTTCCAGGCGGGCGCTAGTTGTGCTAGAAATGACTGCAACTTGACTGCACCTGCATGCACATCCAATGTTGGCAGTCAATCAATTTCATAAGAATTTGTTTTACATACACAGGGTAGCCAGACTATGGTCCACAAACTTCACGATCGGCAGCTTGAGCTGTTCCTGGCCTACTTGGCTTGCTTTGTGAAGGCCGAGCATATTACTAAGGTAATTCCTTACACCCACTCTGCCTACATTAGTTGATTGATTTCATCCCTATTTCTGTTGTCTATGCCATTAGTTGAGTATTTCCTCTTTTTTAAGCAATCTGGGGTCACTTAAGTTATTACTCCCATTAATTACTTTCCTTACACAGCTGTCTCCCAGGGCTCTAAGGGAGTAGAGCGCGCATTCTCGAGGACTTCCGTTAGCCGGTCGGCGGCTAACTTCGGCTAACTCTCCAGCGAACAACGACGTCGGCGACTCCGCCTCCAGGCCGCCGTTCACCAGCGCGGCGACCTTCGACAGCGACATCGGCGCCTCCGCCCAGCGGTACAGCAGAAAAAGAATGTTACTGGGCCCCCTCTCAGCCATAACTCAATGGGTCAACACACCCACAGCACTGCTAGCTTAGCTCCCCGTGTGACTAGGGCCCGAGATGTACCCATAAGCCGCGGTGTTGGTAATATAGCTCGACTGACTGCAACTAGCCCGCCTCAGTCCAGGCTGTTAACCGAGTTTGATGTGTCTGACTACTATCTGACGACTATGACCAGGACCACAGGAAGTGTGACGTGACTCGTTCCAGACCTGACAGCCCAAACTCAGACATATCGGTTGGGTCAAGAAGAAGTGAAGCCAGACTATTCGACCTGGTCAGGCGTCAAGAGGAGGCCGCTCTCGAGAGGGAGCGCATGCAATCCAAGACTCTGTCCCAACAGGCGGAGGCAGCCCTGGAAAGGGAGCGCATGCAAGCTCGAGCTATGAGCCAGCAGGCTGAAATCGCCCTGGAGAGGGAACGGATACAAGCCCAAGCCACGTCGAACCAGATCCAGGCCATGCTAGAGCTGGCGAAGCAAAGTGATAGCACCATGAGACAGTCTATGCAATTGATCAAAGACGTCATTCAGAGCATCACGCCACGCCCTTCAGCTCGATCCTCGAGAAGGATGTCGCAGAAACCTTCAAGAGAACATTCTCCAGACCGCTCCCGTGGTCACACAGGAGAGGTTCAGACGCCAGCAGAACCGACTCCACCCAAACAAACCAGGGTCCTCCCTGATCGACCTCGCGACCTTCCTGCAGGAGGAGCTCCGCAGCATCAGCCTGGACACACTCCTCTCAGTACCTGCCCCGAGAGAAAAGAGAGACGGTGGAGAAAAGGGCCAAGGGAGAACCGCCTCAGTAATGCACACCACCGGCGAGCCAGAACGAGAACAGCCCCGAGCCGCCGGTAAGGGGGGTGCCTCCAAACAGATTACAGACAAGAAGAACCCACGCTGTCATTATTGCGACAAAGGGCACTGGCTCGCGAGCTGCGAGGAGTTCAAAAGACTCAGCACGGACCAAGCATGAGACTGGATCTAGAGGGATCAAAGGTGCTGGAGGTGCGCTCGGAAAGGTCACAGAGCGTCGGAGTGCACATTGAAGAGGAAGTGTAGTCGTTGTTCTGCTGTGCACTGGGATGTATTGCACAACGTCAACCAGCGGACCAATGAGAAGGTCGCTGATGCCAAGTCCAGGATCATGTATGTGGATCCGCCCAAGAGTGGTAGCTCCAAAGTCATGCTAAAAATGGTCCGAGTCCACCTGCGCCATCAGGGACGAACGTTGGACACCTATGCTGTGCTGGATGACAGTTCAGAGAAGACCCTGCTCCTACATTCAGCAGCCCTCCAACTGGGTGTCCAGGGCCCACAAGAAGTACTGACCATCCGCACGATTCGTCGAGATATCAACGAGATCATCGGTGAACAGGTCGCCCTCACCATCTCACCGGTTGATCGACCAGACAGACAGTACACCATCGGTAATGGGTTTACCAGTCAGCACATTGCACTGTCTCAGTACGATTACCCCATCTCACAGCTCCAAGAGAAGTATCGTCACCTCCGCAACCTGCCGATACCACCAATTAGTGGAGCAATACCGACGATCCTGATTGGATCAGACGCCGTTCACCAGCGCTGCGACCTTCGACAGCAACATCGGCGCCTCCGCCCAGCGGTACAGCAGAAGCGGCACCCCTCCCCCCCAAAGAGCTCCACCCGGCCGCAACAGTACCGCCTTGCCACCAAGGTACTGAGTGTGAATGAGTGAGTGTAAGTGTGAGTGTGTGTAAGTTTGTTCTGTTGATTCTCTCTCTATAAATGAGTGCTCCATTTTAATAGGTCTCCCTCTGGTTATTTAATTGAGTGTCCACCCTTTTTAATCGTTTGTACATCGTGGTACGCCGGTGGCTATACACAGCGCCGTATTTTCCCGAGTTCGTCGTATACAGTCCTCATTTAGTTCAGTGTAATCTATAACTGGTTACCGCCGCTACAGAAAATATGATGATGAAATATGATGAAATGTAAAAATGTATAGTGTTGTTGTTATTGTTTAACTTCTTAATACAATATTTTTTCAGAACCTGTGCTTGGCTTATTATTACATCCACTCAACACATTTGGCTACTGTGAAATTGGAAAAGGGAAACTTTGATTCTAAATTATTTTTTTCTGGCATGCTCTCTCTGCAATCGCAAATTGCATTTCAGGTTGATGGTTTGTTTCAATAATGGTAGAAAACTCTTAGGTTGGTTTCTTTGCCCCCCCAAAAAATCTTGTCTGTCAATCATGATGGAAGAATGCATTAAGCCATGTTGGTGCCCTTACCACATTGTGCCTCATATATTAAATGTTAGACTAAGTGACAGGATGGCATGCATATTTATTATATCGCAGGCGCCCAACAGTGTCCGTCTGTCCGTCCGTGCGCCCGTCCGCGCGCCCTTCGCACCTTTTTCACCCCTGACGCATTTTCATGCCTGTCTGTTGATTAAGCATACTAAAGCAGACATGATACTTCGGGAAATGTGTTTATTTTGACAAATAATACAATAAAATACACAAAATACTAAAATCACAAAATGTTACAAACCAGAGAACAGTGGTTTAATCACAAACTTGTCCACGACAGTGCGAAGCCAGATGTTAAGTTATGTTTCTAGTTGGTAACATTTAGTGAGCCAATGACAGTCAGAAAGTAGCATACTAACGCTATTATTAGCAATATCACACTAGCTTGCTAGCTAGCCGGTCAGCTTGCATTACCCAAGGAAGCATAGCTACGAATTGCTGCTATTATTAACGTAACAGTAGCTTGGGACTACATTTATACACGGTGCAAAGAAGCACTATAAAAACGATCTATAAATGAGACATTTGACGTAGAAACACGTCCACAACGACATTTGGACCACAATTAGCCATTATACAGAGGTCCTGTGGACGTGAATGTGCGTCGGGAAAAGACGCCATCTGGCATCACAGTCTGCACCTTCAGGGGACTGACATTGGACGTGCAACAACATCGTAGAAAAGACATCATTTGGATGTATGCAACATTTTCATGGCTGAATGCCAAACCGCTACCATATCGAAATTTTGTGTAATTTCTGCGCACAGACCAATTTGGTTGTTTTTTTTTTATTGCGGCCTCCAAAACGCGAGTTACTTTCGCGTAAGAATAATAAGAAGACACATTCGAATAACAATAAGGCTTCGCAGCCCGCCGTTGTCGGCGCTTGGGCCCTAATAAAATAAAAATGTTCACGTGAAAGAATTTCACTTTACTTTAAAGAAGATATTGATTTGTGTGAAGTCACTAAAATGATTAAATTGTAAAGAGGAAAAGGGTCTAACTTGTGTGTTGGTGTTGACGTTAGTGTTTTTCGTCTGTGTGTTCAGTGTGAGTGACAGTGTGTGTCATCGCCATGACAATTGTTCAGTGTTTCGGTTTTGCAGATGATGTGAACTGTTTAGTTCAGGTGACTGTTGATGATGCAGACTGTGTTAGAGTTTTGCACATGTATCTGCAGTTGTCACCAGCATCGTTTAGCAATGGGGAAAAACTGTAAAAATGCCCATTAGCTCTTCGCTGAGCAACAATGTAAATGCACATAGTGGACAAACAATAGTTTGTGTTACTGTTAAAACCATAGAAATCAGAGTAGAACCGACATTCCCATTCAGATCAGTTCAGCATGAGTGGCAGAACTGCTACTATTTTGATGTTTACCATTGCAAAGAATGTGTTAGAATTGGCTTTTACTTTGTTCACTTTAGACTTGTACTTTTTCATTGAACTCTTCTATAAATCACTTGTTGTGCTCATTAAGGCAGTATGACATGTTAAGCTGATAAGCAGGAACCCGTTGAATCTTCAATGCCCTCTTTGATCTGTTAGTTAGGTTTGCTAGAATAGATACACGCATGAAGGATAACACCCATATTACATTTTTGTAAGTCCACGTCAGAGATGACTGACCAGTGAGACTCGGTTACATTTTGTTTTATGCAAGAAACGCTGCAGCTGGTATTGTTTCGCCTTGTGGGTCTGTATTTCAAGAAAGAATATGGTCCTGGAGACAACTCAGTTGCCAGGAAAAATGTTGGCATTGTATGTTTCTGTAAACCACCGGATACTTTGCATAATGAACCAAAAATGTGTTTAATATCAGCTCACATCAGGCTTTAATAAATGCACATAGTGAAATGATTGGTTAGATTTAGCTAATAAAACAGTGGGAAACTTGGGTACGGTGATCAACCGCTCATATGGATCAATGACTGTGTCATGAATTACACTGTGCCCATTGTGTTCGTAAGACACAAATGCAAATTATTGTGCACGAAAAAACATGCATGCTTGCCTGATCATTTTATTTTTATTTATTTCAGGGATGCAAATATACCTACAAATATATACAGAAAACAAACAGTGCCATAAAAGCCAAAAACACATTTTTCAAATTTCTCAAATTGCACTTTCGTCTCAGATTGGCAGTTCAGGTTTAAAAAACCAGAGTGGTGTTTTGTAATTGGGTTTCTGTGTTAGTCATGGACGGTCAAAAACGAACACCATGTTCTAACATAATGTTGCTCATAAGTGTACCTGGTACCAGAGCACCCGAGGCCAAAGATCCATGATTGAATTTGTAGTTGTATCGACAGATCTGCAGTCGTATGTTTTGGACACTCGGGTGAAGATCACCACCTGGTGGTGAGTTGGGTCAGATGGAGGGGGAAGCTGCCGGACACACCTTGTAAACCCAAACGGGTTGTGAGGGTGAGATGGGAACGTCTGGTGGAAGTTCAGGAGATCTTTAACTCACTTGGAGGAGCTTGGGGACATGGAGCATGAGTGGTCCGCCAAAGTTGTCCCTTGTCTCTGATCCTGTTTGTGATATTCATGGATAGGATCTCAAGGCGCAGCCAAGGTGAGGAGAGTGTCCGGTTTGGGTACCTCAGGATTGCATCGCTGCTATTTGCAGACGATGTACTTCATCAGGCCAGGACCATCACCGAGCGCCGGGACAGTTTGCAGTCGAGTGTGAAGTGGCTGGGACGAGAATCAGCACCTCCAAATCTGAGGGCATGGTTCTCCACCGAAAAATGGTGGATTGCTGTCTTCAGGTGCGGAGTGAGTTGCTTCCCCAAGTGAAGGAGTTCAAGTATCATTGGATCTTGTTCAGTGAGGGAAGAAGCGTAAAAATTGACAAGCGGATTGGTGTGGCATCAGCATTATTACAGACTCTGTACCAGACTGTCATGTTGGGTGCTAAGCTCTCAAAATCTGTGTTTCAACCCTCACCTATGTCCATTTGGTTTAGGTCGGGACCGAAAGAACACGATTCCGGATACAAGCGGCCAAGATGTGTTTCTTTCGTAGGGTGACTGGGCTCAGCCTTAGAAATAGGGTGAGGAGCTCAGACATCAGGGAGGAACTTGGAGTCGAACTGCTGCTCCTTCATGTCGAAAGAAGCCAACTGAGATGGTTCGGTCATCGCATCTTATTAGGATGCCTCCTGGACGCCGCCCTCTGGAGGTTTTCTGAGCGCTTAGAACTGGAGACCCTGGTGCAGACTCCATGGAGGGATTATACATCCCTGCTGGCCTGGGAGCGCCTGGGGGATGCTGGTGAGTGTTGCTGTGGAGAAGGATGCCTGGAAGGCCCTGCTTAGCCTACTGCCACCGTGAACCGACCCTTGGATTAGCGTAAGATAATGGATGGATGGATGGATGAATGGATGGGTTTAAAAAATTTTAATCAGGAGAGTGAAGTGAAACCTCCCTACTTTTTTGGCTTTACATCTTTGAAAGTCTCAGTCCGGGGCGATTAAACAGTGGGACAACACCCTGTCTCCCAAAAAATTATGTTCCCATAAAAATAAATTGCATATCAATTACATTTAGAGAAAAACACGTTTTTACGGTTGCAGTTTTAAACACAATGGGTAACATTGTAAATCAAAACAAAACAAACAAAACAAAAAAAATTGGTAGTAAAAACACCACGGTTGACTTTTGTAACAGCTCTCCTATCAAATACAGATGGTTTGTTGCGTCCTCAGTGTCTGATACCGCTGAACAAGGCACCATTTAGTTCTGTATGAGACAAGTTTGTTGACATTACATTTACATTTAGGGCATTTAATGGTCCTCATTTAGTCCTCATTTGGCATTTAGCAGACGCTTTTGTCGAAAGCGACTTACAATAAGTACATTTGTCGAAAGAAAGAAAGAAACCACAACAAATGATTGCCGACAAAGAGCTAAAAAATAGAAACAAGTGTTAGGTAAGTAGCGGCTGTTTAGCAAGGATACCTTAAGTACAACAATGCTATGATCAAAGTGCTATATGTAAGAAGTTTCATAGAAGTGCTTTTTTTTTTTTGGGGGGGGGGGGGGTTGTTAGTGGGTCATGCTATGCAGGGTCCAGGTGAAGTCTGAACAGGTGAGTCTCGAGTCTATTGCGTAAGATGGCAAGTGACTGCTGCCCTGATATTGGTCGGGAGTTCGTTCCACCACTGAGGACCAGAACAGAGAAGAGTCTGGACTTTGCTGAGCAACATTTGTTTGATTTCAGCGATGGTGGTACCAGCCGACCAGCTGAAGTAGAGGAGCGAAGTGCTCGCGTCAGGGCGTGTGGTTTGACCAGTGTTTAAAAATAGATGGGTGCTGTTCCATTGATGGCCTTGAAGGCCAGTGCCATCATCTTGAATTGGATGTGGGCTGCAACAGGGAGCCAGTGGAGGTCACGGAGGAGGGGGGTCACATGGGAGAATTTGGGTAGATTGAAGACAAGGCGTGCTGCAGCGTTCTGGATACCTTGCAATGGTTTAGTCACCGAGGCCGGGAGTCCAGTCAGGAGAGTTGGAGTAGTCAAGGAGGTAATTAACCAGTGCTTGGACCAGGAGTAGCCTTGCGTCCTGCGGATATTGTAGAGGGCAAATCTGCAGGATCGGGCCACAGCAGTGATGTTGGGGGTGCAGGATAGTTGGTCATCAAGGATTATACCCGGGTTCCTCGCAATTTGATGGATTTCTTGTGTCAATTGTCTCAGGTGTTTTGAGAGTTGGTATTTCTTTTCTGATTGGTTATTACAGCTTGAGGATGAAGAGCACATATGTGTTTGGAATTAGATGACAAAGTCCTGTGACCTAAAATGTTGACCTGCCCACCCTGTGAACAGACACAAACATAGAATGTGCATAAATCTAACTTTTGTGATAAATGTAGAAATACTGCCTGAATACAGTACCTATGTACTGTATGACCTCAGAACCGTGAACCACAATGTGTCACTGCAGCTCAGAGACCACCTGGGACTGAACCCACCTGCAGCCAATTAAAATGTCCGAGAGTCAGAGAGAAGCTGTGAGAAGCCAACACACGCATGAACACACACAAAACACACTCTTCTGAGAGGTTAAAAATAAACTTGATGGGAAAGGCTCCTGTGAAAAAAGCGGTTTTGATTTTTATATACTTAATTTTGTAAGCTGATGAAGCAGCTGAAGTTGTGTTACAATAAATATTGATTTTTGAAGATGACCTGCTTTCATCAGCAATCTGGAGGTGTTGACAGACAATCTCTCTTCTCAGCTGCTGCTTCTCTTATTGGAATTATTCCACTGTTTTTCACACTTCATGTCTTTATTGGGTTCCCCACAGAGTATTTATAACAGACAGGGATGCAATGAACATTATTTTTTTTACTTCAGGTTTGGTGAAAATTTGAGGAACTTACTTTTCTTTTCATGCCAATATGATACCTTGTTTAACTACCCAACTGAAACGATTAATTCAATTCAGTTTTATTTATTGTAAGAATTTTGCATAACCTCATGTCTTAAAGTTTCTTTGTTCAGGTTACAGCCTTAAGGGTCTTGTTATCTTCAGAGTCCTTGATATATTTTTGATATATAAGTTTTACGACTTTGGCACCCTCATTGACCTAGGGGGGCCCCACGTCTTCAAGCATGTGTTGAACTGTTTATGACTTTAGTATCCCCACTGCTGACCTAAAAAACCCTAAAGCCTTATCTTAAAGTGACTAGTTGTTATCAGGGACCTGGTATACATGATGTCTTTTTCTACACGAAGATTAACTGTCAGTGACGCATTATCTCCTGAACCCTTAAAAGACTCATGTCACAACACTGATATGAGCACTTTCTCTGTAGGCAAGGCAAGGCAACTTTATTTGTATAGCACATTTCATACACAAGGCAGACTCAAAGTGCTTCACATCATAAAACAAAGTGAAAAAAAAAAGAATTAAAAGAAAAAGGCAAAATTAAAAATGCATTACAGAAAGAAAAGGAGAATAAAAACATATTTGCAATAATTAAAAACAGTGCAGAAATTAAAAGATTTAGCAGAAAGCTATGGTGAACATAAACGTTTTCAGTCTAGTTTTAAAAGTGGTCAGAGTTGGGGCAAGTCTTACATCTTCAGGAAGTTTATTCCAGCCATTTGTTGCATAGTGACTAAATGATGCTCTCCCGTGATTGTTGTTTACTCTGGGAATCACTAACAGATTGGTCTCAGAAGATCTTAGTGGCTTATATAGTGGGAGCATATCAGTGATATACTTCGGCCCTAGACCATGTAGTGATTTATATGTGAGCAGGAGGATTTTGAAATCAATCCTCTGACATACAGGGAGCCAATGTAAGGATTGAAGAATTGGTGTAATGTGCTCACATTTTTTGGTCTTTGTAAGAACTCCAGCAGCAGCGTTCTGAACAAGCTGTAGCTGCCTGACAGTTTTTTTCGGAAGACCTGCGAGGAGACCATTACAGTAGTCTAGCCTACTAGTAATAAAGGCATGTACAAGTTTTTCTAAGTCTTGAGCTAACATGAGCCCTCTAAGTCTTGCTACATTTTTTAGGTGATAGTAGGCGGATTTTGTAACTGATTTAACGTGACTGTCGAAATGTAAATCAGAATCCATAATAACCCCAAGATTTCTGGCTTTGTTTGAGGTTTTCAGGGACAGAGAGTGAAGGTGTTGAATTACTTTAAACCTTTCTTTTTTAGCACCAAAAACAATTATCTCAGTTTTGTCCTCATTTATTTGTAGGAAGTTTTGGCACATCCAGTCTTTGACTTGCTCAATGCACTGGCACAGAAGATCTATGGGGCGATAGTCGTTTGGTGATAGTGCTACATAGATTTGGGTGTCATCGGCATAGCAATGGTGGTCAATGTTATTATTTTGCATGATTTGTCCTAGTGGGAGCATGTAGATGTTGAATAAAGTTGGCCCCAAGATTGAACCTTGGGGGACTCCACACGTTACATTGGTAGGTTCTGATACAAAGTCGCCAATGGAAACAAAATAGTTCCTATCTTGTAGATATGACTTGAACCAGCTTAAGACTGTGCCTGAGAGCCCCACCCAGTTTTCCAACCTGTCCAATAGTATTGAGTGGTCGACAGTGTCAAATGCAGCACTGAGGTCTAATAGCATTAATATTGAAGTTTTGCCAGAGTCTGTGTTAAGACGGATGCCATTTACAACTTTAATAAGGGCCGTCTCGGTGCTATGAAAAGGTTGAAATCCTGACTGGAAGTTGTTGTGGCCTAGGGCGTAGGAACCGGGGGGGACGGAGGGGACGTGTCCCCCCCAATTTTCAAGACAGGCGCATTTGTCCCACCCAAACATTATACCGCAAAATATCTGATTTTTAAATATTTTACTCACTTGCTTTTATTTTGAAAGCGCAACACAGCGTCTTGTCACCGGCCCCATCTATGGCGTTGTATGCCTAATGCCTCCGAACGCCTTCGAATCCCTGCCTAGAAGGCTAAGTTGGGGGCATAAAGCCTGATTTCCACCGGGGACGTAAGCGCCGCGGAACGGCTGCACCGCGGTCACCGCTGCTGATCGCTGCCACTCTAATCGCGTGAATACGGCTGTCTCGCAAGACAGCGCTACGCTGCTGCATCCCCTCAACGGCTCAGACTGTTTGAAATGCGGGTGTCTGCAGCTAGCGACAGGTTAGAGCCGTTAAGATGAAAAGACAGCAGCAGCGCAGTTTAAACGATTTCTTTCTCCAAGGAAAGAAAAAAAAGAAAGGAAATGTGAGTTGGTCATAATTTTATCCAGGAGGATAATTATATTTTCAGACTAACGTTAGAGTTGTTGATGTTAAACTGATGTTGTGATTCAACATCTAACTAGTACACTCTTTATATTTATCAGTTCATTACATCCATTCTAATGTTGTTTTCGTTTACCTTCACACACCAATTAGTTAGTGGAAATAATATCACATACTCGAGAGTAAAAACAAGTTGGTGTATGTTAACATTTTTGATGCTGTTTTTCCCTTTAACCATAGCCTGTGTTCATTGAGGCATAAGATACAACTAAGAAAAGAAAAGGTATTCAGAAAATACTAATTCAAATTTAGATCAATATTCTTCCCATGTTATTTATCAGTCTACAAAACTGTATGATAAGGCCTGCAATTAAAGAATTAATTTGATATGTATCAGTTCAATGCTGCAATTCAAAATGTGTTTTCCTTTACAAATGTATATTTTTAGAAGAATAAAATACATTTGTGAATGTTTTGCAGTGTAGTTCATTTATGACATATTTCTCTTCGAACTATTAATGGATCAGTCAGGTTTCCGATATGTGTCCCCTCCAATGTTAAACTCGTTCCTACGCCCCTGGTTGTGGCAGCCAGTTGAAGCCAGGAAGTGATTTAGTTGTTGGAGGACAACTTTCTCAATTATTTTACTTATGAAGGGTAGATTTGAAATTGGTCTGTAGTTGTTGATAATAGAGGCATCTAGGCTCCGCTTTTTTAGAAGAGGTTTAATGACTGCAGTTTTGAAGGCCTTTGGGAAATTGCCTGGTTGAATGGAGTTATTAACTATTTGCAATACGTCTATTGATAGGCAGTCAAAAACATTCTTAAAAAAGTTGGTAGGTAAAGCATCAAGCAGCAGGTGGATGATTTTAGATTTGTCACCGTTTCCACTAGAGTTTTAGAGTCTATGGCATTAAAGCTTGCCATGATTGCTGTGTTACTTTTGCCTGAACAGGGTGGTGATCCAACTTTTTTGTTTGAGATATTGATGGCGCGTCTGATGCCTTCAATTTGATTAGTATAAAAGAATGCAAACTCATTGCATTTCTGCGTGGAATGGAGTTTAGCTGGTATTCGTGTTGGGGGGTTGGTCAGTCTGTCAACAGTTGCAAATAGGGTTTTCACCTTATTAGTGTTGTTGTTTATGATATTGGAGAAGAATGTTTCTCTCGCACTTTTTAAGACTAAATTGTTGGCCCGGAGGCTCTCTTTGTAGATGTCATGGTGAATATGAAGTTTAGTACTCCGCCAGATTCGTTCAGCCTTCCTGCACTCTCTTCTCTGGGCTGTCACAACAGCAGCTTTTCTCCAGGGTGCCTTTTGCTTACCAGAAATTGTTTTAACCGTAGCAGGTGCAATGACATCTATGACATTCAGAATTTTGGAATTAAAGATGTTTACAAGATCATCAGCATGCCATGGGTTTAGAGGTGGTAACGAGGAAATGGCATTTTTAAAGAGTACATTGGCATGTTCATTGCTGTACCGCTTTTTGACCTTATTTGATTCTGTTTGTGTGTCAGGAATGAAAGAAATATTAAAGAAAACACAGAAGTGATCAGACAATGAAGGATCAGTCACAAAAACATCAGAAACATGGAGACCTTTTGTGATAATCAGGTCCAGGGTGTGTCCCTTACAATGAGTAGCCTCTTTCACATGTTGAGAAAGGTCAAATGTGTCTAGAATATTAAAAAGTACTTTTCCACCCTTGTCATTCAAATCATCAATATGAAAATTAAAGTCACCGGTTATAACTAGGCAGTCAAAGTCAGTGGAGATGCTAGACAATAATTCAATAAAATCATCAAAAAAATGTGATGAATATTTAGGTGGCCTGTAAATAATTAACATGAGAACTCTGGGAGAGCATTTCAACACAGCACAAAGATATTCGAATGATGGAAAAACACCAAGTGACATCTGTTCCCCCTGAAATGTATTTTTAAATATAGCAGCAACCCCTCCACCTCTTTTCCCAGATCTACAAACATCAATAAAATTATGTTTACTCTGTTAGTAGTCACAACAGGAATGCAGAAGGTGCCATGTTTTATATTATTGACATTTTTTTCCCCATTTTCCAAACATAGGCTATACAACAGCCAACTCTCACATTATTACAAGAACAAAACAACAACAAACACAACAAAACCACCTCCTTTTGTGTACAACACAGGAGGAAATGGTAAACAAACCAACAAACAAACAACAACAACAACAACAAAAACCAAAAAGAAAATAAAGAAAGGAAGAAAGAAAATTTAAAAAATAGAAAATTAAACACCTGGGGGGGGGGGGGGGGGGGGGGGGGGGTTGCAGTTCTATACATTTTCCATATAGTCTCTAATCAGTAATCAAGGTCCATCATCTCCACGATCACGTTCAAGTAAGGCAGTGGTTGCCCGCTCCATTGCCAACAGGTCCAAAAAGTCTTCCAGCCAGGCGTCGACATTAAAACAGTTTGACTTTCTATGTTTCCAGTTTATTAGTACTATTCGTTTGACTGACATGAAGGCGAGTGTAACAATTCGCTGTTTAAGAATTGGTACATTATCAATTCTTTTCCCCAGCAGACAACTTAGAGGACATTCAGGTATCTGTAGGTCAAGAATGGACCTCAATTGAGCAATAACATTTTTCCAAAAATTCCTCACTGGGGGGCAATACCACAGTAGGTGGATTAACGTCCCTGCCTCTCCGCAGCCATGCCAACACAAGTGGGAAAGGGAGGGGTCCATTTTGTTCAGTGTGTGTGGTGTAATGTAAGATCTATGCAACACTTTAAATTGAATGGTTTTATATCTCACACATTTAGAAGATGCAGTTGTATTTCTCAAAATGGATTCCCACTGAGCATTTGTGATAGTGACTTTTATGTGGCATAGGCTGTCAGGAGAGGCCAGGGATAACAACTTATACAAAACTGAAACCACTCTCCTCCCTGTGGCAATTTTCCTGAACTTATTGTCTAAATCACAGTTGCAACCAATGTTGACATTTTTTAGTATAAGTGCCCTCAAAACAGATTTCAATTGTACATATGATAGAAATTCCGTGTTGCTAACCCCAAATTCAATTTTTAATTCATTAAAGGATATCATGTCCCCATCTTTGATAATCAGTTCATTAATACCCTTATATTTCCAAACATTGTTGGACAATGGTCTGCCCCCTGCTGTAAATAGCGGGTTTTCCATATAGGGCATGATGGTAGTGAGGACCCCGAAAAAAGTAAGCATTTGTGTAAAGATTTAACTACCTCACATGAGAATTTTATTATAGGGTTATCCAATTTAAAATTAATTTTAGGGTGAAAAAATAAAGCTGTTAACGACGCAGATTTACTATATTCTGCCAGGACCTTCTCTTCAGTCCACTTCCAACTGCCCGTTTCATTCTTGTTCATATAGGCCCATGACAGGGGAAATCTAGCATTATAGGCCAAGTAGTATGTATAAACATCCGGGACACCCAATCCCCCACTTGTCCTAGGTCTTGACATTTTTTTTTTACTAATTCTTGGTGGCTTATCCTTCCACAAGAAACCTGTAAGCAATTTATTAATTTCTTTAAACCAATGTGGTGGAAATTTTAATGGTATGGCAGATATTAGAAATGACAGTCTAGGTAGGATGTTCATTTTAATAACTTCTACTCTGCCCCATAAAGATATGGGCAAAACTGTCCATCTCTTTACATCCTCCCTGATTGCCTTCAAAAGTTGTGGTCCATTTAAATCAAAAATCTTTTCTATGGGGGACTGGATATTTATTCCAAGATATCTCATGCCATCAATTCTCCACTGGAATGGGGCAGAACCAAGATGTTTGCCTCTGACCGTATAGCACATGCCAAAGGTTCAAGGGCAAGTAAAAACAGGGATGGTGAAACAGGGCAGCCCTGCCGGGTGGATTTCATAAGATGAAAAGGTTCTGATATCATGCCATTAGTTTTAATTGATGCAACTGGATTATTTTAGAGAGCCCTAACCCATTGAATAATGGTTGGCCCGAAACCATATTTATTGAGCACACAGAACAAATTCAATTCAATTTTATTTATTTATATGGCACCTTTCATGCAGGTAAATGCAACACAAAGTGCCGTACATAAAATACCAAAAATAAAAACAAAACAACAACAACAATAAAAACAACAACAACAGAAAGAAAGACCCGACCCCCCCACCCGGAACACACTCGCACACTCACACTAACATGCACGCAACTCAGGTATGGACACCACGCACGCACACACACACACACACACACACACACCCCCCCACGCACTGCATTGGCTAAAACTGTAGAGACATGGCTCGGCACTGAGACATCGGTGAGTGAAAGGCCATCCACACCATGAGGGACTCTGGTTCCCGTCAGTCGACGGTAAAAGAGATAAAATAATGTAAAATAGAACAAGATAGCAGTAATAAAATAAATAGCTAAAAACTAGATAAAAAGCTAAATAGGATAGAATAAAATCAGTATAAACTACTTAAATAAGCAAACTTAAAGTAATAGATTAAAACTTGGGGAATAAAATAGCAGACTTAAAATAATAGAAGGTTAATTAAAGAAGTAACGCCATTCTATCCTATCAAAGGCTTTTGCAGCATCCAGCGATATAGCTATCGCTGGATGCTGCAAAGAACTTGCCTCTGACATTACATGAAAAAGCCTCCTCATGTTAGTAGAGGCAAGGCGGCCCTTAATGAATCCTACTTGATCCAGATGTATCAATGAGGGTATTACAGACTCCAAACGCCTTGGAAGAATTTTGGCAAACAACTTATAATCATTATTTAATAAACTTATAGGATGGAAACTGCTCATTTGTAAATGGTCCTTTCCTGGCTTAGGCAATAAAGAAATTATAGCTTGGGACATACTATGTGGCATAGAGTTGTTAGCTATCATATCATTAAATAACAGTTTAAGAAGGGGGGCTAAATCTTGTTGAAAGCATTTATAAAATTCACTAGTATAACCATCATTGCCTGGTGACTTTCCTGTTGGAAGTGATTTTAAGGCAGAAATAATCTCATACTCACTAACCGGTGACTCCAGACTATCTCTCTCTTCCTCTTTTAAACCTGGTAGAGAAATGTCTTTGAAAAACATGTCCATATCCTTCTCTTCAAAAAAGCCCTCTGACTGGTAAAGTTGAATATAATATTCTCTGAAGGCTTTATTAATTTGAGTTTGCTCAAATATAGTTGATCCTGAATCATCACAAATAGAAGGTATTGATTGTTGATTTTCCAATTGTTTTAACCTTAGTGCCAGCATTTTTCCCGCTTTATCACCCGATTCAAAATGTTTTCTACGGAGTCTGAATAATGCAAAAGCTGTCTCCTCATGAATCAGTGATTGCAGTTCTGTTTTGGCAATCATCATTTCATTTTTAAGTTGTACATTATTGGGGTCCAGCATATGCTGGGATTCCAATGTTTTGTGCTGCAAGATTAGTCTATTTTTCTTTAATACCCTTTCCTTCTTTTTCATCGTAGCATAACTAATTATCCAACCCCTGCAAGTTACTTTAAATGCCTCCCACACTGTCTGTATTGATGACAGAGTTCAAATGGTTTATGAACTCACTTGTCTTTCCCCTTAGTGTGGATACAAACACCTCATCTTTCAACAAGGAATTATTAAATCTCCATATTTTACATTTATGATCATTTACAGACAACACAAACAAGACTGACAGTGGGGCATGATCAGATATAAGGATATTGTGTATTTTACTGTCAATAACATTCTCTACCATAGCTTGTGATAACAGCAAATAATCAATCCTAGAATAGGAATTATGAGAGTTGGAATAAAACGTGTATTCGCGGGCAGAATTGTTTACTGTACGCCAGATGTCAGACACTGCCAGAGAAGTTTGAAACTCTTTCAGTCCTGCTGATAGTGAGGCATCTGAAGGCAGAGGGCGGCCTGATCTGTCCACCAGGGGGTCACTAACAAGATTAAGATCTGCTCCCATTGATATTGGGTCTGACGGAAATTGAGACAGAACAAAATTCAGCTTAGATAAAAATTCAGCTTGGCCTATATTTGGAGCATAAGCACTGACTAATGTGCATTTTACATTCTGTAGATAACCTGATATGATAACAAATCTACCTTCCTTATCGGTGACTATTTGGGAGAGTTTGAATGACACCCGCTTTGATATTAAAATGCAGACACCTCTCGAGGCTCCAGAACCTGGTGCCGAGTAGATCTGGCCAACCCATCTCTGTCTCAGTTTGACACACTCAGCATCTATCAAATGAGTCTCCTGCAACATTGCTACATCACATTCTAGGGATTTCAGATGCGTAATAGTCTTATATCTCTTTGTTTTATTAGAAATCCCCTCATTCCAACTTATCAACCTTAAAGTAGACATAACTTCTTGCAAACAAAGTTTACACACACATTAGGGGTTTGTATGCCCGTGTGTATGTGTATGTGTGTGTACGCGTGTGTATATGAGAGAGAAAGCAGGCGCATGAGCGCCTGTGTACAGTATGTGTGTGTGTGTATATATGAGCAGGTATACATGCGCGTAATGCGCGTAATGTATGAGGGAAAAAAAGAGAGAGAGAAAAAAAAATACTGCAACCATAATAGCGGGTAGGAGGGGGAAAACAAAACAAAAGAAAAAGAAAAAACAGCAAACAACCACAAAAAAGAAAAAAATACCATCACAATGGGTGGTTATCCCACAAAAAACACAGGGACAAAATGTTTGTCCCTCGTCCATGAACCAAGGATGTGCGCATCAGTCTAGCGTTCTAGACCTTTCTTACACTTTAAATGTCATGTTCAACCCATATCAACCCACGGTAGGCTCGATAAATAAACAAGCAACAGAGTTATATTATTTAGACAACGTCCAGTAAACAAAAAGAGTGTCATTCTGTTGCTTGGTGGTTAGTTCACTAACCTGTCTTGGTCCCGTTACTCAGCCAAAGGCCGATGGCACCCGTTTACGCAGATCTTGACGCGCTTCCTCGGGGGTTTTGTAGACGAATTTCTCCCCTTGCAGCGTTACCAGCAGCCTGGAAGGATAGAGCATCCCGAAGCGAATATTTGCGCCCCTAAGAGCTTTCTTCACATCCGTATAGGCTGCGCGTTGCTGTTGTATCTCCACTGGAAGATCTTGGAATACGTGGAAAGGTTTCCCGTGCCACTTCAAAGCTTTTTTCTCCTTCGCTGCTGTCATGATGCGCTGTCTATCACTCCACTTGAGCATGCGGACAATGTACGGCCTCGGTGGATCCTCAGGTCCCGGTCTCGGGCGTAGTGCTCTGTGTTGCCGTTCCACCTCTGGCACCTTTCCAGATTCCGGGTTCAGATCCATATATTTTAATATCTCTCCTAGCTCAGTATCTGGATTGGATGCCTCAAACAGCCCCTCTTTTAGACCAACGAACACCAGATTGTTCCTTTTGCTCTGAGATTCCAAATATGTGACTTTAGATCTCAGCAGGTGGATTTCTTTGTGTAAATCACTGGCCGTCTTGGCGTGCTCTGATTTAAAGTCCTCCAGATTACTGATGCGCTGCTCGGCATTTGCCACTCTATTTGTCATTGCACGCAGATCTTTTTTCATGCTGTTAATACTTCCGTTCAGTGCGTCGAACTTTTGCTCGACAGATTCCTTCAGATCTGCAGATTGTTTCAATAGTTCTAGGGCCCAGGCCGGGGGCAGCTCTTCCGACATGCTCTCAATTGTTTGGCGATCCACACTTTCTTTCGCTGTTTGTCTCGTTCTCCGGTGCCACTTATTCTCACTCATTCGTGTAGTCGTTGTTAGTGTGGAGAGGCACTTCTTTTGCTGCAAAGGGTCTTGTAGCTTATCCGATGGGTTAATTGTTAAAGGGGCCCTATTATGCTATTTTTCCACAAGTTAATATAAGTTATTGATGTCTCCAAACCTGGTCTTTGAATTCCTCAACTGGAAAAAACAATCGGAACATGTATTTCGGAGTGCATCACACCCCTCATTTTCGCCTTTTTTACCCCACTTTTTCAAACGGGTGATTCTGTCGGGGTGTAGCCTTATGCTAACGAGATGACCCCTGACCCCGCTCCTACTGAGGAAGTGGTTGTGTCTCTCCGCCCCGTGCTGTTGTAGAAGAAATTGTGTTACCTTACAATTCTTATTTGGTTTTGGTATAATGTTCCTTTCTCTCTAAACATCAAATGTCCTGCTGAGCTGTTTTCCATTGTGTTAACCCTTGCCGTCTTGATGAAAAGACTCTTTGATCTTTCCCTCTTCCTGAATGGTCTCTGTCTCAAATACATTGATCAAGGCCCAATCAGTGACCCCTGTAGTGACATCGTCTAGCTCTCCCAAGAACGGTCACACCTTAACAGATGTCTCTTCCTCTGCAGAGAGACATGTGCTGATTCAATGCAAATCCACTCATGACGCCTTCCCTTTTGTTCTATCAAACTGTTCTGTATAAATTCAACTCAGCCAGGCCATTCCTCAGACTGGATCTTCATAGACACACTGTGAATTTCTTTTCTCCACTGTCAGTGATTAAACCTCATTTGAACCAGCTACAGAATTGGACCTGAAGAGTTTTCTTCCACAATATGGCGTTGTCGGCATCTCGCTAACCCTGGGCTAGAGGACGTCTGGACTGGAGCCAGTGATTTTGAATATTAGCAATCGGCGCCAAATTCAAAGGGTAAAGGAAGCCTCTTGTAAAATTCCTAACTTTTGCTGATATTCACAATGCCCTGTCTCAGGTCCGGATCTTCCATAGACCCAGGTAACGCGATTTAAATTTTCAAATAGCAGCAGTTGACTGCAGGCTGTTCTGGTGAGTTTTAAGAAAAACAAAGGCCTTATGTAGTATAATAACAGATTGCATAGTGGAATTCTCTATCACCTTATGGGTTTGAGTTTTTCTCGGTGTAACAGATTATTATATGAGGTGGATGGTATTGTTATGGAGTAACCAGGCTTCCATACATATTGTCATAATTCCTATTGGTAGCATAATGACAGTTTGCATGATGGAATACTCCCTGACCTTATGGGTCTGAGTGTTTTTTTATGTGAGAGATTGTTATGTGAGGTAGACAATTTTAGTGGAGTGAATCAGTCTGACACTATATTGTCATAATTCCTAAACTTGGTAGCATAATGACAGTTTGCATTGTGAAATTCTCCCTGACCTCAGGGGTCTGAGAGTTTCTCAATGTGAGAGATTGTTATGTGAGGTCGACGATATTTCAGTGGGGTAGCCAGTCCGCCACTCATATTGTTTTAAATCCTATTGGTAGCATAATGACAGTTTGCATTGTGAAAATTGTCCCTGACCTTATGGGTCTGAGTGTTTCTCTATGTGAGAGATTGTTATGTGAGGTTGACGATATCTAAGTGGGGTAGCCAGTCCGCCACTCATGTCATCGTAATTCCTACTTGGAAATGTAATGACGATTTGCATGGTGAAACTCTCTGTAATCTTATGGATTTCAGTGGTTCTCTTGGTAAAAGATTGTTATATTGAATGAATGACATGTGTTTAACCGGTTTAAAAGTTGTATGAGCTCATTGTAACATCTTGTTTTTTCAATGTTGTGTGTTTGTGTTTTGCTGTGATTTAAGGCCCGCTGCGGCCATAAATATGTTGTTTTCTTACTATAAGAAAGTATTGCTAGAATTAAGTAGTTGTTCAGGAGGTTACAATCGAACACAACATTCCAGCTCTAGTTCTGTGTCTGTTTTGATTCATTTTTCCCAACCTACTTTAGTTTTCTTTTAAATACATTATATTCTATTTTTTCTTTCTTTTATTTTCTTGTTACTAAAGACTGTTAGTAACTTGCCCTTTATCCCTTCTCTAGCTAGTTGGGTTGTCCCTCTGTTTTAATTAGTTTCCCCCTCCCTGCCTTTTGTTATTTACTTTTTTGTTCCTTACTGTAGTTAAACTGTTTAGCCTGTTGGTTTGTTTATTTTATTTTATTTTATTTTATTTTAATTTACTTCACCCTACCTACCTTTTATCATTTGTAAATATTTTTTGTTTTTCAATTTTATAATTTCTAGTCTCTCATAACTTATACTGTACCTTATCCTTCTGGTATTATCATTTCGTTTGAGCCGGTTGTTTCTGTATCAATTAATTTGCCCCCTTTTATTTTTTGTAAAAATATTGTTCTCAATATTTAGTACTATTATTATTTTCTCGTTTATCATTTTATAATATTTTTGTTTCAATTGTATTTTATTTTCACTGTATTTCATTTTTATCTTTATTATTATTTTTTTCATTTTCGCCTGGTTTTTGCCTGGAATGCTCTATACAAATCTGCCACCCTATTGAACGGAGTTAAACTGAGAGAGTGTTCACAGACACCAGGATGAACGCATTCACAGTAGCGTTCATCAGGCAGAAATACAGTACGTTCAGTTCATGTTCTTCCCAAAATATAAACGAGTTCAAGAACTATCATTCAATGAACAGGTTCAGGCACAACACTGTTTAGCAGTATTGCTTCTGTAACTAGTTGGTTGTCTGTCCATTTTAATGCATTTTCAGCAACCTACCTGTTGCTATTTTAGTTTTTTTTTTTTTTTGTAAATATATTATTTTTCTATTTTATTACTTCAGGTTTCACATACTATTAGTACCTTGTCCTTTCAGTATTATTGTTTATATTAACTAGTTTGCAGGGTTTGTTTTTTCTCTATATTAATTAATTTTTACCTTTTGTTAATATTAGTTTTTTTATTTTTTTAAATGCATTATTTTCATTTTTAAATTTCTCGTTAATAATTATGTTGGTTTTGATTTCATCTTATCTTAGTGTTTCATTATTATTTTCGCTTGTACATTTTTATTCTATTTTTATCTCTCTTCTAAAAAAAAAAAAAAAAGAGGGATAAATTAACTGAATTATATGACTTGCCATCAATCCTAAAGACTTGAATTGTAACTTGAAATGTTGAATTGTCCTCTGAGGTTGTAAACACAGTAGGCGTCTCCGGCATCACTAAACAAAACCCAGTAAGTGCTCCAATGACAGTGGAATTAGGCCCCCTATATGGAGAACATGCTTTTCTAACGGCTACTGATACCCCTCTGAACTTACTGGGTCGTGATTTATTATGAGTTCCCCTTCTTTCCTAACCTTACTATTGAGCGCTGATCACCTCTTAACTCTGTTTCCCTCCTTCCTTCCCTAATTGATGGCAAGCCATATAGTTGTGAAAGCTGATCTTAGTTGATCTTTTTGCTCAACCCGTCCCGATCCACTAGACAAACCACTTGCAGAACCTGAGTTATTTTTGTCTGTAGATGGTAGCTCATACCGCTCTCCCACTGGAGCACTTGACTAGAACCCTATGAAATCTGTTTAAATTTTTCAAGATTCCTTTTATTTTTCCCAGATTTTCGTGCTCTCCGTTTTCATTTTCTAAATTCTGATTTACATTTTTATTTTTCTAAATTCCATGTGTTCCCATTTAATTTTTCCCAAATTCCGTGCTCTCCATTTTAATTTTCTAAATCCCGGTTTCTGTTTAATTTTTCGAAATTCTTTTTTCCATTTTATTGTTTTCTCCTTAATTCCATACTTTCTGTTTTCCATTTTTCGGACTTCTGTGTTTTCCGTTTAAATGTTTCTAAATTTTGTTTTCCGTTCTCATTTTTCAAAATCCTGTTTTCCGTTTTATTTTTGAAATTCTGTTTTCCGTTTTCATTTAAAGTAATTCAGTATTTTACAATTTTATAGCGTTTTTTTTTTTTTTTTTTTTTTTTTTTTTTTTTTCTTTCATCAAATAGTGTGTAATCGTGTAGGTGATAGATCAAAATAAAGAAATTTCTAGCAGCCCCCTGCCCCTGACCCCCGCTGTGTCTAAAATCAGCGAGTAATCCACTAGCTGCTATTCGTTTCACTTTTCAGACATGCTGGACGATGCGTTGTTCCCGTTGATTACACAACGTTTAACACCTTCCCCCCCCCGCCCCCATTTCCCTTTTCTTTCAGCTTAGATATGGTAACAAACTCTTATAATGTTCGAGAAAACATTGACATTTTGACAAATTCCACGAAATTCCACGTTTTACAGGTATTCTTGTCAGATTCTGCGTTTTAGTCTATGTGCATTGTGGGAATCGGAGAGCCCTACACTTGACTCAGGTTATGCAATTGGTCCCCTATTTGAGATCCTAGAATCTCACCCACCCCCCATGCTCAGCCCCACAAGCTGAGTTCTTTGCTTTAACGTGGCTACGTTACAAGCTGCCCCCGACACCTCTGAGCGCTCTGCCTGGTTGTGTTGTTTTACGAATTGTGGAGCTCCTGCGACGGCCGCGCATTAGCCACACATTTCCTGCTTCCTCAACTTGTTTGTGTGACACATGGTGGGACTCACAGGAGCAAATGGGGAATGGTTGCTGTAATAAGCAGATTTACGTTGCTCCTGTTACGTCCCTAAATTCAAATGATTTTGTCGACACAAACCAAGAAGAGCATTCCCCCCGTGAGGACTCTTTTGTAAATATGCTGATTGACTTTGTACAAAGTCATATGTTCACATGTTATTGTTATTGTTTTGTTATTTTTAATCATATGTTTTCAACATAGACTTAAGTTTTTGCAAAGAAAAAAAGCAGACACCACAACAGTGACTACTCTGCTCCTCAGAGACATTGTCTGTCTGTTTGGGATCCCACGCTGCATTAACAGCGACGACGGCACCCATTTCAACAACTCTATCACACGAGAACTCTGCAAGGAACTGTGTTCTTCTGTCTAAGCTCTGCACTAACAGGTGATCGCAGCCCACACGCCTCCCACTGACGGGAACTATCACAACCTTCAGCCTGGTGATTTCAACCCTGAAGCAGTTCAAGCAAAGGAACACTCTCCAGCCCAGGTGGACCGGCCCATCTCAAATACTGCTGACCAACAACACTGTCATGAAGTGTGTGACACCCCACATGGATCCACTCTTCACACCAGTGAAGATCAACAGCCCAGCAGGATGCCAACATGGACCAGTGAAGATCAACAGCCCAGCAGGAGAACAACCTGGAACGTTGCTGTTCTGACCAGATGCTGATGACTGACGCCAATGTTGCTGCTCGTGACCGGATTATTGTTCCTGTGGCTCCTTGACATTGCCAGTATGAACCTAGGGGGACAGCAGGTTGCTTTGGAACATCCCCCTCTTAATACTGCAGCTACGGAGCCACCAGAAAGAAGCATACCAGGGACAGCTCATCCCTCCTCAACTGCAGTCTCCAGCCACCGTCAGAAACGGGAAACTGGACCAAATGCAGTCTCCACACACGACCAAATGATTTCCACAAACACCTATATCAACCTGACTAGGATGGTAGCTTATCACAGCTCAAATTCTACCAATTGTTACGTATGTGGATTCATCCCACATAGCACAAATGAAGGCCTCCCCCTGATGGCTCTGCCCATTTCTGACTGTGACACGTGCCATTTACTTCACCTAAATACACAGACATCTTACACCCATGAACTGTGCCCAGTTACACCTGAACTGAGACCTTTACCTTGCAAAACATCCACAAGCAAGTGTCAGACATGCACTGATGTCCCTGCTGCCATCCCTCTTAGGGTAGTTCCACGACCATTAAAGTGGTGCATTAAAGGTACCGGAGTTGGTCATGACATGGGACATTCGAACTGTGACTCGCTGTTTTATCCAATACCAAGAAGTTCTCCCAGAAAATGGACTTCGGACTACAGCCCTTCACCTACAGCTTGTTCGACACTTGACATTAACTTTTCTAGGTTAGCCACAGCGGCTTCTTTTTGTTCCGTCCCAGCTGGAAAAGGGATGTACTGGATATGTGGAAAAAAAAAAAGCATATGAATATCTTCCTACGGGTTGGAGCGGAGTATGTGGCCTGGGCTACGTAGTCCCAGCAATGCGAGTTGTGAATAAATTGCCTACAATTCCCTCAGGATTAAGGTCAACAAGATCCAAGCGAGATGTGTTAGTCACTCATTCACAGACATATTGGAGCCGTCTATTCGGCATGCTTATTCCAAGTTATGGTGTATTGTCTTCCCTGAATCAGATAAGAGATCTTTCCAAACGTATAGAGGATTTAGCTAATACCACTTCCCTAGGTTTGTCTCTCTTATCAAAAGAGCTGGCTGCAACCCGTCTAGTTGCCTTACAGAATAGAGCAGCTTTAGACTATCTTTTAGCATCCCAGGGTGGTACTTGTGCAGTGATTGGTGTTGAATGTTGTACTTATGTGCCAGATTATAATGCTAGCCTTTCTGATGTCATTACACATGTTAAACACATTGCTGATGAAGTGCACACCAGCGATATTAGTAGCCCTTTTGAATGGTTGGAAACACTCATTGGCCGTTGGGGTACAAATATAGTTCAATATGTTTTTGTTGGTTTAATCTGTTTTATATTTTTTGTTGTTATTTTTTCTTGTATCAGAGCAATGTGTAAAATTATTACAGCTAAGGTGACTACTAAAATGATGATTCAACGAACTACTCACGACGTACCTAAAGAATTATTTCATGATGGTTTCGACAAATTGTGTAGAATTGATGTATTGTAATTTTCTTACTTCACTTGATTACATTTTCTTGTGTATTTAGTGTTGTCCTATAGGACAAAATGGGGAATTGTAGAAGAAATTGTGTTACCTTACAATTCTTATTTGGTTTTGGTATAATGTTCCTTTCTCTCTAAACATCAAATGTCCTGCTGAGCTGTTTTCCATTGTGTTAACCCTTGCCGTCTTGATGAAAAGACTCTTTGATCTTTCCCTCTTCCTGAATGGTCTCTGTCTCAAATACATTGATCAAGGCCCAATCAGTGACCCCTGTAGTGACATCGTCTAGCTCTCCCAAGAACGGTCACACCTTAACAGATGTCTCTTCCTCTGCAGAGAGACATGTGCTGATTCAATGCAAATCCACTCATGACGCCTTCCCTTTTGTTCTATCAAACTGTTCTGTATAAATTCAACTCAGCCAGGCCATTCCTCAGACTGGATCTTCATAGACACACTGTGAATTTCTTTTCTCCACTGTCAGTGATTAAACCTCATTTGAACCAGCTACAGAATTGGACCTGAAGAGTTTTCTTCCACACTGTCCATGTCCAGCTTGTTGCCATGGTTATGCTTCTACGCTACAAACCAACAGCGGTCCAGCCGAACTCCGACCGGACTCCGACCCAGAACCAGGACCAGCTCCTGTAGAAGCTCTACGCCGCGGATGCAGCAGGACGTTTCTGAATGGTTAGTTAACATGTCTGTGTAACGTTTTGGACGGTAAATTGATGTGTGTTAGCGTAGCTAGCGCTAGCCACAATGACGCTAATGCTGCGTTCTTCGCTCTATAAGTAACGTATCTGTGAGCTATTTCGGCAACAACTAATATCGTTAGTAGTGCCGTGTTGTTGACAGTTCACAGTTGCATGTTTTCCAAATGGGGACGTAACGTTATATTTAAACGGATGAAAACCCGCTGAAAACAGTGACCTGTATGCGGGCAGTTTGTTTACATCACATTAACGGGATTAAAAACTTGATCCTCTACACATATAAAGATATACAAGCAACAGGATTTGGTCAGTATCATGTCGTCCTCCAGAATTATGTGCTGTGTGCTGTGTTTTATAACGTGATTGTGCTCCATCTCAACATTACGTGCCAAACTTACTGTTACAAAATTCAAACATGAGGTTTACCTCAGCTTGTCAGCAAAGTCCGTCAGGTTACCATATTAACAAGATTTGTTGTTGAAATGCTCAAATTCTGTACTATATTCATCTAGGTGACCATGTGGGCCTTCAGACACCGAACACGTCTGCTGCATGGAGACACCACGGGTGATGTTACTGTCTGTTACACCAAGATTATTATTCACATAACATGACGATGATCATGATTCACACTAGGTAAGAAGACGGATGCAGCAGCTGGAGGAGGAAGAGGCTTGCATTGCTGGGACATCCTGGTTGGAACTGTCTGTCTGAATGTTCTCTCTCCAAAACGCATGAAATATAGCTGGTTATGGTGCTTTACACGTAAGAGGAATACAGCACTCTGTTGTTTGTTTATGAATTGTGTTTTATAAAAAATAAATCCCTCTATGCAACATATTATGCAGTCTTCCTGACCATTACTTCAGTAATATTAACCATGACACATTTTACAATTACTGTAAAGACTTATTGTCAAATTAATCAGCAGTTGAAGTTCACAGTTATCTCAGAACACAAAGCAAACTGTTTGTGGCCGACTCTGCAGGGTCACATCAAGCTCTTCTGAAGTCAAGGAAGAGCTGCCCTCCAAAGTATCCTCCTCTACCGGGTCCAGACCAGCTCTCTGTGATGGTCTCCTTATTGGAGTGGTTGTGAAACAGGTCTGGAACCATGGCTGTGCCAACACCAAAGTCCTTGCAGGACACAGTAGCTGTTAACAGAGTTGTATGGAGGAATGAAACCCATGATATCACATAATAGAAATACACATCTGCACAAATACTAGTAGTTGCTGTTAAACCTGATCTAAAGTAGGCTACATGTCAGGCTACACACCTTTACTTGGGTAAGGAGCCTGTAGTCCTCCTAGACAGGTGAGTGCCAACAGTAGCTGCTGTGGTGGGTCGGTGTGGGACGCTGATGTGAGCTGCTGCTCTGTAAGCAGACAGACAGTCAGACAGACGGTCAGAGTTTACAACTTCATCTGAAATGTGGAACACGTTACTATTTCACTAGAACTGATGTGGTGACGCACCAATAGCTCGTAAAATCCCTTCTTTAGCGATGAAAAAACAAACGTTTGGTGACGTAGTCTTTATATTGGCGTGTAAACAAACAGATCAGCTGCTCTCGCTGCCGCTTTCAAGCTACAAAACGTTCCCAAGCAAACTGATGTCTAGCGTTATTTTACAGGTTTGGGCCCCCGCAGTACTACGTAACGTTAACGGTCCTCAATATCAATACAATGGAAGCATGGAACACAACACGCCAATGCTAACTTTAGTGCAACACGCCAATGCTAACACACCAATGCTAAGAAAGCAACGGTAAACTGTAACACGGCATATTACATAATATTTATAAACTTACCGCTTCAGTGTCTGTGGTTGGCTCTTGGACTGTCGGTACTGATCCAAACTTTAGCCTCAGGTTAGAGGCATATCCTGAGTTGTAGCGACCCATGTTATCAGAGCTCCTGTCAGTGAAGTGCATCGCACACACAAACACACACTTACGGACGCGTGTGCGCACATTTCCATCGTAGATGCTCCGACGATGCCAGTAAATATCAGCAATTGGACTGCCAACTCACTTTCCGTTGATTTTGGCATTTTGGTTCACTGGTTTTATGTACATCACACTGACAGCCAACAGGTATGGGGATTATGAGGGCGGGACCACACAGGTGGAGCGATTCTAATGAGCCGAGATGACCCATATAAGGCACAGGAAAATTCGGTGCTGACGTCATTTAGTGGACATTCTGCAAAACGTTCTTTTATCGGGAGGATTTCTTTCAAACTGAGAAAGTGAAACAGAGAGATGGTGGTCTTTTCTGATACTGTGGGGACTTATTGACGCCCCAGGGACCCATTTTAGGGTGGAAAAACATGGAAAAGTCGGTTTTTCATTATAGGGCCCCTTTAAATGTTAGGTCTGTAATAAGAACGCCAGCACCTTCAGCGCGCCATCTTGTCACGTCACGTCACAATGCTCTCACCTCACCTCACGTCACGAAGGTGCCATGTTTTGATGTAGGCGACCTTGGGTCCAGCTGATAATGCGGTCTACTGCTGAACCCTTTTCTGTGTCAGTAATATTCAGGGCTGCTGTCAGGGTGGGGAGCATACTAATACTGTAGCATACTAATACGTTGTTGCATTGTAACTGCTCCTCTTGTACAAGATTAAAGTCTGACGTCAGCTTTATTTCTCTGTCTCTGATCTCCTCCTTGGTTGATTTGGCCATTCACAAACAAATTATTTTAACGTTTATAGTGTCATATCACAACAGAAGTCATCTCAGGACACTTAAGACTTTGAGCAGGACTAGAATACCCTCAAAATTTCCAGTCAATACAATTTCAAAGTCCCAACATCACCCAGGGGCAAGCGTTACAGCGACAGTGGCGAGAAAAAACTGCCTTAATAGGCTTTTAGGCAGAAATCATGTGCAGCCCAGGCCCTTGGGTTCCAACTGCATTTGGTGTTGGTAATAGTATGGTGGTAGTAACATTAACAGTAGTGGTGGCATTAACAGAAGTAATAGTATCAACAGTAGTAGTCCATGGCAGCAGGCACAGCCACGCCAAGATGGATCCATCCCAACTTCGTCGCCGTAGACCAAAAAGCAGGAGTAGTTGAGCAGTCACACAGGAGCAGGTGGAGCTACAATATGGTGTTTCCAGCGGCAGGCCAGTTAGCAGTCTGCATCGGTCAGGACCTCAGCGGACTCTGCTGGACCAGAAAGCATAGCAAGACTCCCGGGAGTAACAGTAGAGATGCAGATTTTAGTCAATTACTTTAATCAATAGTCAGCCCCCTTAAAAATACTGGCAGTAAGAGTCAAACAAGACCACAGGATGGGTGCTGTCCAGATCAGGTTCCACCACGGTACAGGGAGACCTGCTAGGCGAGAAAGCACAGGGACTCCGGGGAACATACACAGAGAGAGAGCGTGAGAGGGAGAGAGCGAGAGAGAGGTTCAGTGTGTCACTATAATCCCCCAGCAGTCTAGGCCTATAGCAGCTTTACTAAGAGCAGCCCTAACTACACTCAACAAAAATATAAATGCAACACTTTTGTTTTTGCTCCCATTTTTCATGAGATGGACTTAAAGATCTAAAATTCATTCCAGATACACAATATTACCATTTCTCTCAAACATTGTTCACAAATCAGTCTAAATGTGTGATAGTGAGCACTTCTGCTTTGCTGAGATAATCCATCCCACCTCACAGGTGTGCCACATCAAGATGCTGATCTGACATGATGATTAGTGCACAGGTGTGCCTTAGACTGTCCACAATAAAAGGCCACCCTGAAATGTGCATTTTTTTTTGCTTTATTGAGGGTCTGGGGACTCAGAACCAGTCAGTATCTGGTGTGACCACCATTTGCCTCATGCAGTGCAACACATCTTCTTCGCATAGAGTTTATCAGATTGTCAATTGTGGCCTGTGGAATGTTGGTCCACTCCTCTTCAATGGCTGTGCGAAGTTGCTGGATATTAGTGGGAACTGGTACGCGCTGTCGTATACGCCGGTCAAGCACATCCTAAACATGCTCAATGGGTGACATGTCCAGTGAGTATGCTGGCCATGCAAGAACTGGGACATTTTCAGCTTCCAAGAATTGTGTACAGATCCTTGCAACATGGCTGTGCATTATCTTGCGGAAACATGAGGTGATGTTCATGGATGTATGGCACAACAATGGGCCTCAGGATCTCATCACGGTATCTCTGTGCATTCAAAATGCCATCAATAAAATGCACCTGTGTTCTTCGTCCATAACAGATGCCTGCCCATACCATAACCCCACCACCACCATGGGCCACTCGATTCACAACATTGACATCAGCAAAGCGCTCACCCACACGACGCCACACACGCTGTCTGCCATCTGCCCTGAACAATGTAAACTGAGATTCATCCGTGAAGAGAACACCTCTCCAACGTGCCAGACGCCATCGAATGTGAGCATTTGCCCACTCAAGTCTGTTACGGCGACGATCTGGAGTCAGGTCAAGACCCCGATGAGGACGACGAGCATGCAGTTGAGCTTCCCTGAGACGGTTTCTGACAGTTTGTGCAGAAATTGTTTGGTTATGCAAACCAATTGTTTCAGCAGCTGTCTGAGTGGCTGGTCTCAGACGATCTTGGAGGTGAACCAAAACCACATTTTGTCTGGAGAAAGGGAAGGAAGCTGCTTTGTCTCTTGTTGGTAAGTCAGAAACTAATTGTAGATTTGGGTTTAGGCATTGTGTGAGTAAAGCTAGTGGTAACATTTAGTCTAGTATTGATAGCTTGTTGTTGAAATTCTTGTGAAGCTGTCTGTGCTAAGTGAGCAATCAGCTTGTTTTGAGCCAGCTCACCTGTAGTGAATAGACTTGATTAGAGGGAAGGAGGAGCCACAGTCAGTACTTGCAGTAAATGCACTTAAAAGGCTGACACAACAGCGTCAGCTGCAGTGTCGGGCCATCAGAATGAAGACATCTGAACAAAGACTAGGGAGTCTATCTGTGGGAGTCCAGAGAGGAATCCCATTGAGGTAGGTATAACATCTCAAACCCCCCCCCCCCCTCGCAGCCATGTGTGTTATCCCAGTCAGGACATCGCACTGGAGAAGATTTTACCGAAGTCCCTTCACTCGAGGCTGTAACCCATCCAATCTCTGCTAACCACCACTCTCCACCGGTAAGGAACTTGAAGTACTAGGGGGGCTGTGGAACTGCCAGTCTGCAGTCGGAGCACCATCTCAGCCTATGCCTCCCTGCAGACTCTCCACTTCCTGGCCCTCACGGAGACCTGGATCACCCCAGAAAACACTGCCACTCCAGCTGCCCTTTCAACTGCCTACTCGTTTTCACACTCCCCAAGACGAACAGGGCGAGGAGGAGGAACTGGGCTCCTCATCTCACCCACATGGTCCTACCAGGTCCTTCCTCTCGACCACCTACCCCGATCTACGCTTGAATTTCATGCTGTCTCTGTCACCCTTCCTTTCAAACTCAACAACATAGCAATCTATCGCCCACCCGGTCCTCTTGGTGACTTTTTGGATGAGATGGATGCCCTCCTGAGCTGCTCCCCTGATGATGGCACACCACTCGTCGTCCTCGGTGACTTCAACATCCACCCGGAAAAGCTGCATTCATCTGAATTCATAGACTTCTTTTCCGCATTTGACCTTACACTCTCCCCCTCTCCACCAACTCACCGGGCCGGGAACCAACTTGACCTTGTCTTCACAAGATCCTGTGGCATCTCGGCACTCTCTGTTACCCCGCTCACCATGTCCGACCACCACTTTGTGACTTTCTCCATCCCCATGAAGCCCACCTTATCCCTCCACTCTACGCCTCGAATGGTCACCAGCCGCCGCAACTCACTCCCTCCGCTCTCTCCTCAACTGTAATCTCCTCACTCCCATCCTCGGAACAGTTCTCCTTAATGCCTACTGAGGAAGCCTCCTCTATCCTGATGTCCTCACTCTCCTCTTCTTTGGACACTCTCTGTCCCCCAATCTTACGACCGGCACGATCATCTCCCGCCCCTCCTGGCTGTCTGAACCTCTGCGAACCAACAGATCATTGTTGCGAGCGTCAGAGAGAAAATACTTTACCAAGAAAGTAAATGACATCAGCTCCTCATTCACGCCTATTCCCTCCCAGAAGACATCTCCCCAGCGTTTTGAACCACATTTCGAAACACTGTCCGAAACACTTGCGTTCCGGAAGCTCGACACTGTTTCGAAACATCAGCTTCGAGCGTCACATCCCTAGTAAATAGGCAATCGAACTGGGCCAAACTGTCGGCACTTATACCCCCAAGGCTGCCCACGGCCACGCAAAGCCACAATTACGCACCGCGAACCTGGTCCGTCCGGAGAACTGCAAACCCTCGGACGCGTTGCGGGGATTCCCTCCGGTAAATAGACACATGAACACCACCGAATATTCAGGCCTCGTGCCCTCAAAGCTGGGTGAAAAGCCCTTGCTCCTCACTCAAACACCGGGCAGCCCACGGCCACGCAAATCCACACATGCGTACTCTCCGTCGGACTTAAAACTCTTAAGACGCGCCGCTCGCAATCCTCTGCTCCGTCCATAGACCCGTAAACCCTCGGACGCGTTGCGGGGAATCCCTCCGGTAAATAGACACAAAAACACCGCCGAACTCTCAGCCCTTATGCCCCCAGACCTGGGTGAAAAGCCCTTGGACCGCAGACCAACACCGGGCAGCGGTCAGCTCTGCGAATTTATGGATTTGCGAATCCATGGACACATGCGGACTGCCCGTAAATAGGCAATCGAAACTGGACGAATTTTCGGGACTCATGCCCTCAGACCTGGGTGAAAAGCGCTTGGACCTCACTCAAACACCGGGCAGCCCACGGCCAAGCCACAATTACGCACTGCGAACCCAGGACTCTGCTCCGTCCGTAGACCTGTAAACCCTCGGACGCGTTGCGGGGGATTCCCTCCTGGCACCACCAGTCTCTGTTTGTACGGTCCCGGTTCTCAGCTCCAGCGGGTCTATCTTGGTCTCCACAGACGCTCGTTCACGTTCTGCCCTTTGAGCATCCCTCTCGCGCAATTCTTCCTCTGTATATTCAGGCTCGTACAGATACGGTTGGGTTTGGGTGGAAAAAAACTCCTCATCAGAGTCTTCAAAAGTTTCAGTATATTCTCCAAAAGTGTCCATTTCTGTGAGTTTGAAGAAACTAGAACTGCAGGCTACACTGCGTCTGTATAAATGACAGCAGGTTAACAAACTATTATAGAACCGGTAACTTATAAGTGCTAGGTGATATCACTCCGCCGCTGCCATAGCCTACTAGGAAGTATGACACGCTGCTGCTGCTGCTGCTGAGACATAAATCCTTAAAAATGCAAGGTTAGTTTTATTTCAAACACTCTATCAACACAGATATGTACATCGATAGTCTGCCGTTACAATGGATTTGCCTCGGGTGCACTGTGGAGTGGGCAAGACTTGCGCTAGCCATAGCATAAGCGAACTCGGCAACTAGAAGAACTGAATGAAATTTCTTGAAAACGTCTCCTTACGTCTCGAACACACCGGCTCACTTGGAAAATAGGTCTTATGTAACTATCCCTTTAAGAACAACAGTGATATGATCAAAGTGCTATAGGTAAGGGTTTTTCTTTGGGGGGGGGGGGGTTGTTAGTGGGTCATGCTATGCAGAGTCGAGGTGAAGTCTGAACAGGTGAGTCTTGAGCCTTTTTCGGAAGATGGCAAATGACTCTGCTGTCCGGACATTGGTCGGGAGTTCGTTCCATCACTGAGGCGCCAGAACAGAGAAGAGTCTGGACTTTGCTGAGCGACATTTGTTTGATTTCAGTGATGGTGGTACCAGCCAGCCAGCTGAAGTAGAGGAGGGAAGTGCTCTCGTCGGTGCATGTGGTTTGACCAGTGTTTGAAGGTAGATGGGTTCCGTTCCATGGATGGCCTTGAAGGCCAGTGCCATCGTCTTGAATTGGATGCGGGCTGCACCAGGGAGCCAGTGGAGGTCACGGAGGAGGGGGGTCACATGGGAGAATTTGGGTAGCATGAAGACAAGGCGTGCTGCAGCTTTCTCGATACGCTGCAATGGTTTAGTCACCGAGGCCGGGAGTCCAGCCGGGAGAGAGTTGCAGTAGTCAAGGCGGGAGATGACCAGTGCTTGGACCAGGAGTTGCGTTGCATCCTTTGTGAGGAAAGTCTGAATCCTGCGGATATAGCTGATGTCATTTACTTTCTTGGTAAAGTAAGGGGAGGGATAGGAGGGGTGAAGTAAGGGGAGGGATAGGAGGGGTGAGGAGGGAGAACATGGAGGAGAGTTTCCGGTGGTTGGAGGCAGAACAATTTAACAGTCTTTGCCAGTTGGAAGGCAGATTTAGCTGCCGAAACAGTAGAGGTGAAATCAGAGAGGAGATGGTGGTAGTGAGCAAGGTCCTCATCCTGGCCCGATTTCTTCCATTTTCTCTCTGCCGCTCGCAACAATGATCTGTTGGTTCGCAGAGGTTCGGACAGCCAGGGAGGGGAGGGAGATCATCGCGCTGGTCATGAGGTGGGGGGACAGAGAGTGTCCAAAGAAGAGGAGAGTGAGGACATCAGGATGGAGGAGGCTTCCTCAGTAGGCATTAGGTAGAATTGTTCTGTGGATGTTAGTGAGGAAAGATCAGTTAAGGAGTGGAGGGAGAGAGGGATTTCAGGTTGTGGCGGGTGGTGACAGTTCAAGGTGTAGAAGGGAGGGATGTGGTGGACTTCATGGGGAGGGAGAAGGTCACAAAGTGGTGGTCGGACACGGTGAGCGGGGTAACAGTGAATGAGGAGATGCCACAGGATCTTGTGAAGATAAGGTCAAGTTGGTTCTCGGCCCGGTGGGTGGGTGGAGAGGGGGAGAGTGTGAGGTCAAATGTGGAGAAGAAGTCAAGGAATTCAGATGAGGGCAGCTTTCCCGATGGGATGTTGAAGTCATCGAGGCTGACGAGTGGTGTTCCATCATCAGGGCAGCAGCTTAGGAGGGCATCCATCTCATCTAAAAAGTCATGGAAAGGACAGGGTGGGCAATAGATCACTATATTGTTGAGCTTGAAAGGAAGGGTGACGGAGACGGCGTGGAGTTCAAGTGCAGATCGGGGGAGGTGGTCCAGGGGAAGGACCTGGTATGACCACTTGGGTGAGATGAGGATCCCAGTTCCTCCTCCTTGCCCTGTTCGTCTTGAGGAGTGTGAAAATGAGTAGGCAGTTGAGAGAGCAGCTGGAGTGGCAGTGTTTTCTGGGGTGATCCAGGTCTCCGTAAGGGCCAGGAAGTGGAGAGTCTGCAGGGAGGCATACGCTGTAATGGTGTCCGCCTTCTTGACTGCAGACTGGCAGTACCATAGCCCCCCTAGTACTTCAAGTTCCGTACCGGTGGAGAATGGTGGGTAGCAGAGATTGGATGGGTTACAGCCTCGACCAATGGGTCTCTAGCGAAATCTTCTTTGATGTCCTGACTGGAATAGGACACATGGATGCATTGGGTGGTGGTTGAGATGTTATGCCTACCTCAGTGGACTTCCTCGATGGACTCCCGGATTCCCCTTGTCTTGGTTCAGCTGTCTTAACTCTTGCAGATAGACTCCCTTGTCTTTGTTCAGCTGTCTTGACTCCTGCAGATAGACTCCCTTGTCTTTGTTCAGCTGTCTTGACTCCTGCATAGACTCCCTTGTCTTTGTTCGGCTGTCTTCGTTCAGCTGTCTGACGCTGCAGCTGACGCTGTAGTGACAAGCTCTTAAAAACTTGGTTTACCTCATGCAGGCTGAGGCCCCTCCCTCCAATCAAGTCCATTCACTAAACCCAAATCTACAAATTCGTTTCTGACTTACCAACAAGATACAAAGCAGCTTCCTTCCTTTCTCCAGACAAAAATGTAGTTGAACAGAAGTTTCACTGGCTGCCCTTTATGTGCAGGCCGAGAGCCCTCCCTCCAATCAAGTCTATTCACTACAGCTGAGCTGGCTGAAACTACGTAACTGCCCACTCAGTAAGAAAAGCTTCACAATAATTTAAACAACAAGCTATCTAGACAAGACTAAATGTTACAACTAGCCCTTCTCACAGAATGCCTAAACCCAAATCTACAATTAGTTTCTGACTTATCAACAAGATACAAAGCAGCTTCCTTCCTTTCTCCAGAAAAAAATGTAGTTTACATTTTTTGTATATTTTTGGCAAATACATTTTTTGGTTTGATGGTCTTTTTTCTGTTGGCAAGCTTGTCAAAAGACTTTTCGAACAAAAAACAACAGCTGCTCCAGCAGATGGCCCCTGACAGTGGACTCCCCAGGCTCCAGCCACCTGGATGCTGTGTCCCTCAGTTGGCCGGCGTAGACAAAGGGCCAGTCATTGGGACCCAGTCTGGTGGACCGGAACTGGCAGCTGTGGTTTTCCCCGGGGAGGCCCATCTGATCCAGGATGGCCCTTCCAACATCCCGAAAACTTCCTCTGGTAGAAGGTGGCAGACCAAGCTCTGCCATTTGAGCCTCCCCCAGTTAGCAGCTTTCTGAACTGCCCCACATTGGGGGCAATTGTGGCATGGAGCATTGCAACCAGGGTGTTACAGTTTGTTTAGATTGTTAAAGGGGTCAGACTGATCTCATGAAGTGGCATATGTATGACACGCCAACTTGTATGCCATTATGGTGTATTATCACTATGTACAATCGCCTTTTCGCGTGTTTATCAATGCCTAACCCTAACCCTAAAGGGCGTTTACATACACATGGATTTGATGGGTCGTTTCACTAGAGGGTGCTGACAAACACGCGTATGTGATGGGTCGTTTCGCTCAGAACGTACACATACACGCGGATAGCTCAAAATTGCATACAGATAATACGCCACAGGAAGTGGCGTGTATATTTATGAAAAGTCATGATGCCACGTTGAGGGGTAAAAGAGGGTAGACCCAAATGCAGGCAAAAGGACAAAAAAGTAAAGGCAAAAATTTTATTTGACTAATAAAAAAGTATCAACAAAGGGAGACCACAACGGAAAGACGCCATTCAAAAAGAAACACTTAGGAACCCCCAAAAAACATAAAGGGACACAGGAGGGTGGACATAGGAACACAAATAATCCAAGGGAAACAGAGTGTTGCAGCATGCAGGAACAAACCAACAACAATATGACAGTGAGACAGGGGAAAGAGAGAGAGAGAGAGAGAGAGAGTACACAGTTTGACCATGGTTGTTTATTTTGCAGTTTGCCAAACACAGACATACATGCCACCCTTGGGTTGCTCCAGTCCCAGCTCTCCTCGTGTGACTCTCCGGCCTCCTCCTGTGCAGTATATCCGCTTCCTCCTCACCTGATAACCTGCAGCTGTGCTAATCAGCTGACACTGCTCCTGTGAGCCTCCACACACCTCTCTCTCCTGCAGCCAGATGCTGCACCACGCCCACCTCCTAAATATTGTTGTATTCCTGTTGAGAGTTGAGAGAAAGTTGAAAGAAAAAAAATCCAGTATATGTATGATTACACATATACTTGTTATTGTTAAATAATTGGAACGGAAGGGATCCAGGCCATGTCAGTTCAGTTCTGTGTCTCTGGCTTCCTCCCACAGACAGACATGCAGGATGTCTGTCTCTTCATGTCAGCCCTGTGATAGACTGGTTACCTGTCTGTCTCTACATGTCAGCCCTGTGATAGACTGGTTACCTGTCTGTCTCTACATGTCAGCCCTGTGATAGACTGGTTACCTTTCCAGGTGTACCCTACCTTCACTCAATGTCAGCTGGGATCGATTCCAGGCAGCGACCCTGAATACAGGATAAGCGGTAGATGATGGATGGACTTTGGAGACTGTTGCCCAATTCAATTCATGGGAAACACACTGGTGGACATTCCTGCAGTGAGCATGCAGATTGCACGCTCAGTCGAAACTTGTGACATCTGTGGAATTGTGCTGTATGATAAAAATGCACATTTTAGAGTGGCCATTTATTGTGGCCAGCCTAAGGAACACCTGCGCAATAATGATGCCGTCTAATCACCATCTTGATATACCACACCTGCCCGTTGGATGGATTATTTCAGCAAAGGAGAAGTGCTTACTGACACAGATTTAAACATATTTGTGAAAAAGATTTGAGAGAAATAAGCCTTTTGTTTATGTAGAAAAAGTCTTGATGCCTGTTTGAATCGATTTGCTGCACCTCATGTCCTCCTCTATGCAAATGCAGATTCATTAAAACAATGTAAACTGTGAGAGAGTAATTGGCCCCGGGGCCACCTACAGCGACTGGATGAAAGTGCTTAGTAATGAGAAAAACCTACAGTGTGTCTGTCAAAGAGCCAATTAAGCTGATGGTGCAAGATTTCCTGCAGGTGTCAGACTTGTTTAGTGGATATGAGATGCAGGGGGGAAGAAGCTGAACCTGCTGGAGTCACTGATATCAGTCAGGGAGGAGATGCTGACTGCACCATATTCCAACCTTTACTGAGTAAAAGTAGAAATACCAAACTGAAAAAACTCTGTTGCAAATTAAAATGTTACTTTCATTTAAGTATGTGTAGGAAGTAAAGGACAATATTAATATCCGTATTTATATCTATATTCATCTCCGCATTTGTGTTAAATTTGCTACAAAAGTACACCAAAAATGGAGAAGAAGAGACGGAACATGCGCATAAAACTTGCGTGCTATGCTGTCCTCACTAAAAGTTGTTGCAGGCGATGTGTTTTTCAGCTATACAGATAGCTAATATCAGATTCTTCGAAAGTGCATCCCCCAAGGAACAGGCAGGTTGTTGTATGGCAGGATTCATTCTTGGAAAATCATATTCATTTTTTTTTGTAAAACTGCAAAATAAGGACCATACAACAAGATAAGTATCCCCTAATACATCATTATACAAATGATCACTGATACAAACAAAAGAGAAACAGTGCTTAAACATACGTAATATCATTCAACCAATAGTATGCTCAACATGTTAATATAACTAGAAATCACAGGACTTATGGATGAAGTCACTTTGTGGACTTTAAAGATGAGGATTAAAAGGATTGTCTCACTGTGTTGCTCCCTCTGTGAGCCCATGGAGATAAACAACTTCAAAAACAACATCACTTCCTCCAACGCTGAGCTCACTTCCTCCTCAAACCTGCTATTTTCTGTCACCACTAGGTGATGCCAAAGAATGCATAATGAAACTACTGCGCTGATTCCAATACGCGCGCTGTATACAAGCTGTCCGTAATCCTTTAGCTCAGCGTAGTGGCAGAGGAGCATATATGTTGCCATAGTAACCCAAATAGGCTGAATATCTGCTGCACCACGATCACAAGTATGTAGGCTGCCATTGTTGTTGTTATGTGAGATCGCGGGGATACGAAGTCAAAGGGTAGAGGGTCGAGGGGTGGCGCAATGACATCATCGTATGCATATTTGCCACGAACATGAAACGCAAGGGTGGCATTTTTGACATTTTCACCCTGGCACCTGGTTTCAAAAAAGTGTATTTACAGGCACCAAAAACTCCGGATCCATGTGGACAGTCGGCCCAAACATGAGCGGCTTCTGCGTTTACACACAAAAAACGTTGCCGTGTGGACATGGCCTTAAAGTCTGGTGGGGTGAATGTACATCTTCTTCCTGCTTCATTCAAGTTGGGAGGGGAGCTTGCTACCACTCTTATGGAATCGACTTGGTCATTTATTAAGTTCAGGTATCATAAACCGGGTCGGCTGAGGGTGAGAATGATCAAGTTATCCGTGAAGTTTCCTCCATGGACAGTTTAATGGCTTTGTTTTGCAAAGACTTCTCCAGAGAGGAGCGGGAATGCCCTCTTTATACACACAACCCTTGTTTGTGAAATGGTTATTTTCACTTTCCGTCCATGAATATAATTCGTCCTAATAGTTCAGAAATCAAGGGAACTGTCATCCCTACATATCTAAGTATAATCAGGATGTACTTTAAAGTATTAAGAGAAAATATCTAATACTGAAATATATTTAAAAAAAAACATAGATAGATAACATTTTTAACAAAAGAAGCATTAAGGAAATTTAACAACCAATTATTTTGTTATATGTGTGTGGAGATTTTCCCTATCTTCTACCCTGGTAGCACGCAGCACGCAGTGTTTCTCCAACTGACGACCCCTGTTCCACCTAAAGCTCCTGCTGCTTGATGGTAGAATCGAAGAAGGTGGTCTAGAGAGGACCGCCTACTTCCGGTTTTCGTGTTTTTTGGCACACAATACAGATTAGCGCCGCCTGTTGTTTTGGAGACATTACATCTCGCGCAAGCGCGGAACGTATGGCGTCGGCTGTAGTTCCGTAGGTGTGAACCGCCCAAGTCGCTGTTCGAGTCTGCCATGTTAAGTAACCCGACTTCACCAGTCGGGCAGTCGGTGCGGTGTGGACCCGCCTTAAAGCTTTAAGGGTGTACGCAGAGATATGTTGAACCGCTATCTGTATGTCTACTTGGATGACATCCTCATCTTCTCAAAGTCATGGTCGGAGCATGTCCATTATGTTCAGAACCTGTTGTTGCACCTCTCTCTTAGTCAAGGCTGATAAGTGTTTTAATCTCATCCTCATATTCCTTCAACTTGTACTGATCAAATGTCCTGCTGCTCCTATTTGATTGTGGTTAACTTTTGTTATCTTGATTAGAAGAAGTAATTCTCATTGATCTTGAGAGAAAATACCTTTTGGTCTTCTCCCCTTCCTGGGCCGACTCCGAGAAACATCCTTATCACACATTGATTGATCAAGGCCCAATGAATGGCCCTGTTGTGACATTGTGTAGAGAAACCAGTCTTCCCCGAGAGCAGCCACACCTTTGACTCCTCAGGAAGTCTATTCCTCGAGGAAGTAGGTGTGTACTGAGTCAATGCAAATCCACTCATCACACCTTCCTCCTTGTTCTCTGTAAACTCTGTATAAAACTCTGACTAGCCCCACACTCGTTAGAGATGATTTTACAGCAACGTTGTGAACTTCTTTCTCCACTGACAGTAGTTAAACCTCATCTGAACCAGCCACAGAAATGGACCTGAAGAGTTTTTCTTCCACACATCCGTTTTCCATCTCCTTCCTGTGGTACATGGTGGCAAAGGGGAATGTGCAAATGGACCAAACCCACTGGAAGAAGAATCATGAGTTTGTCAATGCCTGCCCGCTCTGCAACTTGCACAAGCCATCACACCATGCTCCGGCTGGCTTTCTGCAAACCGTTCCTATACCAAATCTCCCATGGTCGTCACAGGCCTTCCCCATCTGAACACAACCATCCTCACCATAGTCAACTAGTTCAGCAATATGGCTCATTTTGTCCCCCTCCCCTCAGACAAAGAAAACTTCTGGCTTGATCCTACTCCAAGTCTTCTGCCTCCACAGGCTCCACAGGATGACACGGTCTCGGATCGAGGGCCCCATGTCCATCATCTGGAGGGAGTTCTGCAGTGAGCTCGGGGCCACCATCAGCCTGTCCTCTGGTTTCCACCCACAATCGAATGGCCAGTCAGAGTACAAGCACCCGACCAAGCACCGCTCCTCCAGGCCCCCTCCACCCACCCTGTTGAGGAAATGGATTGGCCTGACTCGGAGGAGTTCTAGTCGATCACAAGGTAGCCACACCCTAAAGCATACCCTGCACACCTAAACACCACATGCTAGTTCTCAATGAATAACATATTCCAGATGGAAATATTTATTCATTACAAAGTGCAATGCATTGACAACAAAACAACATAAGGATGATTAATGAAATCAAAATCCTCATCGTATCGAGTCCTCGATTCAGAATCATACCGAAAATCAAAGTGGAAAATCGGATCACAGGCTGATCCAATTTTTGTGGAGATTTTTCAAGACATGTCAAAATGGTCCTCAGTAGTGCATGTGGCCTCCACGTGCCTGTATGCACTTCCTACAATGCATGGGCATGCTCCTGATGAGACGACAGATGGTCTCCTGAGGCATCTCTTTCCAGACCTGGACCAGAGCAGCAGTCAACTCCTGGACAGTCTGTGGTGCAGCATGGTGTGGTGGATGGAACGAGACATGATGTCTCAGATGTGCTCAATAGGATTCAGGTCTGGGGAATGGGCAGGCCACTCCATAACATCAGTGCAGGAACTGCTGACACACTCCAGCCACATGAGGCCTAGCATTGTCATGCATTAGAAGGAACCTAGGGCCCACTGCACCAGCATATGGGCTCAAAATGGGTCTGAGGATCTCATCCCGGTACCTAATGGCAGTCAGGAAACCTCTGGCAAGCACGTGGAGGGCTGTGCGACCTTCCAAGGAAATGCCTCCCCAGACCATCACTGACCCACCACCAAACCAGTCATGCTGGAGGATGTTGCAGGCAGCAGAACGTTCTCAGCGGCATCGCCACACCCTGTCACGTCGGTCTCATGTACTCAGGGTGAACCTGCTCTCATCCGTAAAGAGCACAGGGCGCCAATGTCGAATCTGCCAATCTCTGTGATCTCTGGTACAAACACTGCCAAAATACAAAAAAGAAAAAAATCTGCCAGAAAGGCCGAGAACAGAGAAATGGTCTGTGGTCACCACCAGCAGAACCATTCCTTTAAAGGGATGTCTTGCCAATTGCCACTCGTTTCTACCTGTGGTCTGTCCCATTTGCACAACAGCAGGTGAAATTGATTCCCAATCAGTGCTGCTTCCTAATTGAACAGGCTGATATCTCAGAAATATGATTGACTTGCAGTTACATTATGTTGTTTTAGTGTTCCCTTTATTTTTTTGAGCAGTTTACATTAAATTAACCATAATTTACGAAATTACCATCATGGTATATTGAAAAAGACTTGAAGACCATGAACTCATCTTTACAATGTTTACCACGAAATTCATCAAGTGAGAATTAGGGTAATTTTCCCATAGACTTTCATGCAACCAGACTTCCTTTTCCAAACAGAGGAGCTGCCCCCTGATAGCCAGTAGTGGAAGGAATGCAAGTTTAAGGAACTTCAGCATTGTCTTCACTTTTCAGAACCTATAGGGTGGTGAGTATATGCAACTTATATTTTGGGGGGATAAACTAGCCCTCTAAATACCCCAAATTCTCAGAGATGATACAAAAGGATTTTACATCAGTGTGTACATTACATTGCTGTTTTCCATCCATCCACACCTGGACAGGTTTTCCATCCATCCACACGTGGACAGGTAGCCAGTCTATCACAGGGCTGACATGTAGAGACAGACAACCAGTCTATCACAGGGCTGACAGACAGGTTCATCTTGCATGTCTTAGGACTGTGGGAGGAAGCCCAAGAACCTTGAGAGCTTACACAGGGAGAACATGCAAACTCCACACAGAAGGAACCTGAACCCGACCCAGGAATCAAACCCGGGACCCTCTCGCTGTGAGGCGACCGTGCTACCCACTACACCACCTTGCAGCCCTTAACACAATACAGAATTAAAAACAGAAAAGTAGCAATGGTACACTAAAACATTTATCACAAATGTTTACAGAATTCCAATTGCAGTCGTGCCTTGTTTTCTCTTCAGATCAGTGATATAGTCGAATGTCTTTTGATTCAAATTCTTATTTTTGGAGACCTCAGTAGGCTGAATTTAATTTTCTGTTTGTTGATTATTTTGGCAGCATCCGCCCTGGAGCTGATTACTTCCTGGCAGTTACTTCATAAATACAACCATCGTTATGCCAAAACACTTGGCTGATTTCTTCCTCTGTGGGAACCGATTCTGACCCGTCTGTCACTTTTCTGTTTCACACGGTTCTCCTCTCAGTGCTGAGCCTAGCACTCACTGCAGACATAAACTGCTGAGGATTATTCTTGATTATTGCTGCATGTCATGCCTTCTGAGACATTGTCTATATCTTCTTAACACAAACAGCTGCTGAAGAAAGTATGGAAACAAATCAGGTCTGACGTTTTATGTGAGATTTTGTCATTATTGGCCTCCTGCAGGTTAAACATATATCGTGGAGTCAGTTGGCTTGATATGTTTCTGTGACGAGAGATGCATTTTCTTCTCATATACTTGGTCTTATGGATGGGTCACGGAGTGTAACTTTTACAATTTGAGGGCAATTAACCATTTTTAAATGTAATCTATACAAAAATAAGGTTTATTTGTATCACTCCAATTGTAAATTTAGTTTTGGAGGATGGCAAAAACTTAAAATATTTCAATTTGGACAGCGATGACATAACTAATTTTGTCATCCTGCTTTCATACACTAAAATGAAAACCTATTGAAACTATTGTCTCTCTCAGTGTATTAAAATGATTTGCGACCATTACAAACACCTTCTTAATTTCATCTATATGTCTGCAACATTTTGGATTTAACTGACTCAAACAGCATATAGCCTACACATAACTAAAATGTGTGTCATATAAAAATAATACTATAAATGAACACCAAAGATAGCAAATGTAACTGTACCTGTGTGGCCAATGCAGTAATGCTTGTATTATTATCCCGGAAACCTGCGAAACACACTACCTTCTGCTTTCCACTACTGATCGGTGTCCCTGTCAGCTGTGCTGCTGTGTGTGTCCATTTGTCAAGGCATTCTCATGCTCACTGGCCAAGGTATGTGTGCGCTTTGTAAAGTTGTGTTACAATGTTTACTTGCTTGCACCTTTGCCTGCTTTATAAATCAGGACTGGTATTTTATTTGGTTTATTATATATTTTCAGACTTCCACCGGTTTTATTTCTAATCCAAATGTTTTAATGACATCTTAATCCGAAAGGCTGCATCTGAATTTCTCCACAGATTTTTTCTTTATGTTTTCTGTTTGATCCGGGTATTTTTATTTCTTTTTATCTGCCAAATATTTATATAATTTCTAGTGTATCTGAAATATTGAAATAAGGTGTTGAAAAGTGAATGTAAGAAATCAACAGTGGTGGAAAGTAAGTACCAGCAGCTCACCTTCGTTTACTGTTCCTGTATGTACGCACCAAAGGTCCTATAAGACACGTCAGACTGCTTTGACACGTCTTCTTGAGGCCACTACCATCGATGTCACTGAGGTATGTTCTGTTGAAATGACTTGACTTCAGTGCGGCAACAACGCCAAGATCAGATATCAGATGTTTCAGTTTGACGATGACCATGTTATCTGATGACTTGCAGTTGTGGTTGCTTGTGATAACTTACCTAAATGGTTCGTGTAACACAGATGAGTATGTATTTAAAATAGTTTGAAGGCTTTTACGAGGACATCTCCATGTTCTGTTTGTGTTTAACAGCTGCTGTCACTAACCACGGATGCATTCCCAGGGTATCTTTCAGAGATCCAGCTTAAGTTACCCTAACAAAGGCAATCGGAGATAAGCGGTCACACAAAGCTGGTTATCAACTCGTTAACTCAACCCAGGGTTTACCTGTCCAGCTATGAGCGCGTGCACATGAAAGAGGCGGCATTTGCAGCATTTGACCAATCACAAACATGGATCAGTCTACGGCAGCGGAGCGGCGTATTTCACGTACGAGGAGCGAACCGTAATCTTACAGAAATACGAAGAAGTTTAACATATAATACAGGCAAAAGGCAACAGTTTAATCTGTAACATGCAGGAAACACAGCTGGCAAAAACTCACGACTGTGTGAATGCGGAAGTCGTAGTAATAGTATTAGTAGTAGTATAATATGACTGCCCCATCATAAGGACACTAGTAGATCTGACTGATTGAATGACAGCAGTAACTTTGCTGATAGCTTAGTGGTAGAGTTACCGCCACATGTACCGAGGCTCCTTGCAGCCGTCCCGATTCAAATCAGCCCTGTGGCTGTCTTTTAAATCATGTCGTCGCTCTCTCTCGTCCCTTTAACTCTTATGATGTCCTTCCGCAATAAAAGGCCAAACATATAACTTTAAAATGATGAATATGTAGCTTGTATGTATTCTTATGACATGGTTTATGACAATATCAGCCTCATTCTTTCAGCTGCAATCCCGGCGGTGTAAAACGGACTTGGGAGCAAATCAAATAAATATAAAAACATAATTCAAAGTGGTCAGTAGGCTGTACGCTGACAGAGAAAAGTCTTTCCCTCTGATGAGAATCTGTATCTCTCATATAAAACATCGTCAGGGACAGAAAAAGGCTTTTGCCGGTCTCTGTACACATAGTTCTCCTACGAGACCCTCTCACGATCCACCGAGATTCTTTTTAAGTTAGTTTAGTTTTAGTTGTAAGCATTAGTGATGCATGGTGTATTCTAGTCACTCATTTATAGCACACAGTGTAACGGAGCCCGACTAGGACCCAAATAATTTGAAATATACTAACAGTACATCCTTGGGACTCTCATCCAAAGATGAGTCAGAGTCCAGATTTCATTTTGTTTATTTCCCAAAACAAACTAAAAACTACCTTTAAAACAAGTTACAGGTTAAATAACTCACTGCTTATTTAAACAATACATATATAAACTACAATTAATTGTAGCCTAATTGGCGAAGTTTCGGGAGCAGGACCACACCTCAACAGCGCCAATTTCCGCATCCTATAAATAACCACCTGACCCTCTCCTCCGCTTCGCTCCCGCACTCTGTGCCTTCGCTTTCGTGAGAGCATGTTACATCGCCTCAAGAAAACGAGCAATTTCGCACGAGCGTGGCTCGCTTGGCTCACTTCATAGCCAACTCACCTCAAGATGGACTTCGTCTCTCTTTCCCCTTCCGACGACGACCTCTTCCACCGAGACCACAATTCACCAGGAGCCGACGTCACCTCCAAAACCGAGACCCCGACTTCAGTGGCTCCAACGAAGTCCCGGACGCCAGCGTCCCCGACGAAACCCAGCTCCGTCTCATCCATGGTTTGTATCCCGCCTCGTTCATCCCTTCTCCATATCCAAGACTATCATAGCTCGCCCGGCGAATCATCCATGTCTCCCAGCCCACCTCCTCCAGCAGCCAAGAGAGGACGGGGAAACGCGCGGACAGAACAACGCCGTCGCCGGAACTCGCTGACCCCTTCACCGCCGAGGACCGCTCCAGCCTCCCGCCGCCATTCCGACAAACCCGGCCGAACAACTCGCCTGTCGCAACGGCACCATGCTCCAGCCAGATCCCCCGACCAGCCTCCAGCTTCAAAAATGGAACTGGAAAGTAGCCACACTCCAAAAGACCTTAAAAGATAAAGGCATTCCGTTTCACAGATCGATAATAAAGCAAACTGTTCTCCATACTCATGGCCGCCGGCTCCGTCAACACCAGGTCGCTTCCGGGTGACGTCACCATGCACACCCCTTCCAGCAGCGACGCCGACGCTCTCGTTAAAGGGACAGTACCACAAAATAACTCAGCCCAAAGGAAACAGAGTCAGAGATCATCCGCCAGAACTAACAACCCCAGAACCAGCACCACCACCTCCCGTCATCCCCACACTCCAGAGGGGGCGCCCAGATGGATGTCAGGACCCTCCAATCCCCACCAGGTTCATCACCACCACCAGCATCAGCAACAAACTACCTATTACCAGCAACCATCGCAGCCAGTTCCAGCCGGGGCACCTGACACCGGGATGTCAGTGACTCCAGCTCCTTACTTCCAATTACAGCAGCCAGCTCCAGCAGGGGCTCCTGGCACCGGGATGCCAGCGCCCCCTGCCGGCTATTTCCAGACACAGCAGCTCGTGGCAGCGGGGGCACCTGACACCGGGATGTCAGTGACTCCCGCTCCTTACTTCCAACTACAGCAGCCGGTTCCAGCAGGGGCTGCTGGCACCGGGATGCCAGCGGCTCCCGCCCCAGTTCTTCATCAACCACCACAGTCGGCTCCAGCTCCTGGCACCGAGATGCCAGCGCCCTGCGCCGGGTGGCAGGGACCCTTACCATCCCAGTTCCAGCATTCCCAGCAGCCCTGGTCAGCTGGGGTCATCGGCTCCGGGATGCCAGCACCCGGGCTCCCCCCCCAGCAGGCAACCCCTAGCTTCACTCTTTCCACAGCCAACCTTCCCGCTCACCACCCTAACACCCTAATTTCCCATCCTTCTCCAGTTCCCACCAGCCTACGTAAACAGATATTAGACGGTAATTACATCGACCTTGCACTACTAATCTTGCCTTCCCTCCACCAGACACCCGCCAATAGATCCAATGAAGGTTACGAAGGGTGCCCCCACTCTAAAGTGAGAGCACCCACACGTTCTAGAGAACTTAACCCCGTAGAGTTTGCCTACGCCTTCTCCCTCTTTCGAGACGTCTTATGTTCCAAATTCCCCACGCGACGACATGAACTGGACGACTATCTGTCCACCATCCTGAACCTTGCCCTCCGCTTTGGAGGAAACGGGTTCTATCAATACCACATACACTTCGCCTCCCAAGCTGCAGCCCGCCTCTCACAATTTAACAAGGCCACCTACTGGGGCACTCTCGATAACGAAATATACTGCCGCATCTTCGCCGCCCGCGCAGCTCTCCAATGCCCCCTTTGCGGTGGCCCATCTCACCCAGCCTCTTCTTGCTCCTTCCCCACCCACAATGAGCCGTATCGAAGCCAAACGAGCGCATCAGCATTTTCCCGCTTGTCGTCGGCTTCTCCACCAGCACCCATATCTCCTAAACGGGTGTCATCCGCACCCTCCACCTTCCCCATCACCAAAGGCATTGATAAAAAAGGCAAACCCATCTTTCACCAAGGAGGACGTTCCATCTGCAACAACTTCAATAGCACCGGATGCCCCATGTCCCAGTGCCGCTTCCTCCACATCTGCTCCTTCTGCGGCGGGGGCCACGCCCGCCCAGCATGCTCGCACAACCCTACCTCGCCGAAACCAGGTGAGCACTTATCTACACCCATTAATATCACAGCTTTAGCAGAAGCACTTCGTAACCACCCCGATCCAGCCTTCGTTCACTTCCTGATTAAAGGATTCAAAGAGGGTTTCCATCCCGGACTTTCCACACAACCATCCATTCCTTTCGAGTTTAAAAACCTTCAGTCAGCTATAACCGATCCAGAATCAGTCGACCACCTGCTGGCAATAGAAGTCAAGGAAGGCTTCATGATCGGACCATTCGTCCATCCCCCTTTTCCTAACTTTCGCATCAGCCCCCTTGGCATCGCAACCAGGAAATACTCCGGCAAAAAACGCATTATCATAGATCTTTCAGCACCACACGGCAGTACCATCCCAAGCATCAACAGCTTGATCCCGAGTGAGGATTTTTCCCTTCACTATGCCACCATCAACCATGCCATCACCCTCATTAAACTTGCCGGCAAAGGGTCATGGCTCTCAAAAACCGACATCACCAACGCCTTCAAAGTCCTCCCCATCCACCCTGACTTCTGCCGTTTCTTCGGTGTCCGTTGGCGCGGCGTTTACTACTTTGCCGTCAGGCTCACTTTCGGCTGCAAAAGCAGCCCCAAACTATTCGACACCCTGTCCGAAGCCCTTTGCTGGATCCTGTCCAACAACCACGGGATTCCCCATGTCATCCATCTTTTGGATGATTTTCTTATCATTTCCCCCCCATCATCACCACCAGCCTCCGGCCTGGTCATTTTGACCTCAGTCTTTGCCGACCTTGGAGTTCCACTGCAGAGAAAACCGAGGGCCCCTCCACATCCCTAGAGTTTCTCGGTATCACCCTCGGCACAAACAAGTTCCAGGCTTCTCTCCCGGTTGAAAAGCTCAACCGAATCAGCCTCCTGATCTCCAATTTCCTTTACGCCCCGTGCTGCACCAAACGTCAACTGCTGTCCCTTCTGGGCCACCTTAACTTCGCCCTACGCATCATCCCCCAAGGGCGAGCCTTCATATCCCACTTACTATCCGTCGCTTCTTCCGTTCCATCTCTCTTGACCTCCATCTCCCTGGATAGCCCAAGCCGTGCTGAACTCCGCCTGTGGCTCAACCTCCTCTCCAACTAGAACGGTATCACTTTCTTCTACCACGACCAACTTAGGCACCCACATGACGTTCACCTGTACACCGATGCCGCTCTTTCAGTCGGTTTTGGGGGTTTCTACAACGGAAGCTGGTTCGCAGCAGCATAGCCCCCAGAGCTCGCAAATTAATGCCAAGTTGCTGCCTCTGCGCTCTTCGAGATCTACCCCATAATAGCCGCCGCCATCTTGTGGGGACACGAATGGTCCCGCGAATCCATTCTCATATATTCCGATAACCTTGCGGTAGTAGACATCATTAACAAAGGTCGCTCCAACTCCCCATCCATCATGCCATTCACACGACGTCTCACCTGGCACTCTGTCACCCACCAATATGTTCTCCGCGCAGCCCATGTACCCGGCCATGCCAACGCCATTGCTGACTCTCTTTCCCGCTTCCTTTTCCAGAAGTTCAGAAGCTTGGCGCCTCACGTCGACATCTTCCCGACGCCAGTTCCTCCATATTCAGCGCTGACATTCACCTTGTGACTCAGTGGAAAAGCTTCCACCAATTCCACAACCTATACAACATAACCTTTCCGTTGTTCGATCTCATCACCTTGACTTCTTACATCACTTATGCCCATTCCATCAGGGCAATCAAAACACACACCATCAAAGCTTACCTTAGCGGCTTAAGCTTCTTCTCCAAGTTAATAACCGGCAGTCCGGGGCTGGCCACCAGCCATCCCCAAATATCTTCCCTCATCAGAGGACTCCTACGCCAAGAGCCAGCCACGAAACCTCAGCGTCTCCCTCTTACTGCAGACCTGCTGTGCACCTGCCTCCACACAATCCGCTCTGGGTACGGCACTCCCCAAATCGCCAGAACCCTGGAAGCCATGTTTCTGCTAGCCTTTTTCGGTTTCCTCAGATGCTCTGAATTTACCTCCTTAACAATCTACTTCGACCCAAGCCGTCACGCTTGCATTTACGATTTGTCCCACTTTTCAGACGACATCATGGTGTTCCACTTAAAGCAAACCAAAACTAATCAATTTGGTCCGCCTACACCAGTCTTCTTCTTCCGGGTCCAATCACCACTAAACCCCTTCGAAACCCTCTCGAACTTCTTGCAACTCCGCAAATCCCAGAACTCTACCACGACTTTATTTCCGAATCCGACCAAGTGGCTACACGATTCTGGTTTCACCATCACCTTCGCCTCGTGCTCTCATCATCCGGTATCGCGCCCTTCAACTATTCCGGGCACTCCGTCAGGATCGGAGCCGCCACTTCAGCCTCCCGTAGTGGCGTCCCAGAACATTTCATTCGCATCATGGGCCGCTGGTCCTCCCAAACGTACCTCCGCTACATCCGTTCGGATCTCAAAGATCTCAGGTCCGCTCAATCCCTGTTAAAATAATTGGAGGTTTTGGGGGTCCGTCGCCGCCCGGGAGCGGCGGCTGATTCCCTACAGAAGCCCCACAACGCATCCAGAATCGAGATCTTCGACACGTCTTTTGTCCAATATCAATAAAACCCTTAAACGTATCTGGTTGACGGTGTGGTCCTTGCTAGTGAATTGTAGCCTAATTGGCGAAGTTTCGGGAGCAGGACCACACCTCAACAGCGCCAATTTCCGCATCCTATAAATAACCACCTGACCCTCTCCTCCGCTTCGCTCCCGCACTCTGCGCCCCTCCCCCTCACCCTTTTTCTCTCCCTGCTTTTCCGGGAGCGGCGGCTGATTCCCTACAGAAGCCCCACAACGCATCCAGAATCGAGATCTTCGACACGTCTTTTGTCCAATATCAATAAAACCCTTAAACGTATCTGGTTGACGGTGTGGTCCTTGCTAGTGAAATAAAATGTAATGGAGAAATAGTCTTAAAACGAAAGAACCACATCTCCAGTATTAGTTTCAGTTAAGGTGGAGTATCCTTTCTTTAGGTTGGCAACGAGTGCGAGAAACGAGAGTGGCGTCAGGGGAAATAAAAGCAGGATGCCCACAAGGCTTCATCACTCGAGTCTCTACCAGTCCTCCTCTTCTTCTTCCCTGTCAGGAGATGCAGACATATTCATTACATGCATGGGGAGTTCACTCTGGTGGTTCGTATTGATCTGGCCTCTCTTGTTCCACAGCATGTATTGATCACATTGACTGTCTTTTTTCTTCCCCTTGTTTAAGTCTGTAATGAGGTGCACACTGTGAGTTTCCTGTCAGACTTATAATTGTAGGATGTGAAGGGACAAATTAAGTGTGGGTGGAGTTTCTGTTCATTCCTATTATTTAGTCCTGGAAGAGGAACTACGCAGATACTGTATTGCTGTAAAAGTAACAGTACTGAAAGTACTTCTTGTTATAATTAAAGAATAAGACTAAACAACTGCTCATATCCATTTCTCAATCCCTGTTTTTTTTTTTACATCCCATACCTTGCCCTTTTGTGCTCCTCATCTGTTGAACTGTTCTTTTTTGTTTTTTAATTTTTTATATCTTCTTTTCTGTCTTATTTGTCCACAGTGTTATCCTTTTGAGTATGAATGTTTTGAAGCTTCATCTCCACCTGTACCTTGCTGTTTGTATCAATTTTTCATCTTTGTTTTTTATTCCCCATCTTGCAGTGTACACTCTATAAAGGATTAAAACATTATAAAAAATGAATAGAAAAAGTAAAAAATACTACAGTATGGAACTATGGACATGGAACCCATCTATGCTCCCCTAGTAAGCAGTGGACGAGGTTCTCCATGGAATGCCTTGAAAGAAGGAGGTCCTTCGGGAGAACATGAGGATTGACCTGCAGTACAGCCCTCTGGCACCAACCTGAAACAGAAAAAATATTTATATTACATTTATTGTGAACGTTTTCCTATTAATTTGTTGATAAACTACTTATTTCTTATCGTACACTTATTGCAACATGTATATATAACATTGATTATTTGTAGGGATGTCCCAATCCAGCTTTTTGCAGTTCCGATCCGATACCGATATTGTAGCTTTTAGTATCGGCCGATACCGATACCGGCCGATCCAAGCATGTATTTAAGATTAAAGATATTTACTTATTTTGTTGTCAGACTAATGTTGAAAAGGGTTTTACTCTTAAGAACAACTAGCCAACTTAATTAGGTTAGTTTGAATAATCCACAATGGTTGGTAATGAGAAGCTGACCTGTTGATTCATAACAGGGTTAAATAAACACAAAATAGACTAAATAATAAATAGTCAATCTTACCGCTTTACCACCACGCTTGACTTTATTGCGTCAAGTATTGCACTCCGCCTCTTCGTCTTTTTCGTCTTTTAGGGTAAAATAATCCCACACAGCTGACATTTTTATCGATAACTTTAAATTCTTAGTGGGACATCAGTGTTTCCCCTAGAATTTTTTTCAGACCTGGTGGTTCCCACCGAAAAAACCCTAAACAGACGAGACGCGTGGGATGGTGTATTGGTGCAGTTGGATTAAGTCAGGTGGCACAGCAAGCAGTCTGCAATTCTGCTATTATTATATTTGCATTCAACATTGTTGTTAAACCAGAGTGTATTCAGATCACAAGGAGAGAGTGACTTATAAAGGTGCCGGTTGATGGAAATTATGCAAAATTAAGGGCCGGAAAAATATGTCTGGAAAATGATGAGCATCACATTAATAGCTACAGATACTGTAAAACACTATACCGACATATGAGTGCATATATTGTCTTATTTTATCAAGTAAAATGTAAGTTATAGGTTTACTCAACAGCCTGATAGTTCATAGAAATTCAGGTAGAAATATGTTAACTCAGAGATCCACAGCTTATCAAAAACAATCCTCCCCCACAGACGTCACGTCCTAATAAAACACACAATATGGCTTGATGTTGTTTTGAAGGAGTGCATATATTTATCGACAACACTCGACCTGCATCAGCGCACGAGCGGATCTGTGCGAGCAGGCAGCGCGAGGAAAGCGGATTTTGGACGGAGACACACAGCGGCATTTTTCTTATAAATGCACCGGTCTGGTTCCGGTACCGGTCCGGTTCCGCTCACACCACGAGTCTGAAGAGTGCAACAGCTTATCAAAATACAGTGTCAACTCCGTGTTATCAAAGTAGAAAGCGACATCGTGGTGGTTTAACGAGGCGGAACGGCATCAGAACAACATCAAGCGCGTAAAGTACACGAAGAAGAACGTAGCGGGAGCGGCGGCGAGGATTGTTGTAGCTGCGCGTCTTGCGGAGCAAGTCTACTGTGCTGCGCAGAGGCGCTCCTAATGTAAATGATTATTGATTCATGAATGAATTGATAGGTGGCTTATTTTTGGCATATTGATTTTATGGCCTGTACAATGGTAGGGGAAACACTGGACATGCACACAAGTCCGTCTTGTTGTTTAGCGGATGCTGGACAGGTCGCGAGGTGTGCGCTAGGTGTGCGGACCGGATTTTGGGGAAAAACGTAAAAAACTGGAATGGATTACCTACATCGGTGCACTGGAAAACACGGACCGGAGTTTAAAAAAAAGAACTGGATCAGGAGTCCGGATCGGGATTTTCCCGTGCAGGCCGATACGCATTTTTTGCTAATATCGGCGGACATCCCTAATTATTTGTCTAATAAATTATTCACAAATAGCCCACTGCTTGTTTTTTATCCACCAAACCCATACATGATATTATTAAAACGACTTATATTAGCTACATGTTTGTTGATTTTGTTTATGCATGCGTATGCCTGTTTATTGATGATCAAATAATAAAGGTACTTATTTAAACCAGATAAGTGATATTACTCACTTCAGAGGGAAATCCAAATTCCATGTATGTGAATAATGTAGCTCCTCCGACGGGCAGATTGCCTCCGTCGTCTCCACGGTGAAACTGCTGGTGTTCAGTGGTCAGAGGAATAATACGATCTACGAAGAATTAATGATCGATAAAAGCTGCTTAATAGTCGCAATCGATGGCAGGTGAAAGCAGCTACTCAGGTAAGAGGAAGAAAGAGGTAAAGTGTGGGAGCACACATATATAATTAAGTGTAGAAAACATTTGACAATGGTCATTTGACTTAAATAATATTTAGAAATATTTAATTATGGGGCTGCATGGACATTACCATGTCAGGTACGGGTTCCTTCTGTGTGGAGTTCTGTGTGGCTTCCTTCCACAGTCCAAAGACATGCAGGATGGGGACAGGTAAAATTGGTGAATGTAAGCTTGAATTGTTGTTTGTCTCTACATGTCAGCGTAGTGAACCCTGCCTTCGCCCAATGACAGCTGGGATCGGCTCCAGCCCCACGCAACCCTGAATAAAGGATAAGCGGTAGACGATGGATGGATGGATAGATGGATGTTACTAAAGTGCTTATATTGCTCTTCAACACTGACTGTAAAAGGCCAGAGGTCGTGTCCGGGACGTTCACCACGGGCGAATGAAAAGCTCGGCAAAGGCTCTCTCTGGGAGCTCCAGGGGGAACAGTGGAACATGAGCGCACTCATATCCGAGATCGTGCGCCACAGGCAGATGAAAAAGTTGGTAGAAGTCGCTGTCCACCCCGGTGGAGAGCCGGTCCTGTGTGCCACCCTGTGTGTCCTGAAGCCTCTCACCGAAGTGACCTCCTTTCATTCACGCTGGCTCTGAACAAAATCATGTTTAGGCATCATGTCCCTCCACAGCGGTTATAGTCTGACTGAGGACTTGCCCATCCAATGTAAAAACAGATAAGAAATTCTTTGCTTGCGAGGATAGATTATTGGCAGAGGTAATTATACACTTATGAGGACCTTTTTATGAATGAAGATATTGACTTTAGCTACTAAATTACTTAAAAGTTTACACTGTCCCTTTAATGTTGTAGCTGCTAAAAGGTGGAGCTCATTTTAACTACTTTATATACTTCTGGGTAACTTAACCTATAACTAGAAAGGTGTCCTTAGTAGACTTCAGGTGTGTCTGCAAAAACCACTGCCGTATTGTGTTGAATGAACACAACCCATGATTGGCTAACCCACATTCGAGACACCAAGTGACTGTGGTGAGTCGTGAAACATTTCATTCAAAAACTCAAAAACAAGCGTGCTGGCAATCGGCTCTAAGTCGTCAAAGACATTTCATACAATCTTTGCATTTTAATGAAACCCACAAAGGTCTGGAACCAGGACTCCTCTCTTGCTCTGCAAGGGTGCTTTGACTGCACAGACTGGTCAGTGTTCACGGAGTCCTCGGACAACATTCATGAGTTAACAGACATTGTGTGTAGTTATATTTCCTTTAGTGAAGACATGGTCATTCCCCAAAAGACTGTAAGGGTTTTTCCTAACAATAAACCGTGGGCTTCACCCGCACTTAAGGGTCTGATAAATAAAAGGAAAAAAGCCTTCAATGAGGGAAATGATTCCGTAGTGAAAGAAACCAAAAAGGAGATCAGATCAGAAATAAAAAAATCAAAACTTAGGTATAGAGACAAAATTGAAGCCGAGTTGGGCAGCAATAATTTGAGGCAAGCGTGGCATGGCATGCAAACCATGACGGGGTTAAGCCACAAAGGCAACAGTAATATTGACCTGCCTGGTTACAATTCAGACAAACAGTTAGCTGATGAGCTTAATACATTTTATTTAAGGTTTGATCATATGGATTTCAGTGAATCACATAATGTATTAAAGAGCAACACTAGAGCCCCTCCTGCCTTTGTTATTGATATCAAAAGTGTGGAAAAATACTTTAGACAAACTAAGCCAAGCAAGAGTCCTGGGCCAGACAATATAGGTGGCAAGGTTCTGGCAACCTGTGCTGAACAGCTTAGTAGCATTTTTCATTTTATTTTTAGTTTATCTCTTCAGCAACAGAAGGTGCCCAATTTATGGAAACATGCCACCATTGTTCCTGTAGCAAAGACAAAAAACCCTGCAACATTAAATGACTTTAGGCCTGTAGCATTGACCTCTTTAATTATGAAAACATTAGAAAAAATTATTAAACAAGAGGTTCAAACACAGGTGGAGTCACTCCTTGATCCCATGCAGTTCGCTTATAGGTGTGGCAGAGGTGTAGAGGATGCTACCACCACACTGCTACACCTTCTGTACCGCCACCTTGAAGGGACAAAAGCTCATGCTAGATTGTTGTTTTTAGACTTCTCCGCAGCTTTTAATACTATCCAGCCACATCTTTTAGTTGACAAGCTAATTCACTTTTTTAATTTGGATCTTAATCTTGTGGGCTGGATACTGGACTTTTTGACTGTCAGGTCTCAGTGTGTGAGGGTAAACGGTTAGAGTTTGAACTGTTACCTTCAGGTCGGAGGTTAAGGGTGCCTTCTATCAGGTCAAATAGATATAGGTCTTCTTTTGTTCCTTCTGCTATTATGATGCTGAACAGTGTTAAATAGCGAGATAATTGACAGCTGTCTTGACCACACAGTCTGTTTTATCCTACCTTGTTTGAATGCACTTGAATGCACTTTGTCTCTGTATGCACTTGGAAATTAACTACTCTGCCCAATATGTGTTCTTATGTGTTGCTCTATGTGCTATTTCTTTCCTAATAGAGGTTGATTGCTCTGTGTGTGTGTTTTATGTGTATTTATTGGTATTGTATGTTTTTATGTATTTTGGACATCTTGGCTGCAAATCAATTTCCCAACTGGGACAATAAAGATAACTTTGGAACTTTGGAAAGCTGTCTGCCTGCATAGCAGCAACTGTGCTGCAGCGATGTACAGGTAAAAGAGGCAATAAAAGATGTTTTTAGAAAGTATGAGTCAGCGCAACCACAAGAGGTCCTCGAGCATTCAGCCATAACTGGCCTCCCAAAATGTTGTGCAATTTGCTGCAGCAGAACGAAAGGTTTGATGTGGACAGACATAGAGGTGCACAATCCCTGCTTCATCAAGGATACGCACAAGCAACTGATATCGCATTATCCTTGTGGAGATAATAATATGTCATCATTTATTAGTTGATTTATATTTAATTAATAAAATAATATTGCAGTTTATCTGCACATACCTGGTGTCAAGAAGAGCTTCACACTGAATATTGAACAGCATCTTTGCAGCCCAAACACTCCCTGTTTCCACTGAGAAGACATCTGAATGGAAAATCAAAAACCCCAACTTAACACTTAACAAAACAACAATAATGTAACAGTTTCCATTCAAACAGACAACAAACATGGCACAGCCTTGTGGAACTTTTTTTTATAAATAGATCATTTGTATAAAATACAGGCATGCTTCAATTCAACCATGGCATTTAGACATTTTACAACCAAAAGCTACCATTCAGTTAGCTGGAAACAGCAACGGACTTGTCTCATTATGCAGGTCAACAGACAGACGACATGAGACAAGAATCAGAAAACTTCACAACCACAAGTTTTTTTTTTTTTAAATTTCAACTGCACAATTAGAATAACAACAAATATGGTCGATCCCTACAATTTCTTTTTTGTATTTCATTGAGAAGTTTTATTTATTCATTATTATTTCACTTATTTCAGATAACCAATCTCCTGCTTTCCCGCGGCCTCTCAGATGGTTTTCAGCTGTGGGGTTTTTGGTGCTGTTCAGGCCCTTTCGCTGCTGTCTGTAAAACAACACAGCACTACAGGTGTACTGGTTCAGTTTTTTCAGATCCTTCAGGTTGTTCAGAGCACCTTGTCGTGACGTCTTCCAGAAATATGCTTCTTTAAATGTCCCCGGACGTCCTCGAATGCGTTGTTTCTTCACATGGCATGGTTGGTGTAGCTGACGTAGGTGGTTTTCGGCGGCGGCACTGACGAAAAGAAAAGAAAACAGCAGGTTGGTATGGTGACTTGCCTTAAGATCCCTGTAGGTTACATTGATTTCTGACCAATTTATGCATAGATTGGTTTTGTGTACAGGGATCAATATTGTCCACTATTTTTCGATTCGCTCACTTGGAAAACAATTCCAATGGAAAGTTGATCCTTTCTCGTGGTGGAAGAATTAAAGGTATCCATGTGACTATGCCAGAGGTATTGTAGTATTAAATATTGAGAAAGACTACTAGTGGGGGGCCAGTGGTGCAGCGGTTAGGGCAGCCGCGCAGAGGCTCAACGTCATTGACGTGGTGGTCCCATATTCGACTCCAAGCCCGGGGTCAGTTTCCCGCATGTGTTCATGTTACTTCAACTTGAGTAAAATTATTCCATTACTTGAGTCCAGGTTTTGGTTACTCTACCACCTCTGACAGACAGACTGTGTAGTGTGTCCACTTTAAGTGTCGATGATCCAAGATGGTAGCACACCTGTACCTGTGTGACTGACTACCTGTGTAACCTGTGTGTGTTTAAGTGTGTGAGTGGCTAGTGTCAGTGTTAAGGATATATCTGATCATTTACAACATAACCTACCGACCAATTTGCAAGTTGTTTGGAAAATACAGCCACTTAATGCCTGTTGTTGGTCAGTCTGAAGATCCGTGACTGGAAACGCAGTTTGGAAACTGTCTCAGTCCGAGCATTCAAATTGACGCTTTACTAAAGCATGGCCAGACCAGACACACACAAGCCCGTTTGAATAGGGAGCCCGTCCGTCGTGCTGTGAAATTGGATCATCTGTGCGGTGTATCCTGCATTGTCGCTGATTGTGGAGGATCTGGAACGCTCCATCTGTCAGGACGAAGAAGCGCTGTTCTCCCGGACCTGCTGGAACGCTGACGCATCGTTGATTTTGATGGGTCCAAATTTCCGATGACAAAGGAAAGTGCTTCTATTTTTGGATGCTGATGTTTGAAACTGTTTTTAGCCGCTGACTAGTCCAGAGTTTAATTCATTTATTCTGAATGTTCTGTATCACCGACCTCTCTTCCTGTTTATGTGCGACGTCACTAACGTCATTAACTGTCTCAGCAGAGGCCCAGGCTCAGGTGAACGAGAAAACGCGGACTGGATTATCTTTGCGCCAACTTGTCAGCATGTTTTTCTCAGCACCTCTTCTACTTTTATTGACTGTTCTTCAACAACACAAGACGCATGAATTATGTGGAGACTTAATCATGCCTCATCATTCTTTGTCTCTTCAAAAATGCACAAACTGGGAAAAACCTCAATGGAGCTGTCCCAACTGGATTATTCAAAATGAGGATCGGACTCATTATTTTATTAGCATATTTAGCGCATATGACTGGTTGTTTTCGTTTTATTCTTCTCACACAGGTGGACAGGGGGTTAGGTATTGGTATACTCAAGCAGTACCTACTCAAAACTATTTGAAAAGAAAGTGTTTTATTGTTCTTTTGCTTTTATTGTCAGGAAATGTTGAACCTAACCCCGGCCCTGATTTTAATTATCTGAGTACCCCCTGTGATTTTAAAGCTAGATCTGGGCTTGGTGTTATTCATGTAAACGTTAGAAGTTTACTTCCTAAACTGGATCTTGTAAAAATTTGGGCTAAAACGTCTGACACTGACATTCTTGTATTGACAGAAACATGGTTAAACAAATCTGTAACAGACAAAGACATTGCAATTAAGGGCTACAATGTTTTTCGTTGTGACCGTCCTAGGAAGGGCGGTGGCATTGCCATTTTCACAAAAAACAAATTTCAGACTACCCTTCTTTCATCTGTATCTCTGAGCAGACAATTTGAGTTTCTTGCTTTGAAGTTGGAACTGCTTAAAGGCCATTCTATCACCATTGCTGGTTGTTATAGACCCCCCTCAGCAACCAGTGAGGCCCTGTCATCATTAAATAAACAACTATTAACCTTAGACTTTAATGAGATTCTCCTCACTGGGGATTTTAACTGGGACTGGTTATCCTCTGCCTCTGACAGTTTTAAATCAACCTGCGATTCATTTAATCTTACTCAATTAATCGATAGCCCAACTCGTCCAAATATTAAATGTCCAGAGAAATCTTCCCTTATTGATTTATTTTTAACAAACACTCCTCATAAATATTCAGATGTAGGCATTTTTGCTAATGATATGAGTGACCATTGTGCTATAGCCGTAGTGAGGCAAGCCAAGCTCCCAAAATCAAGGTCTCGAATTATTTTTAAACGAGATTTAAAACATTTTTGTGAGCAAGCTTTTCACCATGATCTGTGGGACTTTGATTGGTCCAGGATCTCTCTTTTCAATGATGTAGAACTGGCATGGAAATACTTTCATGATGCTTTCACCAGTATTATTAATAAACATGCCCTTTTTCCGCAAATTTCGAGTTAAAGGTCGAGACAATCCTTGGTTTTCTTCTCAGCTGTCTAGTCTACAACAAGAAAGGGATATTGCCTGGGCTAAGGCCAGAAAATCCAACTCTCATGCTGACTGGCTGATTTTCAGACAGCTGCGAAACCGCTTTACCTCTTTTGTCAAACAGGTTAAAGCTGAATACTACCTCTTAAAAACCACTAGCGACTTAAATGATCCTAAAAAATTCTGGAAAGCCATCAAATCTTCTTTTGGAAATGTGGCCACAAACGACCTACCAACATGTATTGTAAAGGATTCATGTAGGCTGACTGATAAATTAGAAATTCTTAATTGCTTCAATGAACATTTTGTCTCCTCCGGTTCTCAATTTGAGTCTTTACATCCGGACTCTAATAATATGCAGAATACCTCTCCATCTCCACTCCCAAATAACGATTGTGTTCAATCTTTTATTATTGTTCCACTGGATGTAATTGAGGTCTATAGAGCCCTAAAACATTTGGACCCTGCTAAATCTGCAGGTCCTGACAAGCTTGAGCCATTATTTTTGAAGTTGGCTGTAGATTTCATAGCAGAACCTCTTACCCATATTTTTAATCTGACATTTTCTAATAATGAGATTCCTAACATTTGGAAATCTGCCTATGTCCTGCCTTTGTTGAAAGGAGGTGATCCTACAGTTTTAAACAATTACAGGCCTATTTCCAAACTATGTGTTTTAGCCAAAGTCCTTGAAAAGTGTGTCAGTGACCAACTGAAAGACTTTTTAGACGTGAATAATATTTTATCCCAACACCAGTCAGGTTTTAGAAAACGACACAGCACAATTACTGCAACATTAAAAGTTGTTAATGATATAATTGAATCGCTGGATTGTAAAAAGTATTGTGCTGCTGTTTTTATTGATCTTTCCAAGGCATTTGATACTGTAGACCATGTCACCTTGGTAGACAGGCTAGTCAAAATTGGTTTATCTAGGCAGGCTGTAGACTGGTTTTCGAATTATTTGTCAGTAAGAACGCAATGTGTCCAGTTTGCTGGGTCCTCGTCCTCCTCTCTCCTTGTATCAAAGGGCGTGCCCCAAGGCTCCATATTAGGGCCATTGTTGTTTTCTATTTATGTAAACAATCTTTGTGACTCAATAACCAATGCTGCCTGTCATTTTTATGCAGATGACACTATTATTTATTGTTCATCCCCATCAGTGGCAGAGACTTTTCATTTCCTGCAGTCTGCTTTGGACGTTCTGCAGTCACAGCTGACAAAATTTAAATTGGTTTTAAATACTGATAAAACTAAATTAATGCTTTTTTCAAATGGAAAAGCTCTACCAAAAGTTTTGCCAAAGCTTTTAACTAGTCATGGGACCGAAATTGAAAGGGTAAATTCGTACAAATACCTGGGTTTCATTATTGATGAAAATTTGTCTTTTAAACTTCATATTGAAAAATTGGTCTCCAAATTAAAAATTAAATTAGGTTTCTTTTTTAGAAATAAATCATGCTTCTCATGGCAGGCCAGGAAACGTCTGTTCACTGCGACCTTTTTACCGCTGTTAGATTACGGTGACCTGCTGTACATAAACGCCCCTGACCAGTACCTCAAGAAATTGGATACCGTCTACCACTGTGCTCTGCGATTTTTAACTGGCTGTGGAAATCGTGTCCATCATTGTACCCTGTATGCCACTGCAAAATGTCCATCGCTATCTGTACGCAGACTCTCACATTGGTTGTTTTTTGTTTACAAGTGTCTTATTGGGCTGGTTCCTTCATATCTATGTGTTTACATGTCCACAAACAAATGTAGCTATGGTTTGCGTTCTAGGGATGTGTTACAGATGTTGGTACCCAGAGCTAGATCTGAGTTAGGGAAAAAGGCCTTTCAATATGCTGCGCCTTATGCCTGGAACACTGTGCAAAAGCAGCTGAAGCTGCCGGAGCTGGTCACCTTGGGAGAATTCAAAGGAATCCTGAAGGACAGAGAAGATAGTTCTCTTGGTCAATGCAATTGTTTGTAAAGCTATTTTCTGATAACGGCCGGGTTTTTTCATTCATCTGTCACCAGTTTATTTATTTAATTTTTAACTGTACTCATTTCAATCCTCATATAGTCTTGTCCCTGATCTTGTATTGTACTTTACCTGACGTTGAATGTGGTGTATGAGAATTGTGGTTGATTGTTCTTATTATATCATGGTGCTGCCTTCTTGGCCAGGTCATTCTTGAAAAAGAGATTTTAATCTCAATGAATTTTACCTGGTTAAATAAAGGATATTGATTGATTGATTGATCTAAATCCTGCACGTTCAAACTTTCAAACCCTTTGAAAGTGGTGATATCCAGGAAAGTAATGGAAGTGGAATGGACCACATATGAGGGAAATGTGATGGCCATTTATAATGTACTGAAGTCCTCCTGAGAAATTAGGGCCGATTTGCAAGAAAAAATCAAAGTACCAGAGATAATGGGAATTGAGTCTCTTAAGGAACAGGGACTTGTCCCATTCAGCTATATATGGTGTTGCATTGGCTTGGGCAAACCATTTCCACATTGCCACTAGGGATGGAACGGTTTATCAAAACACTCCAAACCGTTCGGTTCGACTGTGACGAGTCAGACAGGGCGAAATGCATAACTAAAGGAGTGGCATATTTCATCGCCAAAGATATGCAGCCTTATTCCGTGGTGGAGGGTGCGGGATTCCGTCACATGATTAAAGCACTGGAGCCACGATATAAAATCCCCTTCCGCAAACACTTCAGCAACAAGGTAATACCCGCACTTTATGAAGAGACCCGACAAGAAATTGTTAAAGAGTTGTCTGACAGCATCAGTAGCGCTAACTAGTGATGGATGGACCTCCAGGGCTACTGATAGTTTCCTGACTGTGACTGTCCATTACATTACCTCAGAATGGGAGATGAAAAGCTCCGTTTTACAGACGCGCCCCCTTTATGAGAGCCATACTAGCGAGCATCTCTCTGAAGCACTGACAGAAGCAGTGACAGAATGGAAGTTGCAGAGGGGCAGCAGCACAATCCCTGTTACTACAGACAATGCAAAAAATATGGTGAATGCAGTCAATGCAACAGCTGGACTGGGGCCACAAATTGGCTGCTTTGCACATACTGTTAATCTTGCAGCCAAGAATGCAGTCTCAATAAATCAGGTATCCCGGCTCCTGGGGAAGATGAGGAAAGTGGTGGCATTTTTCTATCGGAGCACAACAGCCACCCACGCCTTAAAAACTAAACAGGAGATGCTGCAATTGCCAGTTCACAAACTAATTCATGATGTCCCAACTCGTTGGAACACAACATATGACATGCTGGAGCGTTATTTGGAGCAGCAAGCTTCCATCTATTCTGCTCTGATGGACAAAGATGTTAGGAAAAGTGTCAAAGATATTGCTGTTTTGACTGACAGTGAGGTAAAACTGGCAGAGGACCTAACCAAGATTCTCAAACCTCTGAAGAATGTAACAACACTCATGAGCACAGAAACATCCCCTTCAGTGTCCATGATCATCCCTCTGCAGAAGATGATACTGAAATCCATGACACCCAGTGAAGAGGACAGCATCAAAGATGCTAAGGCAGCCATCACTAAAAACCTGAAAGACAGATACGGGGACCCTGATCTTCAGGACTATCTGCACAGAAGCACAGCCCTGGATCCAAGATTTAAATCCCTGCCCTACTTGGAAGAAGACTCTATTCAGAAAATCTACAGTGTTCTCACCTGAGAGATCATGGAAATTGAAGAGCAGGTATTGTTTTTTATTCTGTATTTAGTACTACATTTTATGTGTTTTTATCATAATTACAATTTCTCTTTTTTTAAAAACTAAACAGAATACTTGAGCCTTTGCATTTATTGTATTTTCTCAGTGTACAGTAGAGCATATAGTTTTAGTGTCTTTGCTGCTATGAGAGTGTTTGTTTTTATCAATATTTTTAAAACTACCATACTATTTGTCATTTTATCATGCAGGTTCAACCCAGAGAAGCCCAGGTGGCCAGTTCATCCTCAGCTGGAGAGCCAGAGGCATCAAAAGAATCTCCTCCTCAGAAAAAATCTGTCATGGCAGAGCTTTTTGGAGAGCTCTTTACATCAGAGAAGGGAACCACCAAGACTTTGTCCCAGATCACTGAGGAGGAGGTCATGGCATACAGGCTCAGAGGATGCATTCCTGTGGATGAAAATCCACTTGCATGGTGGAGAAGCAACGAGCACAAGTACCCTCATATTGCTAAATTGGCTCGACGTTACCTTGCAGTCCCAGGTACATCTGGGTCGTCCTGGTCAATCAGCCTCGCTTCCAAACTAGCCTGGCGCAGTGTTAGCCACTTGATTAACGTTGATGTTGCTTGAAGCACGGCCTCCGTTTCATCTACTCTCCCCTCTACTTCGTCCAGTCTATTGTTTGCCCTCTTTAATTCCTGTTTTATGTCGGAGAGTTGCGCCCTGGTGTCTCTTCTAAATTCACGGATTTCGTTGAGGATGCTATTCAGGTTAGCATTGGGGCCATGTTCCTCACGTGGATTTAGCTCGCCTGGAGAGCTACTTCGGCTGTGCCTCCGGTCTGGGTCTTCTTCTGCCGGAGCCATGCTTAGTCCACTTCTAGTAGTAACCCCTTTCATCATTCTTTTTAAAAATGCCAGCCAGGATTGACAAAATCAAGGTTTTGGGGGTTAAATTGTAAAACCTTTCGGGAGGTAGAAGTTTAGGCTGTCATCCCCTCAGTAGCGGAAACGGAACCTCACCAATGAGCTTTTCCAGTTTGAAACAATATATCCATCAGGGTTTGTGTTGTAAATGCCTTCTGTTTAAATTTCTTTTGGCTTTACTGAAGTTTAATGCAGCATTTTGATCAGGTTACAAATGCAGCCGCTGATGTGCTGATATTTGTTCCCAATCAGTTGATATTTGTTCAATACATTTTTTTAAAGATAATTTTTTCAGCTAGAGCGCCGTTCAAGCCTTTTATATATTTTTTCAGACAGTGTGGAAACAGGAAGAGAGAGGGAGAAGACACGGCGAACCCGGGATCGCCGTGTAGAGAACGTTGAGCCTGTACATGGGGCGGCTGCCCTAAACACTGCGCCACCGGCCGCCCTGTTCAAAACATTTTTGTCTGCTTTCAAGCCTGCCCTTTAATCCGCTCTGAGAAGAAAACTAGGCCAGTTTATGTGCGATGGAGCTCGCCGTCATGCGGCCAATTTATAGAGACGTAAATCTTGTACCCACTGTGTGCGGTTATGGGGGGTTGGATTTGAATGAATAGTGCATTTGATGTCTGAATGATACTGCTGTTATTGAAGGAAATAAGACAATCAGTATCACAGCTAATTACAAATGTTACAAATGTTAAGAACATTTCTAGACTAATACCAATTTACTTATGGCTTAATTTGTCACTGTAATGGCAGCTTTGCCTGTACCACACAGGGTTTGACCATTTTAAGAGGCCCTTCCTCCCACTCACCGCTAGCCTCCACTCCCTCACACAGCTCCGTCTTCACCTCTCCGTTGGGCCGCTCGGCCGCCAGCTGTGATAGCTTGCTGGTCATGGTGGCAACGGTGACGATGGCCTTGAAGCTGCGCTTGCGTTTGGGGACGTTCTGCTCGGGGTGGAAGATGATGATGTAGACCTTTGGCATGTAGAGCATGCCCAGAGAGACCGAGGCGCTGAGGCTGAGGGAGGCAGTCAGCGTGGCCGTCTGTATGTACATCTGAGGAGAAAACAGAGCGGTGGGGGCCAAGGGGGTCTATGAGTTTCAGAAAGAAGCAGGACACAGTCTTCAACAATCATGAACATGACCTGGAAAACTTGTGTTAACTGTGGTGTGAAACAAAAAAGTTAATGTTTTCACTAACAATTACAATATTTTAGCAAATAGACACAACTACCTACTTATATAAATAGTCAGATGAAAAAAAATTGCTTTAAAATGCCCTTAAAGAGTTGTACTAGTGGCAGTAGTAGTACTATGGAGCAATATTTTCATGAGTAGGTCTGAATGATGTGATGGTTTCTTCTGAGCCACATTTGGTGGTGCAAGCAGTTAATCAAATATTGTTTTTTAAGGGAAGTATAACAGTTCATAACTGACAGGGTTCGAAACAACACTCTTAACTTCAGTTCCTGCTGCTACAGTGACGACTGGAAATATAAAAAAATGTCTGACAAAAGTACAATATTTACCTCTGAGATGTAATGGAATAGAAGTATAAAGTAGATTAAAAAGGTAAACAGTACTTGAGTGAATGCACTTAGTTACTTCCCACCACTGCTAAGCACTCAGCCTGATGACTCCAGTATCTGGAAACCACTTTCTATTACCTGCAGATAAACCTGATCATCTGAACAACATGATTCACCTCGATGACAGCCTGGACTCACCAGCAATTACTCCATACGTTTTCATGATACAAACAGATGGTCAACTGCTCGGTTCATCTACTGTAATCAATCTAATGAAGCGGGTTTTTGGCTGATAATTTCTTCTCCTCTGGCAGAGACTTTGGCACATAATCAGTAATCGTTTAGAGTTTAACTCTCCAACTGACTGGTGGGAAAGTCAAAGTGGTGAATATGTTGGGCTGAAGGTCTCACTTTGTTGTTTGAGAGTGATTGTTGTTTTCTGCCACTATAAGTCTTTTAATGTAAAACATTTGCAGGGAGTGATTAGTCTATATGACAGGAGTTTCACAACGATCACAAAAATGACTAATTGGAAGTGAGTGGAAAAAACGTGTTGCAGTTAGAGTGAAGATAATGACATGATTGGTAGTATTTGTTAAATTACATTAAATATCCCATTTATAACATTTTTATATAGACTCTTTAAAAAGCTTTATCGTAGCAACTTGCTGTAGGATTTTGTAGACGTTTCACCTCTCATCCAAGAGGCTTCTTCAGTTCTAACCAACAAGGGGGGAGTTTAGGTATCTTTTTTTTTTTTTTTTTCCAGGCATATATGCCTTTTATTAGCAGTGGACAGATAGGAAAGACAGGAGAGAGAGAGGGGGTGTGACATGCAGCAAAGGACCTCCAGCCGGGATTCAAAAAACTGGGGTCAGCTGCGTATGCGTACGTGTGTACATGGCATGCACTCTAACCACTCCACCACCTGCGGCTGAGTTTAGGTATCTAACTTCTTGTAGGGTTGTTAATACTGTGAGAGTCATGTGACTTCAGCAGCTACAGCGTAGCTGTCAAAACCGAGGAGATCAGGTGATGGCTCAGCTGACTCCCCGTACCCGCTTCCTTTTGGGAAATTGGATTCAGAGCGCGCTATTTAAACTGCTCTAGCCTGACCTCCCTCATTGCTTCCTCTGCCGGCATTTTCAACCCACCTCCACCCCAGCTCCTCCTGTCATCTGTTATGTACCTTACCATTGTTCTTGTTGGTTGCTCTGCTCTGTCTGGGGTTTTTCTTTGCTGCTGCGCTCCCTGCTTATGCCGTTCATGATGGCTCATGAAGGGCAGGAAGGTGTGCTCTTCCTGCCCTTCGCGCATGGAAGAGCAGGGAGTCCCAGAACAGTACCATACCGCCAAATGAAACTTCTGCAAATAAATAAAGTTTCTTTTTGACAAAGTGGTCCTGACTGAACAACAAAAATGGCGGCCTACGGGCTTGTGATCATGCTGCAGCAGATATTCTGCTCCTCTGTACGATGGCGTATTGCAGCCGAGATAAGGGGGCAATATTCAGAGAAAAAAAAGTTGTAGATTTGCTACGTTATTACGACGCTAAAAACGGCATTTATGCTAGCTAACTTCCCAGGGGTATACCCATTTATTTTTCAAATTAATCCATCACAACATGTGACAACGCCTCGTTAAGGTCCTTAGGGTGACAGCTGTTGATGGTTATTGTTGGTTTTATTTATACGGGCCAAATTGTCATCTTATGGGTGTTTATGATCGGGTGGTTGGGCTAAGATTGTCACGACTGCGGGTTATGTAGTGTTGGTTTCCTGTTTTATTTTGTAATCCTTCTGTCTTGTGTCACGTGTTTTGCTTCCTGTCTGGTTTCCCTCCTTTTTTCTGTCTCCCAGCTGTGTCGAATTGTCTCATCAGCCTTGCCTCTCCACGCAATGTTGAAGAGATGTATAGTGGCTGAATGTTATCACTAGCACCTTTTCATAAGCATTACACCAAAATAATCAAGACAACAGGAAACCATGATGCATCTCTTAAGTACGCCTGTTTTGAAAAAATAAATAAATAAAATAAAACAATAAAACACAGGAAAATTAATTCCCATGCATTATACGATTTTAATGCATTCAAACCATAATACTGAACAAAGAGGGCTCTTGCAGTTGCAACTCCTCTCATCCCATTTACTGCGAGCTATATGAGTGTTCTCAGTAGTGGACTGTTTAACTGGTGGAGCTCCATCATGTAAGCAGCTGGACCATCATTAACTACTAATAATCTCTGCTCCTAAAATGGGATCAACAACAACAAAGCAGGAAAAACGCCAGGACACTCTCCTCATCACAGCTTGACAGATAAACCTGAATGCATCATTAGGCTCTTTGCTGCGTTCATGAGCCAGTACAAGAATATTGATTCTCTGCATTGTTGTCTTGGTCTGCAATGTGCTGTGGAGGCTGTCAGTGTAACAATGAGTCTTTAATGGGAGAAGCAGGAAGCTGGAGACTGGATGCATGTCTCTGTGCTAATTGTTAACCTTAAATGCATTCATCAGGTACCGTACTAGTCATTTTGGTGCTATTGACTCCACTACTGTCACACCACTTTGCAGATTAGTATTATTAATACAAAATATAAATAAACAAATAAATAATTTGTCATTACAGATTAAACTACACAGCAGTATATAATACAAATAAACTCCACCTTTAAAGCTCTAGTCTAAAATTTTTCACTTGAGCCAAACTTTAGCCAATAGTAGCCTTTCGGTTTGCATGGCTACTATTGGCTAGATGTTCCGATCCAATCCTCGCTCACTCTCCTGCTCCTGCTCACGTCTCGTCCCAACTCACTTCCGCGTTCTACGAGTGGACAAGACGCTTGTTGCCCTGAGCAGTTCAGGTATGGAGCAGGGCTCCCACGTGAGTTCAGAGTGAGATTCAGGCTGAGGGGAGGGGGGGGGGGGGGGGGGGGGGGTGATGTGGCGAGTGATCACCGAGCAGTTTGGGATCGGGACCGTACTGCGGAAACCGGACCGGCACCCGCTGCATTTACACCGATAATGTTTCATCATTCATGGCCGTAATAAACATTATTACTGCTTTGCACGTGTTGTGGAAGTTGTAGAAACTAAACGGCTTCCTGCCTGAGTTTATACATGGAGGGGATGTTCCCATTCATTGTCTATGTAAGAAGCCGTGCAATGCCGTCGCGGAGTGGCAAGTTTCGAGAGACGCCGCCGCCGCCCGCAAGCTCTCGAAAATCTTTTAAACTGACTGTTGTTGATCTAAAATAAAGACAGATTTCAGGAACTGCATAGCTTAGTTCTCGCCTAAAATGTTTTCAGAAACACCTTTCTGTGAACTATTTTCATAAAATAAGAGGGAGCTGGGAGGCTGGGAAGGGAGAACGATACGAGCTCGGAGGAGCACAGAGGGGAGGGGTGTGTGGGGTGGGGGGTTGCTTTTTTCAAACCTTTCAAATCGTAGACTAGAGCTTTAACCGGACAGGACTTTAGCTCAAAGACTTATTACATGATTGGACTCAAGCTCAAATACTTGACTTGAACTTATGAAATTTCTCTGATAGTATTGTATTTTGAATTATGTCAATTAACTCAATAAACCTCAGAAAATAATCAACAAAATAAATCAAAATAAATGTTAATACTAATATTTCACTAGTTTTGATGTTTGTATATAAAAAGTAAATTCAATTTAAAATACACACACAAATACACACACACACACACACACCATGTGGAGCTCAACCAGGCAGCATAAACTTCTGTTTCCTCTCGCCACCCCTCCAGCATCTGTCACAAACGCACCTGTGCACACGCTCCCACCACCAAACACCGCCTACCACTGCCACTGCTGCTGCTCAGAGACCACCCATATTGCCATGGCAACCGCCTCACATAAAGTTGAGGCCCAGGTTAATGGCCCTGTGTCAAACTGTCTGCGGGGAATCCTCAGCGGGGCTCTGCTCAGCGAGCAGGACGGAGAGGATGGAAGGAAAACGTGGCACCAGATGGCGATTTTCCACCCCCACGAGAGAGCCCAAAACGGCGACGGCGGCGGCAGCGATGCATCAAGGAATCATTATAAAAATGTATGACAGGCAGCGAAGCATGAAGTCATTTGTGGGCATGAGAGAAAAACAAGCTCTGAAATGATTTATGGGGCCCCTTTGACACAAGCTGTTATCGTCACAAACAGCGTGACGGTTGCAAGAGGTTCATGAGGAAGGCCGACTCATCAAAAAACCAAGTCACATTTAGGTCGAACTGGAAACCAGAAAAATCTTTATGCTCATGTTTTATTTTCTCTGGCAGGAACATCTTGTCCTCCTCCACTTTAGACAGTTTTCCAGTAACTTGAGATCTGACTGGCCAACCACAATCCTTTATTTAATATGGGGCCTGCACCTGATTCTGCTGAGCTGCAGCCTGAGCCGACCCTGCTGCTTGGTAGACCTCCTGTCCCCTCCTCCCAAGCGGACTCTGTCGCTTGGTCGACCTTCTGTTCAGCCTCCTGAGTGGACCCTGCCACTTGGCAGACCTCCTGAGCAGACCCTTTGTAGTTCACTTTCCTCTGTTTGGTATCCTGTCTCTTGTAGTGTTGTGCTGTCTTGTGTTGTCTCGTGCTTTGCTTGCTGTCTGGTTTCCCTCCTTTTTTCTGTCTCCCAGCTGTATCTGACTGTCTCGTCAGCCTTGCCTCTCGTTCTTCCCAATCACCTCAGCCTGCCCTTGTGTCTCCACACCTGTCTCTCTTTGTCCTCACCAGCCCTGTTATATTTAGTCTTTGTGTTTCCTCCATTGCCCATTCATCTGTTGGAACACTTGATATCTGCTCACCACCCGATCTCTCCTGCCTGTCTTGTTGGTCTGTGTCTCCTGTGGGTTTTTTGGGGATTTGTGTTTTTGCCCTTGTGGCCTCCCTCTTGGAATATGTTTTTGTTTGTTCATCTTATTTAAATAAACCTTTTCTTTTCTTCCACCTGCTGTTACGGTTCAAGAGAATACGGGGCTGGACCCAGAAGCAGACGCTGACACTTGGGATAGTAGCGAGGTTAACAAAGAATGTTTATTGGCGTGACGGAACAAATGCGAGCACGAGGAAGCCAATAGGAATCTCAATCCCGGAACCAAAACAAAAGACTACAGGCAGGTGAGTTAACAGGCAGGCAGGCAGGCACCAGGGGAAAGCACGAGAATCTGGAGCAGGCAAAAAACACAAAAACGTTAGCTTTGCAGCTTAGCAGGCACGTGAGAGTGACCGAGACAGGACTGATACGCGTAGGGAGTCTGAATACTCTGGCCAGGATTGGATGGACAACAGGGGTTGTACTGCCAGAGATGATGGTGATGATGAACACCTGGCGCTGCCTGCTGTGGAAGCCACGCCCCCTGCCACCCACACTCACAGGGAAGAAGACATTAGAACACAAACCGAGGACTACCATACGGAATCCTGATCAGACCATGACACCTGCATTTGGGTCCATACCTCCTTTTCTCGTAAACCCGTGACAGTAGTTGATGATTACTGCCAGGACGAGCATTGTTGTTCAAAGATGAAAGAAGAACATCATCACAGGTTCTGCTGTTTGAAATAGGTCTGTCCAATTAGCCCTTCATTAAGCCCTGCTCCTGCTTTTACTCCTTGAAGCTGTCAGAGCAACGATGGAGCCCATACTGTCACTTACTGTACTACATGCATCTTATAGAATCTAAAAAGTATAAATCTGTGATCAAGATAGAAGACAATGAAATTGAGGAACAACACTGTTCCTGTAAAGCTGGTAGGTCTTCATTCACTGCTACAATCATTAAAAATACATTCACTATACCATCAGTAGCTAGTATAGCAATCAGGTTTTAACACTTATTGTAGCTAACATACTCTAGCACTGCTCTAAATGTTGAGAAAGAAAATATTGTATCACCTAATCCAAACCTAAAAAATACAATGGTACATTCTCAATTCAAGTATCTCTTTTAAACTGAACTAAGTCAGGCTGAACTGCCTTGCTAACTCAACTTAAAACACATTTCAATCAGATTGAGGAACAACGTGGTGTGCTGATAGCTCAGTGGTAGAGTTGGTGCCCCATGTACTGAGGCCAAGTCCTCACTGCAGTGGCCCCGGGTTCCAATCCGCCCACTTGGCCCTTTCTACGTGTTGTCCCCCTTTCTCTCCCCCCTTTCACTCCCCCTTTCACTTTTCATTCCTCTCTCAATAAAAGGCCAACAAAAGGACTTAAAAAAATTCCAAATGAAGGAACTTGATCCTGTGAAGTCGGGTAATTCTTTAGTCAGTCATTCAAAGAGCAAAAGCAGCATATGTATGCTGATGCTATGATGATGTGCTAACTCTGCTAATGGTAGTGCCACAGTTTTTTTTTTGAATACATTTTAGAACCATATATATATGTGTGTGTATATATCTTCATCAAAGTTCCACACTGGCCAATCACAGCTCTGACCAGGATCTGACAACTATCCAGCTCTGCCACGAGCCTTAAGCAATCATTTCTGATATTCTTCATTCCATTTGAGGGGCAGGACTTAGCAATAGCCCAATATGTAGAGGGGCATTTCGATCTATGTCCGTTTTGTGCCTTTGGAATTGAAAATGAAAACATTTTTCTTTGTTCTGGCGATGTCAGACTACTGACAGGTGGGTGGACAATGCAGCCTCAGCTATACTTATGATGCGAAACAAGTTTGTTGAGCAGGTATAATAAGTCTTTGCTCTGGTGTAGCAGTTCCCAGTGTGCTATAGGAGTTGTATGGCAAACATCTGAATACTGAATTCTACAGAATACATTTGCCTATGCAGTATGTGCAGTTCACTTATTTCAAACACACAGAACAAACACTTTTATCGTGATTTCTTTTTGGGGAAATCATTTTTAATAATGGTGCACACAACATCTACAATATGCAATAATGCAGCTAATAAATAAAAAAGTCTGAGAATCACCCAACTTTAAATCTCCTTAACGGGGAAGTTTCAAGTAGAAATGAAGGTTTGGGAGGTTAATGGAGGGTTGAATCCTGTGACTGCAGGTTTCTGTCTCTGTGATCTGGTCCTCACCTTCCTGCCTGATCAAAGCAGAGCTGGTTTAAAGCTGTAGACTGTTGGAGTCTGATCTGAGAGCAGCTGAGGTCTGAGACAACCTGGAGTAGTGGATCTTTTTAAACCGGTGTGATCATAAAACAGAAAAATATTCAGTATAGTTCTTGTTTTCCATCAGTGTGAAATATATCATTCAACTCAAAACTGCAGCCCAGGTTCTCCATCAACTGAACTAATTTACAGCTATGATCAAGTTTCATGTATCAACATTAGCATTGCTTTATCCCTGTAGTATATTTACATTCTTGGCCCTTTCACACATACTGCACCTCAAGTGTAAATAACTGAAATCCAACTCAGAGAACGGACTGTACTTCAGACAGATCCAATTATATAAAAGGTAAAACGATCTGGGCCCGGTTTCCCAATTAACGTCCACTCTTAGCACGCTACGAAGACTCCTACGTTATGACTTACCAAAGTTGTTTACCTCGTTAGTCGTGGTTCCCGACCGGTCTCTTAGGAGTCTTCTTAAGAAACACTCCTTACGTCGTTCGTACACGGCGCTGTCCAGAAAGAAAGTGCTGAAATCGATTGCTCCGAGTTCGATTTTCCATTTCATGCGCAGGTGCATGACAGCACTATATTATAAAATGTAGGCTATTGCAGTGTTTGCGAATAAAACACTGCTAGAAATCCTTCTAGGCCCAAACATTTATTTAACCATGGTCGAACGTACTACCATAACCTATACTGATTTAAAAAAAGACATAATAAATGTAGAAACAGCAGGGGAGATTGAGCCAATTACATCCTTAATCACATGCATTGAAGTTGATCCTTATGAAATTATGTATCCCAACTAAACGGCTGCGAGGACGGCGACGTCTTTGGTTCAGCATGAGGATGCGTTGTATCGCTGCCATAGTTTTGCCACCGTTCACAACCGTCACTGGCGTCCATTTATGACATTATAGCCACTCAGACCCTAATTGCTTGCAGGATTGTGCATGCCTTGACATTGATTAGGCCTAATGGGCTAATTAAATGACACTGTAATATACCTAGGCTACTTCTGAGGTTGCAGTAAAGCCTAGCCTTGTGATGAAATGCATGCACATTTTATTTTTATTTTCTTTCGAACTACGGCAAGCCGCGAGGACCAAAGTTTATTAAGTTTTGAATGGGGAAATATAAGCGTGAGAAATGTCAAGCGTGGCGTGTGGTGTGAGAATGGGTCAAATTGTGTGACTGTCACTCTCAAAGCGTGAGGCTTGGCAGCCCTAGCACATAACTTTGCACCTTTTACTTTTGCACTTCTGCAAACTGTATTTTGTTGTCGGAGTATAATAACAAATAATTGAATCTAATCCAACAGCTCCTTAAATATCCTCCCAGCTCTCACTGATGACTGGATGGATCATGTGGTCCAGGTTGAGTTTCAGAGGTAGGACGATTTGGGAGCTTAAACGCTACATCAAAGACTGTGAATGTATTATTATCAGGTTAGACTGACATTCTTTGTTAATCAAGGCCTAATGGCATAGATAATCTGCTCTGGTCGGCCTTGAAAAAGCTCCACAGAGAGGCTTCCAGCAGGCATCCTTGTCCAATACTCAACCACCTCAACATACCTCTTTCGACCGGAAGGAGCAGAGGTCCAACTCTGAGCTCCAGTCTCAGTTTGCAGAGCATAATGCCATTGGAAATCCATAGTGTACACCATACAAGTCCTACAGAGAGAATTAATTACTCAAGGTGCAGTAGCAGGGATGTGCCAGTCCGATTTGCAGCACATCTGGAGAAATGATGCATGTCATTGCTGGAAAATAGGACAGCGGAGTAAGGGACCTAACTCTTAATCCTGCAACACCCTTGTTGCAAAATTACAACTTAACTTTTAGCCATCCCAAGAAATAATCTGTTATATTTTATCTTATTTTTTTTATACCACATTTAAATAGTCATTCAGTCCTAATGTTCAGTCTCACAATTAATTTAGTACATAGAACATTTGTTATAAGTCCCGCCTTATGGCCATGAAATCACATAACCTCTCAAGTTTTCCTTCGATCAACACCTCTTTGTTCCATTGGACTGGATTCATCAGATTGAAGTAAATGTCTTTTAAAAAGCTTTTTTATTATTACAATGTCCAGAACATGTACATAAGTAGTTATTGTGGAATAGATTCATCAAATTTAATTGAGTGCTTGTTGCTCTTGTTGCAATTCTACAACATTGGGTGAGTGTGGTAGTCAAACTAGCTGGCTTGACAGGTTGTATTCCATCCACTACACCACTGCCTGAAACAGAGCATTTTCTTCTTCTCGTTCCAAAGAGAATTTCAACAGACAGTTCAGTTGTGGGAAAGGTGAAAATGTTCCTGAATGTGTGGTGTGGATGTAAGTGGGGGTATGCATGTATTCCTTTTAGTATGATCATTAGAGAGCATAACAAGCTGCCAAGGTAGTATTGTGTGACTTAATGGCTAGTGATTAGGATGTATATTCCTTTTAGCATGATAAGTAGAGAGCATAGGCTAAGCCAGACAGTATTATCTGCCTGGAAAACATTTCTTTCTACCCTGAAAACTTGGTCCACCATCCTACCTATTCCTTCAGGTTATGTATAACAATGTTAAAAGCATATTTATTCATATCAATTTATTTATATTTTATTTTTTAGAATGCCACCAGCATGGAGAGAGCCGCGATACTGTGTACAGGATGTCAGGTGATGTTGTGATGAAGCTTTCCTCCACACTTCCAGAAGGTCAGAACTAGAATATCTATACAGACAACTACTTCTCCTGTGTTCCATTGTTAATGAAGCTCCTTTCAAGCTGAAATTGGGCGAAGGCAGGGTACACCCTGGACATGTCGCCAGTCTATCACAGGGCCGATATGTAGACAGACAACCATTCATACTTACATTCACACTGACCAATTTTAGAGTCCAATCCAACACAACAATCAGCCTATCAGTCTATCAGCCTCCCAGTCCACCTTACCTTCACCCTTGAACAGGGTTCTCCACCTCTTTTACTCGGAGCAGCAGCTCGCTCTTAGCTCAAGCAGAGCAGACCAAGCGTTAACACCCTTTGGATGGCACAACAAAAAAAGGATGGCTTGTGGGGTTGTGATTTAAAAGGTTAAAAAGGCATTTTTATATGTCAGCACAACTTTAAGTCTGAATATGTTTTCAGAAAAGAAAGAACCTTTTTAGATTTCAACATTTTGAGAGACCCACTTGTGTCCAGAAATAGGATGTCCGTGTCTGTGGCAACATTCCCGCTAAACTCTAAATGAGTTTGATCATTTTCCATCCTTTTTCCTTATTGTGACAGGTTGCCGTCCTCCTCACCACCCTGGGGCACCACCGTGTGGCATTGTGCCAACGTGATGCTCATGGTGATGGCAGAGCAAGCTGGCGCACTTATAAATGGGAGCGGCCCCTTCCTTTTTCCTCTTCCTCTTCTGCTTCCACTGTGGCGTGTGTGGCGTGGTTCAGCAGGCTCTACCATCCCCTACGCCCAGCGTGGCAGGCTGCGGGGGTCGCGTAGAACCACGCTAACTGATCAGAGGTTTTTGGGCGTTTTCACACCTGTAGTTCGTTTGCTCTGGTCCGAATCAGGGACCAACTTGTTACAATGTTGCAATTGCCTCGAGTTTGGTTTGTGTTCACACGGCAGCATTCACAAGCGGACCAAAATGTTTGATGCGCGGGGAAACTGCTCTCTAATTGGTCGGAATTTCCTCGTGGGGAAACTCCCGGAAGTAAACAAAGAAGAGCAGCCTCCAGAGCGCTACTTTTCAATTTTACAGTCGGCGAATAGGCGCGGCCGTCCTGCGTCGTGAATCGATCGTTTCTGCGTCTGCTCTATTTTTTACGCGTGCCGCGAGCGAACGCATCAATTCTGGCAGGAAATCACACAAAGAAACACGAGACAATCCGGTGAATTTTCGAAATAAAAGCAAATTTCAAAATAAAATACCGCGATTGACAAATGCGATCATATTTGTGTATCTCAACTTGCACTGGGAAACAGGAAGAGACAATACATTTAATAAATGTGAAGAGTAGATAAATATGTGTATTTCAACGGTATATCTGCACTACCATTCTCTCTCTCTCTCTCTCTGAACGGATAAATACAAGAAGTGTTCTTCTTGGTTACAGAAACATGGCGTATTCATTTTATGGGGTTATTTACTCCATAATGAAAAAAATAGCTCTGAACAACAGCTGAGCAGAAGCGCTTGTGGACCGTCGCGGAGAAATACGTGTCTGGTGTGAACAGGGGGGCAGCGGACCACGCGTGATTTTCGTCGGCGAGGCGCACCGCGGCGCTGTGCTGAAATGCGAGCAGAGTCTCTCTTGAGAGTGTTTAGTGGAGAAATGTCTCGCTGCTTGTTGGCCTCGCCCCCTCCCTTCATCATCACGCCGCTCATACTTGAGGACTGTGCTCATTTGTTCCATAAAACCAATCCTTGCTGCTCTAATGCCGGTTCAATATTCATAAAATGTTCATTCATGATGTTACTGCCATTACAATATGCAAACAATTATTTAAGTTAAGTGAAGTCAAGAAAGACTGTCTTTATTTTATATATATATATATATATATATATATATATATATATATATATATATATATATATATAAACATGTATTTTCATTCGGGAAATAGTTTAAGTGCAACTTAATATGTCAGTGGATACATTGTTGATGTTACTGTTAAAAAAGCACGTCAATAAAGTGAGTATTGGCAAAATCGGTAGTCGGCAGCTGTTGAATGTAACTAATAAAGTAACTTGTAATTTAAATTAGTAACTTTTAAAATCAAGTAGTCAGTAACTTAACTAAGTTACTTTTTAAAGGAGTAGTCAGTAGTCAGATTACTTTTTCAAAGTAACTGTGGAACACTGGCAAGGCCTTGCCATGGCGACGGGGAAAACAGAACGCTGGTGAGCCAAACCAGCTGCGAGGATTTCCCCTTATAATAAGCGCTGCTGCCCTCCTGTTTAGGCCTATCATTAGAGCCGCTAGTTAAGTCCATTTGCCTTGATAAAATAATTTTGGGCGATTATTGAGACTATGGCAGCCTAAATTAGACTATGGCGGTGCGCCATAGCCTCGTCAATGTGTGGGAAACACTGAGTAATATACACACTGATAGAGTTGACTCACCTTTTCTATCCATAACAGTGTGTAACCTCAAATAGCTGGTGTATCTATGCTTTCAAAGGCAGCTGACAATTTAAAAATGTCATAAATCCGTGGAAACGTTATGTCCAAATGATTCACAGTGCTCAAAAATAGTCAATTTGTTTTAATTGGGGTTGAGGTTTTGATGTTGGCTTAGTGTAAAACATGTTTGTTCTCGCTCATCACAAAGACTGGAAACAGGGGAAACTGCTAGCCGAGCTCCATCAAAAGCAAATAGAATTAGAAATAACTTTCTTTACCTCTTTGCAGTCTTCACATATTCATCTTGTGTGGTTTTAAAATATGGAGATATAAGCCTACATGCATCAGAAAGGAAAGAATCATTTTTTGGTGTAATTCTTTTCTCCCAGATAAATCTTGGCAGTGTGAGGTGGCTGTAGACACTGATAATAACAGTAATAATAGCGCCATTAGCATATTAAGATGATAAATCAGCTGCGGTCAGAGGAGCTGGATCCCCGGGAGGAGCTGATATAGGTGGAAGCTGCATGTGAATCTTCCCTGGGATCCTTCGGCTAAATATCAAAGCCTGGTTCATTATGTATGGAGGCAGTGTGACTCTCCCAGCGGCCCTGACTCCTCTCCCTCTATGTGCATGTGAATGCCTCCCCTGAAGGCAGCTGGTGCTGCGTTCAGGAACCCGGCCCCTCTGATGTGCTTATTAGTGATTTTGTGGCTTCTCCATCTGTTGGTCTCAGCTGTGGCTGGCCCTCTGCTGTGACTATAAATGTCAGCAAGTGAGTGTCCTACTTCAGAGCCACAGTCTGGACTTAAAAAGTGGCTGATCAGTTTTGGTCCCCCAGTTTTTATGGCTTCTCATTAGATCTGGATCTATTTGGGACCAGGTCTGACTTCCTCTTCAGTGAAAAAATGGATAATAAAATGAATGGTGAAGATACACCAAATTTGTTGGCATATAATAAGTCAATGGAACTTATTCTTTTGTTATGGAGATTGAGCAACACGTTGCACAATGGATATGGCTTGGTGAGTTTACTGAACATTTGCTGTATCTGAATTTTCAACACATTCTCACTCCAATGCTTCAAATAATGCCACTTGGTCAGCGATCCAAAGCGTCAAACTGACACTCTACATAACCCTCTAGCGTCAGTTTTACATGTGTCAGTGACAGCATGTCAATATACACTTGTTACATGCAAAGTTTCTTTTCATAATAAACGTCCATCTTCACAGGAAGTTAGGCTTAGGGAACTAAACCACTTAGTTAGATTTAGGAAAAGAGCGTGTCTGAAATCAACTTCACTGACTAACGATGTGGTGATTACTAATAACTAACGTTACTACTTTTCACATGGTGCATGCACAGCAGTCTGCTGGTTTAAAGTGTGTTTGACACATCCGCCATCTAGCCTTTTATACTTTGTCTGTTGCTCTGCCTTTAATGCAGCTGGTGGGTGCAACACATATGACCGACGCCAAGGAGCAACGACCAAGCTGCATTATTTGGTGCCCTGGCAGTGACAACGGGTTGGAAAGAGGATTAAGACTCAACCTCAACAAAATGAGGGGAGACAAACGCAAGGCAGCTGGAATACTGCCCATCTGCCACAGCAAACCAGACCTTTTTGGGTTCCACCACATCTTTCAGTTAGTTGGCTGAAATTGGTTTATCGCCAGTTTTGGATTAGGTTGACAGCTTCATCTAGTCAGAATAGAGAGAGAAACAGACAATACAAGTGTTTTAATGACACATAAAAAAGACAGCAGTAATAGGATGTTTACATATTACGAGCGTTCTCATCTAAAAAAAAAAGCAACAGCATGGAAATCACAGAAGATGCGAGGGACAGACAGACAGACTTCATTGTCCCATAGGGAAATTAGTCTTGGACACATTCAGTGAATGCTTTAACAAATAATTAGAATTGTGAATACATACAATACATATAGTAAAACAAAAACAGAACCCTGCTAACCTGCATACATAAAGCAAAACAACAATAAACTGGGCCTTCAGCTGGACACTAAGGTTGCCAAACCAGGCTAAGATGCCATACCTGAAGAAGCTCTCCACTATGGCATGGTAGAAGAGGAGCATCACCTTCTGGCTGACACCAAAGTCCCTCAGTCTTCGCAGGAAGTGTAGTCGCTGCTGTTATGGCCCTCAGCCATGTTGTGTTGCTGCTGTGCCTTTCTGTGCTCCTCCCTTCCTCAGGTTCTCCCTGCCTGTCTCCCTCCCATCTCGTCAGGGAGATGAACTCCACCTGTGGCTGCAGTTATAAAGATGAGGTCCTTCCAATATGGCGGCCTCTTTCTCCCTCCTGGATGGCTGGTGCCACCCAGGCACCCCAGCGTAGTTTTGTTTGGTTGTGTTCTGTTAGTCCTTTTGTTACTTTGTGATTGCACACACACATCCAACACCTCTCACTACACCACAGATTACTGACCTACACTTAAATTTGTGTTATTTGTGTTGTGTTAAATAAATTCATGGTTAATTGAACTAGTCGCTGTGTGGTCCTCCCTCCTTGGTTATGCTCCTGAACGAGCTGGGCATAACACTGCTGGATCCTGACACACACATAATTCACCCGAACAGCTGATGGTCAATGTCCTGCTCACACTGACCTGCTGTTTGCGGTTTGTAAGGAATGAGGAAAACCATTTGGTGATGAGGGAGTTGACATTCATCCGCTAGTAGTCAGGAGAACATGGGGCTGGAGTGTGTTGAAGGCTGCACTGGAATCAACAAACAACCTAGTATAGGCTCTAGGATTCTCCAGGTGTTTAGTCACTAGGTGCACTGCGCCATTGACAGCGTCATCAGCGCCCCTCTGGTGTATGCAAACTGAAAAGGATCCAGCTGCGGGCCAACATCCAGCTGTAGGTTAGTCACCACAAGCTTCTCCATACAGTTCATAACAACAGAGGTCAAAGCAATTGGTCTGAAGTCATTAATTTTCTGTGGGCAGGGCTTCTTCGGGACATGTCGATGAGTGTAGATATGCAGGGACCTCTGGAAGATGGGGCACCAGGCAGGTGCCAGTTCATCCGCGCATTATTTTAATAAAAAGGCAGATATGCCGTCTGGGTTTGGAGATGGATTTTGGATCAATCATGACCACTTATAGAAAACAATCAGTTTATCTGCTTTGGCCTGTTCGTCAACAGCATGCAAAGATTTCATGTTAGTGGCTGTTTTCATAGAGTCCAAGAGTTTTTTTGAGTTCATGGTCATGAGCCGTTTCTCTATCTTCTCTCTGTGGTGATTCCTAGGTTCTTTTAACTTTTGGTTCCGCTCCTTTTGAACAGTTTTTAGTTTATGGTGGCTGCTGTTCTTGAATGCCTGTTTTTTCCTGCAATACTTTACCTCCTTTGTGATGTAGGGTTTGTTGTTAGATAGACTTTTATTGTTCTTTTTGGAATCCACACAGAATTGTAAATAATCTTGTGACTTCATTGTTCAAGTTAGTCTCTCCAGAGAATATATCCCAATCTGTACATAAGAAGCTGCCTTTCAGTGTTTCGATGCTGTCGTCGCTTGTTGTTGATACTGAACTCTTGGGGGGATAGAATGGCCTGAGACTCACACAGAGCAGTTCAACATCATGTTTGCAGGTTTCCTCTCTGACTGTGTGCTGTCTACACCACCTGTCATTTATGTACAGGCAGAGCCCGCCCCCTATGCTCTACCCTGACAGCTTGCTTCTGTCAGAGCGAATGTGTGAGAAGCCTTCAATTTCCACACAACTGTCTGGTCTGGATGTAACCAAGTCTCAGTGAAAAGCATAATGCACGACTTGCGGTACTCAAAGCATCCCCGTGTCAGGAGTCAAGCTCGTCCATTTTTGTTCCTGAGCGACCTGGCGTTGCACAGGATCATGGATGGCAGGGGTGGTAGATTTGCTCTCCTCCAGAGCCGCTGCCGTATACCTCCTCTCCGGCCTCTTTTCCCGCGATCACAGTTGGCATGGATGTCTGATGTCCTCTGGTACATTGTCAATGAGCAATCCAAGAAGATCCGGCAGCTTATTTCCGTGGTGGCGTAGAGTCAACAGCGCTTCTGTCGTGTAGGAGAGCGCCTGGATATTGCTTGCCCAAGCCGATGCGGTGTCGCAGGTGGAGAAAAGTTCCAACAGTGGCAAAATCACCAACAAAAGTCCCAAATCGCACGCCATCGCTGCGCAGCACCACGTCAATAGCCACAGTGACTTTACCATCAGGTAGGTAATTGTCTGGGTCAACCCTGTCTAAAAGTCGGGGTTGAAAGAAATTCCTTTTTTTAAATTGTGAGCCATACACAGAACAATATACGGAGTCACTGGCCAAACATTAGTTAATTGTACTTTTCAACCAGTTACGCTGCAAGAAAATCAGCAGTTCAAGACCAGAAAACTCCATGTGCCGTAGCAAATTAATTTGAACATAATTACGCAACACTACCTAAAATAATAACACTGCTATGTGACCACTTAAAATATATTGATTATGGTGGACAATGTAGAGAGTTCCCCAAGTTGTAGTGCTGTCCGAATGTATAGTGATCGCAATTCAGCTTGAAAATGAGTGATGGTCACATTGGCCAGTACTCTTCATCCTCTGCCGCTGTGTCTTACGGTGTCCCCCAGGGATCCATCTTCGGTCCAGTACTCTTCTGCCTGTACCTGCTCCCTCTAGGTAACATCATCAGGAAATGAAATATTTCATTCCATTTCTATGCAGATGACTCCCAGCTGTACATCCCACTTAAATCCAGCAACTCCATACAGCCTCTTTTAGACTGTTTGGAAGAAATTAAAATCTGGATGGCCAACAACTTCCTTCAGTTAAATGACAACAAAACTGAAGTTATTTTCTTTGGGCCTTCAAAATCCAAGACTTCCATCCCTGCAAACCTTGGTCCCCTTGCACCCTATGTGAAATCCCGTGCACGTAACCTGGCTGTTATTTTAGACTCTCACCTTAACCTGGACAAGCAAATCTCATCTGTTGTAAAGACCAGTTCCTATCAATTAAGACTAATCTCCAAACTCAAGTCTGTCCTATCATACAATGATCTGGAAAAAGTCATCCATGCTTTCATTACCTCCCATCTAGATTATTGTAACTCCTTTTACTTTGGTCTCCCTCTGACACTGGTGGCACGTCTTCAGATGGTCCAAAATGCAGCAGCTAGGTTGCTCACCAACACAAAAATCCTTGCACTGGCTTCCAGTCCAGTCAAGGATACAATTTGAAATACTGCTTTTGGTTTTTAAGACTCTGCATGGCCTGGCCCCCAGCTACATGGTTGATATCATTCATCCCCATGTAGCCCCCAGGTCCCTCAGATCCTTCAACCCCAAGGTCTACTCCATGTCCCACGGTCCGAGCTCAAGCAAAAAGGTGACCCTCTGTTGCCGACCCTCAGCTGTGGAACCAACTGCCACTTGACATGAGAAATGCCCCTTCAATCACACTTTTTAAAACCAGGCTCAAAACGCACCTTTTTACATTGGCCTTCCCTGTGTTTTAGTTGTCTTACCCTGTTATGTCTGTAATTAAGTGTTGTCTGTTGATGTCGTCTTAGTTTAAACTACTGATCTGTATGTGTATTTATTTACTTATCTATTTTATTCTCTTTTATTTTATCTTATTTTATTATCCTTTAGCTAATGCACTACGTACAGCACTTTGGTCAGTGCAAGCTGTGTTTAAATGTGCTCTAAAAATAAACTTTACTTTGCTTACTTACTTACTTACAATGACAATAACACTGTTTGTTTGTTCTTACCTTACCTATATTCAGCATCAATGCTTATCACGGGAACTTAATTTTACTCACAGTATTTCCAATAGAGGCAACTCAAAAAATAGCCCACAATATGTACTTATTGCATCATGCTATTTGTCTCAATAATTTTACCTGGCTGGTCCATTGTTTAGCGAATCTGACCCCTTTAATGCGAAAACAAACCTCAATCTGTGAAAGGGTGAGAAATAGGTACTAAAATCACAGTTTTTCATGCTTGGAGTGATCAAAGGGAAGAAGAACAATATATCTCTGAATTTGAATTTTATTTTTGAATTTTACTATTATTGGGGCTGGGTGGGTGAAAGATAGTGGCTAAAATAATAGGGACTGGACCACTGGATTCAAATGAGTTGTGGGCAGGGACTGTGACAGGAAACACTCTCCACTTGTCGTGGTACAGCACTGCAAGACTGCCCCTCGACCTGCGACGCATGATTGACAGGTGTAAAGCAACCCACTTTGGACACCCTCGTTGACTTGTGTCATTCTGTCATTGTGTCATTCTGTTGCTGGCTGGTTTCAGTCAGGCACAAAGAGTCAAATTTGTTATTCTACAGAAATCAGGAGAAGACCAGGAGACCCTTGTTAATGATTGAGCGGATGTTGAACAAACCGACGATGTTGCCAGGATTACCGCTAGCTGGCCTGCCTAGGATAGCTCCTGGTGGTTTCTCAGGGGACAGGGTGAAGATGTCCAGAAGGATCTTATTGGCTTTCTGACGTCAATGTTGAATATCCGCCCAGAGCCACGGTGGATATATTTTCGACGATAATGAAGAGCCAGATCCAGGTGAGGAGGGTGGCTTGGTCTCAGCTGGAGATGTTCATCCACGGAGTATTGGAGAATTGGTGTGACAGGATCAAGTAAGGATGGGACAGTGATCCAGACAAATCCAGTCCATAAAAACAGATTGTCGATCCTCATTGTGACCAGCGATTAATCCAAACACTGGTGGCCAGAAGCAGGAGTGGCAGGCAGTGGAGGTGAGGCTGTGAGCTCAAGCAACCCAAGACGAAAGGAAACAGTCGATATATGCAGGTTAATCCATCAGGGTTATCCTGAAGAGTGCTAGTGATTTCTCGAACAACACATTCCTAATAACTGAAAGGTAGTAGCAGAAAAAAAAGACTTATCAACTATGTTTAGAGGAAATGACAGTGAATCGCTCCACCTGTCCTCTAGATCTCCCCACAGACGATAATGAGCAAAATCCTCCATCTGGCAGCCCGCTTACAGCAAACTCAACCCAAAAACTGTTGGGTGATTGTGCTAAATTTAATTCTGCTCTAATTAGTTTTGTGCTGAGAGGCTACACAGCAGGCTGGGATGTGCCTGTGGTGATTAGAAAGTAATCAATCATCAATCAGTGTGTCAGAATGGTGCAATAACTCTGGTTTGTGAAGACAGTCCTGTCTCTGGATACAAATAAACCTCTGTACATCACTTGTGTAGAGATAGTGTTTATAATGAGCATCTAACTGTTAGACCCTGTGACTGCTCCCAGCTCTCCGGAAGTCCTGTCTTCATTAAGTTGAATGTATTTCTTTCTTTGTAAGAGTTGGAAGGATTGCATTTCCAAAAACACAAGAACAAATTATTAAACGGTGTCTTCGTCTGCTGCAAAAGTTAGCATGTCTGGCTAACTAGCTAGCACCAGGTAGCATTAAATTTAGGCTCCTTAGATCGAATAGTAGACTATTCAGGGTCACCCTGGAAATCAACATATCATTGGGTAACTACATTATTTACTGGAGTTTCTGGAGCAAAAACAAGAAAATGTCCCATGTGGAAGCAGGATCTAACTGTTATGTCTCGTCAAGTATGTTGAAGTTAGTCATGTTCATGTTCAGTGTTTTGTGTTCAAGCACTTCCTGTTTTATTTTTTGTACTCACCTTTTCCCTCTCGTTTCAGACCCAGACTTCCTCCCTTTGTGTTATTTTCCCGCCTTGGTAATTGTCTGTCCCGCCCCTGATTGGCTTCACCTGTGTTCACTCCCCTCATGTATAAATAGTCCTCGTCTCCCTTTGTCCTTGTACGTTCGTCTTGTTCATGTCATGGATGCGTTCACCCAGTTTAGGTGTACTCTTGTTCAGTATCTGGTTTAGGTCGTTGTATTTGATCCTCTTTGTGAGCGCCTTTTGTTTGTTTATTTTGCAACCTCTTTTGAGAGCGTTTTTTGTTTGTTCCACGAAAGAAAAGGAAAAAATACTTTTTGTTGAACACCAAGAACAGAGTCGTGCATTTCAGTCCTTCAGTCTGTCCAATGTCGTGACACTAACAAGTTTAGACTTTTCTGTTTCGGCTAGAGTTAGCCGCTTATATTAGCGAAAAGCAGGTGTTGAAGTTTGCATTTCAGCAACCTCAGCAAACCTTACCAGAGATAAAGTGTCTTCTTCTTCTATAGTCAGATCTGTATTAGAAAGATATCGGGTGCATTTCCCAACACCCACACATTTTCATTTTACACAAAATGTTTTTGAAAAGAAATCTCAAATATCAGGGCTCTCAAGTTTTTAACATAGTTCAGAGTGAGATTTTGGCTGACCGTGAAATGCCTTTGCATCGCGGCGAATTTTGAGAGACGGGACGCCGCCTCTCACAAATCTTTTAAACTGACCGTCGATCTAAAATAAAGACAGATTCAGCAACTGCATAGCTTATTTCTTGTATAAAATGTTTTCAGAAACACATTTCGGTGAACTATTTTTGTAAAATAAGAGCGTTTGTGTTTTTTTTAATGATCCCGGTAATTTGTCTGTGTGAGAAATACTAGATGTGGCATGTGAGCTCGTGAACAGGTTGAAATGCATGTGTCTCATGCCCAATGCATGAGACTTAAGAGCCCTGAAATATTGTTCTAATATTGTGCTCTGCTGAAGCTGACAATCTCCTCATCTCCCCACACAGATCTGATGTCACTTGCACACTTGTCCTAATTCCAACCAGTTGTTGACATTGTTTTTCACCTTTTGTGGTTTATTTTCATGAAATTCTGTTTACAAATACACTTACTTAGAAACATGGATATAGTCTTTTCTTTTTCTTTTTTCCTTATAATATGGGACTGTAATAGCCAATTTACTAGCTCTAGTCTGCAATAAAAATACCAAACTTTATATCTGAAAGTAGCCATCAAGTGAATAAAAGATAAAATAAAAAAGACGTGTGCAACATGAGATATTCTATCAGCACCATCAGTAAATGGCCTCATTTATATAGCGCTTTTCTCTAAAGCGCTTTACAGTAATGACCCATTCATACACACATTTACACACCGACATGCAGGGCGACAGCCAGCTCGTCAGGAGCAATTAGGGTGAGGTGTCTTGCTCAGGGACACCAGGCACTCAGCTAGGAGGAGCCGGGGATCAAACCGGCAATCTTGAGGTTGCCAGCCAAATGCTCTACCTCCTGAGCTAACCCCCCCATCAGCTTCAACATCACAAACTATAGGATTTCAATTGGCATCTGGGTCACACACAAACATACAGTAGGTATGTGAGCACATGTAGAACGCTGCTTACAGAGTGTGTTCCATTTATAAACTCTGCTGGAGGGCTCAGCATTACATAAAACATTACATGTACATTATTTATCAGACAGGTACACTCACCCGCTCCGCCGACTGTGCTGTGCCGAAGAAGATGGGGATGAAGGCGAGCCATATGATGCAGGTTGTGTACATAGTAAATCCAATGGGTTTGGCCTCGTTGAAGGTCTCTGGTACACCACGCGTTTTGATGGCGTAAACAGTACATGTGACCATCAAGAGGATGCTGTATCCCAGCGAGCAGATGAGCGACAGGTCTGAGATGTCACACTTGAGGATGCCGCGAGCGTTCCAGGGATCCTGCGTGCGCTGCTCACCATAGTCCACAAAGGTGTGCGGTGGGTCGGCGGCGAACCACACAAGGACACCCAGCAGCTGAACTGAGATGAGTGAGAAGGTAATGACCAGCTGGGAGGCTGGTGAGATGAAGCGCGGCGCCGTCACCGCCTTCTTGCCCTGCTCAAAGATGCGGTGGATGCGGTTGGTCTTGGTGAGCAGGGCAGAGTTGCTGAAGCACATGCCGAGGCCCAGGAAGATTCGGCGAAAGGAGCAGATGACCACGTCGGGTGCAGCAATCATGGGGAAGGTAATGATGTAACACAGGAAGATGCCCGTCAGCAGCACGTAGCTCATTTCCCGCCCTGAGGCACGAACAATGGGAGTGTCGTGGTAGCGGATGAAAGTAACAATGACAAAGGTGGTGGCAATGATGCCCAGGATGGAGATGAAGATGGGCAACAGTGCCCAGGGCGAGTGCCACTCCAGCTTGACGATAGGGATGGCCTGGCAGCCTGTGCGGTTCTGGTTGGGTCTTTTCTCGTAGGGGCAGAGCTCGCAGGTGAACTCGCTGGACTGGAAGTGGTATCCCTCGCAGCGCTCGCAGTGCCAGCAGCACGGTACGCCCTTCACCACCTTCTTCCTCTCACCGGTCCGGCAGGGTAGGCTGCACACCGAGACTGGCAGGGAGGAGTTACCGGTGGTCCACTGCAGGGTTTCCATCTGAGAGAAAGGAGGAGAAGGAACCAGGCTGGTCAACATTTATCTTCCAACAGAGAAGCTGAGCAAACAGTTCAAAATGTTCTTGTGTTTCAAACACGTGGGCCAGATGTGGCCATCGCACAGACTTCAGGGTCTGGCACAATGTTATTCCCAGTGCACCTCCTCTTTTTGCATTTTGTATCAGTTGTTCATAATGTGTGAATACTGCATGAGTTAAAGTTAAAGAAAGCCGGTTCAGCCAAATAGCATCTTATCTTTTTGACAATCTCAACTCAAGATCCGCTTACTAGCTTGTTACCAAGCTTGAGTCAAGATTGTTTTTTTGAACTGCTGTTTCCAAGGTCAAGAGTAAACTCGTTTCGCAACCAGCTTCATAGCAAATTTAACTATTTCTTTCATCTGTAAAGAATAAAGATTTCATCAGACTCTCACCTCAATCAAAATGTAAGTCCAACTTCTAACCATGTTGGGCTCAATTCTATCTTCCACAGAATTACAATAACTACCATCTCCATTATCAGGCTTTAAATGTGATAAAGTCTAACCTGACCCACCAGAACCATCTGAGAAGCAGTCACTGGAAACTGTTTGGAAAATGGCATACACTTTAAAACAATGATTTGATTGGATGAACCATTGCTTCAATGATGACTGGTTTGCTCTCGTCAACTTGACAGTTGATTTCAAGAGAAAATATCTTGAGATTATTGGTTCTTACATTTAGATGCAGCTGATTGGTCCAGTGTCCGATGACCTTGTATTCTGCCGTCGACCTGTTGTTGATCTGATACTGAAAGATGTCGTAGCGTCCGGGCGCATCACCGTTCTCGTTAAAGGTGACAGGAGTCCCTGCACTTCCTGTAGATATACAAAGAAAAGAACAGATTCCGATCTCAGATTTTGTTGACAAACATTTATTTAGGTGTCTCTATTTGTTGGTGGAACCAAGGTTGCCTAATAATACATTTTCAAATGATGTCCAAAAAGGCAAGCAACAGAATAATAATAATAATAATAATAACTTGGACTTATATAGCGCCTTTCATAGTACTCAAGGTCGCTTCACAAAAAGTGTGTGTGTGTGGGGGTAAGGGATCAAAGGACTTAGTGCAAAGGAATGTTTTGAGGTGCTTTTTGAAAATGGGCAGGGATGAGGCAGAGCGGATGTGGAGTGGGAGACTATTCCAGTTTGTAGGGACATGGGCAGAGAAAGCCCTGTCCCCAAATGTTCGTAACCTTGTGCGGGGTATTTCCAGCAGGTCCTTGTCAGAGGACCGCAGGGAGCGTGACTGAGTGTAGGGGTGGAGGAGATCCTTGAGGTATTGTGGTGAGAGTCCATGGAGAGCTTTGTAGGTGAGCAGGAGGATCTTGTAGGTGTTGCGTGACTTGACTGGCAACCAGTGGAGCTGTTGGAGGATAGGAGTGATATTCTGCCAGGGCTTGGTGTTGGTTAGAACCCTGGCAGCTGAGTTCTGGACACGCTGGAGCCTGCTAAGGTCCTTGGTGGGGAGTCCAGTCAGGACACCGTTGCAGTAATCCAGGCGGGAGGTGATGAAGGCGTGGATGAGTGTTTCTGTGACTGAGTGCGTGAGTGAGGGCCGGAGTCGTGAGATGTTTCTGAGGTGATAGAAGGCAGATTTGTTGGTGTTGCTGATGTGAGACCGGAAGGAGAGAGTGGAGTCCATGACGATGCCCAGGTTGCGCACCTCAGGAGAGGGGGAAATGCAGCAGCCATCCACAACCAGGGCCAGGTCTCCAACCTTTTTGAGCAGTGGTGCAGGGCCCACCACCATGAGCTCTGTCTTATTACTGTTAAGTTTGAGTAGGTTTGTGGTCATCCATGATTTGAGTTCCTGCAGGCAGTTGACAAGTTGTGTGGGTGGGAGCTGGGAGGAGGGGTTTGTGCTGAAGTAGAGTTGAGTATCATCGGCATAGCAGTGGAAGTTGAGGCCATGTTTACGGATGATATGGCCTAGAGGTAGCAGTAGATGGTGAATAACAGTGGACCAAGTACTGAGCCCTGGGGCACACCATAGTTGACAGATGCTGTGTGGGAGTTGGAGCTTTTTAGGGTGATGAATTCTTTCCGGTCTGTGAGGTAGGACCGGAACCAGGACAGTGCTGACCCACTGAGGCCGATGAGCTTAGAGAGGCGGTGGGGGAGGATGATATGAGAGACTGTATCAAAAGCTGCAGAGAGGTCAAGGAGGATGAGGATGGAGATGAGGCCATTGTCGGCAGCAAGCAGGAGATCATTTGTGATTTTGATAAGGGCGGTCTCAGTGCTGTGGTGGGTTCTGAAACCAGATTGGAGGGGTTCGAAGAGCTCATGGTGGGACATGTGGTGTTGTAGCTGGGCAGCCACTGCTCTTTCCATGATTTTGCTGAGAAGAGAAGAGTCTAAAAACAAAGGCAGGCAGTTGGAGAAAATCCAATAAATGACGGGAGCACTGGGATACACGAGAACAGGGAAAGCAGGTAAACAGACTGGAACATGAACCGAATAACCCAGACACTAGGGATTAATTGAGAAACAAGACGCAGTTATCCTCCCCCACAGAAATGCCTCAATTGAAATCTTGCTTTTTCTTCCATAAATTGGTGTCACATTCACATGATAGCTGCCCAGCGACTAGATTGGCACACCCTCGCCATGTCAAATTTCTGCTGTGAAAAATTAAATGTCCATTGTATTCACTTCTCAAATTAATATTAAAACAAATTCCTCAGCAGTACAACTTTTGTTATCTGGTTATGAAAAAAACAACAACAACAACAGTGTGGACCAGCTAAACAAACAGATCAGACTGGGCTTCTTTGGAGGGAGGGACAGGAGCTCACAGAGTGTGTTCACAAATATTCACCAGAAAAGGGGTACTATAGGCCTTAAAGTTGCTATATGAAAGACTGGTATGTCATGATATGAAAGACTGGATGAAGTAGACCCAGGGAAATTATGGCATCTAAGACTGATGGCATTATCTTGCTCATTGAGTGCTGGGAAATGCCCGATCTATCTCTGGTATTTACGATAGATTGGTACGCTGCCAAAATTCCAGGGATGGATCAGACTTTGATGTGTACAGGAATGGCTTTCATTTTTTTCGTTTCTGGCTCCAACATAGGTCCCAAATCATGGCATTAATCAAGCAATATCGGTTTCAGAAAGCAGTACCTACCCAGAAACCACTCTGTTCTCTCACCAAACTGATCAGAGTACTCTCAGAAAATGCATTGTTTACTAAATCTTCCAGTAATGCAAGATGAGCCATGTTACATTTTCAAACCTGTCACGGGTGTCTTTTATAGATTTTGACACCAATTAGGCCACATGTCTGTTTCTAACTACACACAAATACTAAGTGAGTAATTATTAATCAAAGAAAATACAAAACATATGTGGATGTTATGATTGTTTATGCAGTTCCCATATTCTAACACTAGATGCTTTGCATAAGCATGGTCAGAGCTGTGCTTATATTTACACACATTTCTACGTACAAGTACAAGTTGATAAATCACACACTTGTGTAGGAATGATCCTATGCACCCATTGTGCACACAACCGTGCATACACACACACACTGAAGGACTTACCTCCCGAGATTAGGTCTACTAAATTAGTCAAAACGTAATCTCTTTTTAAAAAAATGTTTCTATCTGCAATTAACCTATCCATATTTTATTTCATAATTATTGCTTTATTGTATTTATTTCTTGTTTCTAAGCACTTTGCAACATTAAAGCTTGAGTAGGTGATTCTATTCAGGAACACTTTCCATTATATTACTTGAAATAAATAAATAACCAATAAATGAAATCGCTCTCTATATAAATTTATATTTATATCAATAAAAAAAATCTCCTTCTCACCCCTGGTGGGCTGGTGTCTGTGTCATCCTCAAGCCCGGGTCCTCTACCAGAGGCCTGGGAGTTTGAGGGTTCTGCGCAGTATCTTGGCTGTTCCTAGGACTGCACTCTTCTGGACTGAGACTTCAGATGTTGTTCCTGGGATCTGTTGGAGCCACTCTCCCAGTTTGGGGGTTACTGCCCCGAGTGCCCCCACTACCACGGGGACCACGCTAGCTTTGACCTTCCACATCTGTTCCAGCTGCTCTTTCAACCCTTGGTACTTCTCAATTTTCTCGTGTTCCTTCTTTCTGATGTTGGCGTCAGCTGGGATCGCCACATCTATCACCACCACTGTCTTCTGCTCTTTGTCCACCACCACTATGTCCGGTTGGTTAGCCACGAGCTGTTTGTCAGTCTGGAAGCTGAAGTCCCACAGTACCTTGGCCCTGTTGTTCTCAGTCACCTTCTGTGGTATGGCCCATTGGGATTTGGGTACTTCTATTCCTGTGTACTATCCAAGCCACTTGGTTGTGCCTCTCCATGTATGCTGATCCAGCTAGCATTTTACACCCTGCTACTATGTGCTGGACTGTCTCAGGGGCTTCTTTGCACAGTCTGCACCTTGGGTCTGATCTGCTCTGGTAGATCCTGGCCTCTATGGCACTTGTGCTAATGGCCTGTTCTTGTGCTGCCATGATTAGTGCCTCTGTGCTGTCTGTCAGTCCTGCATTTTCCAGCCACTGGTAGGATTTCTTGATATCAGCCACTTCCTCTATCTGACGGTGGTACATGCCATGTAGGGGCTTGTCCCTCCAGGTTGTCTGGTCCTCCTCCTCCGCACTCTCATCAGGGTTCTGCTGCCTGAGACATTCACTTTAGCAGTTCATCCTTCGGGGCCATTTTTCTGACGTGATCTCGAATTTTCGATGTTTCATCCTGGACCGTGGCCTTGACACTCACTAGCCCTCGGCCTCCCTCTTTCTGCTTAGTGTATAGCCTCAGGGTGCTGGACTTGGGGTGGAACCCTCCATGCATGGTGAGGAGCTTTCTAGTCCTGATATCTGTGGTTTCTATCTCCTCCTTTGACCAGCTTATGATACCAGCGGGGTATCTGATGACTGGTAGCGTGTACATGTTGATGGCTCGGACCTTGTTCTTACCATTCAGCTGACTTTTCAGGACCTGCCTTACTCTCTGGAGGTATTTGGCTGAGGTTGATTTCCTTGTGGCCTCTTCATGGTTTCCATTAGCCTGTGGGATGCCAAGGTACTTGTAGCTGTCTTGGATATCACCTATGTTGCCCTCTGGTAGGTCGATCCCCTCAGTCCTGATCATCTTGCCTCTCTTTGAGACCATCCGGCCACACTTGTCCAATCCGAATGACATCCCTATGTCATCGCTGTAGATCCTGGTGGTGTGGATCAGTGAGTCTATTTCTCGCACGCTCCTGGCATACAGCTTGATGTCATCCATGTAGAGCAGGCGGCTGATTGTTCCCCCACTACGGAATCGGTACCCGTAGTCACTCTTCGTGATGATTTGACTGAGGGGGTTCAGGCCTATGCAGAACAGCAGTGGTGATAGTGCATCTCCCTGGTATATGCCGCACTTGATGTTGACTTGGGCAATCGGCTTTGAATTGGCCTCTAGGGTTGTCTTCCACATTTCCATCGAGTTCTGGATGAAGGCCTTTAGGTTCCTGTTGATCTTATACAGTTCCAGACATTCCAGTATCCTTGTGTGCGGCATTGAGTCGTAGGGTTTCTTGTAGTCAATCCAGGCAGTGCACAGGTTGGTTTGTCTCTTCTTACAGTCCTGGGAAACTGTTCTATCAACCAGTAGCTGGTGCTTGGCTCCTCTGGTGTCACTGCCAATTCCTTTCTGTGCCATGCCCATGTATTGAGCCATATGCTTACTCATCTTTGCCGCAGTGATGCCTGACAGGGCCTTCCATGTTGTGCAGAGACAGGTAATTGGCCGGTACAGGTTGGGACAGAGTCTGAGGAGGAAGGTCAAAGTTGTGAGATATTTTGAGGTGAAAGAAGGCGGATTTGGTGACTGATTTAATGTGTGACTGGAAGGAAAGGGTAGAGTCAAGGATGACACCATGGTTGCGGACTTCAGGTGATGGGGAGATGGTGCCGCCATCCACCTGGAGAAGAAGATCTCCAACCATACGGAGCAGTGCCTTGGGTGCCACAACCATGAGCTTAGTTTTCTTGCTGTTGAGTTGAAGTTGTCATGAGCTGTGTTTTCATTGGTTAATTTACTGTTTTATTTTGTAGTCCCCTTTGTGGTTTCCTGTATCTTACTTCCTGGTCCTTGTTGTTTCTGCTGTCTTGACTCCCCCACCCTCTTGTGTTGATTACCCTACCTGCCCTAATGTGTTCCACCTGTGTGTGTGTTTCCTCTGTCTCCATGTCGGGTCATTGTCTGTGTTCATGGCTGTTCGTTCCCTGCATGCTGCACTACCTTGTTATACCTCATGTTCCTGGAGTTACTTGTGTTCCTGTGTCCAGCCTCCCGTGTCCTTTTTGTGATTTTTGGTGTTTCCTTTTGAATGTTGTTTTTTACCCTTGTGGCCTCCCTAAGTTGATACTAAGTTTTGCTTTTTACTTTTTGTCCTGTTGCCTGCATTTGGGTCCCCCTTTTCCCTACCACACGTGACAGAAGTAATATGGCATCCAGGTTTTTATTTCATAAAGGCAGTTGACAGAATTTATTCAGCAAAAGTGTTCCCAAAAGCATCCCATTTAGCACATCAACTCATTTTTAACAAAGTAAAAAAAAAAACACCTCAAGCAAGTCTAAGGAGTTATTTTTTGGAAATCGAGGCAGTTTTATTGAACTTTGCCATTTACATGCAGCTTTTCTAATGCCATACTTCAAAATGTGCATAAACTATGTAAGCATGGTCATCTCATTTTATGTATGTAAGTAGCCGTTACTTACATACATAAACTCAAATGAGATGATCATGCTACTATATCAGATGTTGTCTTTGCTGATGCTTCCAAGTGACCAAAATATAATCATTGCCAATTAGTTCATTTTCAGTTTTGGTAGGTTTTCTGTGGGTTTGTTCTGAATCCAGTCCTACTCCAACTTGAATCTCACGTCAGCTCTTGAATATTAATAACCTCAGTGGTGTAGTGGAGGGTATACGCAGGTATACGGGTTATATCCACCTCTTTTTCTGACGGTTTACAGTATACCCCATTATCAGAAAGCTATTGGAATATATAGGAGAATATACCCACCTACCCATACCCATCTACCTAGCATCACCTCATCAACTACCATTACACCACTGAATAACCAAGAGTCACCAAGACCCTCATTCCATGAGGCCATGGAAATCAGGTGGATTTGTCACAGGAGAGCTATAAATATCTATCGTAGATTTCATGGAAATGAGTCTTATATTATATCAACATATCTTACTTCGATATGTTGGTCTGATGGAGGCACATAACCTTCTGTGGACAACACTAAACCCTTGAACGATCAGCTGTGAGAGCAGCATAGCACCACACAATGGTTTGTATGATATGTTCCAAAGAGTAATTTCTCATTTTTTTGCATGTTTGTAATTCAGTAATATCAGTAATATGTTAATTTAATTTTCAAAATAAACCTCCATTTAACAGAATAAACAGGAAACAGCTTTGTTATGAAAAGATTGGGGTCTGGATTTGATTAACTAATGAATAAAGAAATCGGCGTTGACATCTCGTTTCACAAAGGACATGAACACCTCGTTATGCAGAGTCTGTCACTATTTATATTTCCCTATTCATAATAACATGGATTACACAGATTTTGTGGCATATAAAGCCTATGCAGTACAGGACATTACTTTTGGAAGGTATAGCTACATACAGTGTCTGAGCTGCTAAATCTGTGGGAAGACCACCAAGACTAATTCTGTTAGCCTCTCTTATTGACAAATACTTGTTTCCCTTGAGATTTGAACCACAAATACTCATTCAAGGTGTAGAGTGAAGTTCTGACTGGCACTGGACTTTATTTCCAGGCTGTCAATACCTTTCAGTGATGCCACAGCTGTAGTTTGTCATCAAGTCAGAGCAGAAACAGACGTGACGCTCCATTAATCCACCTGTTCGACCTGAGTGGATCCGACAATGGCAGCGGCTCTTCTTCGCCTCCCTGGCAGGAAGTGTGTGTTGCTCTGATTTACAGGGGAGCGAGAGTTTTATTGAACCGGTCCTCTGGTATCGATTGCTTCCTGGAGACCCTGGCGGGCGGCGTGGGTGGTCAGAGTGCAGCCTTGTAGCTCGTCCATTCATCGGTGTGATCATGACTGCAGCGGATTCAGGTTCCTTTACTCCTCATTTAGCTCTTTTGTTGTTCTGTTGATTTCAACCTCACTGAGCCGTCATCATTTTTGATTCTACAGCTGATTACCTTGATGTTTCTTTTGTGCACTATTCTATTTAGATGTATTTATCTCTCACATGTGATTCACAGTGAAAGCATTTGATTAATTCAAGCACACAAATAGAATGTTTTAACACATTGTTGCCATAGCAGCATTCTGCAAATCAGTGGGTGTCTGCTGATGTTGATTTTGTGATAATTAATAGCCTGAAATCATGTTCAGAATTTAAGGAACCACCACACACAGATAACTGACAGCTTTGGGAACATATGGAAACCTGGAGGAATTTTTTGGTTTTAAATGAACTAAGTTTAAAGGCTTTACACACCATGGGCGTTTTCATGCAATTAATTCACATGGCAACTGTTGTTTTTGTCATGAATACATTCATGCAAAATGCAAATATTCCAAAGTAAAAAAATGACAAAACAAAGTTGGTTTTCTACAACGCCGTATTAGGGCCATTGTAGGTGAATAAATAAATAAATGTTTATTCAAATTTACGATAAAAAAGTTGCAGATTTACGTTTACATACAGGTGTATGCCATGAGACTTGTTTATTTTGATGTAAGCCTACAAGGAAGTTATTTCTAATGTTGAACGTGTACATATAGCTGATAAAAAACAAGTCTCATGCTATCCTATACAAATTCAACATTGCTTGTTTCCACTAACACTGTTTGCAGTTGCTATGACAAGTGAAAGCTACCACTAGCATTTAAGGCCGACCGCCCGATCAATAAACACTCATAAGATGACAATTGGCCTCATATAAATAAAACCAACAATAATCATCAACAGCCATCACCCTAAGGACCTTAACGAGGCGTTGTCACAAGTGTTATATAATAATAAAAATAATAATAGCGCAATAAACAATATAATATACAGGCATCATACACAGCGAGTGAGTCAGTTATTTCTTTTTTGTAAATATATGAGCTCATAAGTTTGTGACTAAAATTAGGGACCTAAAATTCACTCAGTTCAATTCATAAAGAAACTCCGTAAAGTATTTGGTCACTATAATATGCAGCTCAGACAGACTGTCAGATGTTGCAGGCAATAGGACCCTGCTAGTTGGTCCTCTGCCCACATGCATATATTAAAACCTTTATTGAAACAGTGTTAGATCTGTTCAAACTCATTTAGCTGCTGGTAAGACTAGTTTTGGTGCAAAAAAATGTGTTAACTCTAAGGGCCCTAGTTTCGTAGACCAGCACAGGGCGGCACAGGGTGGCGGAGCTGGCGTAATGCAAGTTTTGACCCGCGCAGCCTTGCGCACCGTCAGTTTGGCAGTTTTGTGGATCGCCTGCGCCAAGATGGGTGTGGCGGCGCAGCAGGGGGAGGCGTCACAGATTCAGCTTGGCGTAGCGGAAGTTTCGTGGCAAAAAGCCTCACCGAGACTGCGCTGAAAGCTCGCCAGCTCCAACCTGGTCTACTTTCAGCGCAAGGCGCAAATAAAGTCCATTCATTCAAGGCGAATCACAGCTGGCGGATCGGAAGTTTGGCTGATGGCGCGCAGTGCGCACACGTCACCGAGACCTCACAGGCAGGTTTCTACAGTTCCAGACACATTTAAATGCAATAAATAATCACAACAAACACTATTTAATGCAACTAATTGAATCAACACGTGAATTTATATCTATATAGATTGTCCCGTCACATCTGACGTCAGATCAAAGGCGGATGGCACGCGTAACGGAAACTCAGCCTCTCGGACCAAAACATCTCCCTCTCTCTCTCTCGTGTTTTTTATAATATCAGCATTGTTATTATTATGATACGCGTGGTGGGAGCGGCGGCGCTGCTTCTGTCATCGGGTTGTCAAGTGACGGATCTTGCACTGAACCTCCCCTAACGCATTAAAGGAGAGGAGAGGAGCTCATTTGATTGGTGAAGATCTGAATCGGCTGTATTAATCCCAGTCCACGCCTCGTCTCCTCCTCGTCTCCCACTCACGCCTTCTTCTCCTCCCTCTTTCCCACTTGCGCCGGTGGGCGAGACGGGAGGTGTGCCTGCGCGAGCCTGTGCGGTGCACGAAACTTGCAAAGTCCAGGCGGACACACACCGTCGGCACGGCGCAGGTGCGCTGAGAGCTGACTGCGCCTGGTCTACGAAACTAGGGCCCTAAGAGTTCATCCACATTAATCCAGATATCATTCTAAAGATCCTTTCAGGTTCCTGTCGACACTATTGTCATTTTTCTCACCCAAACCCCCAAACTGTCTTTAGAGAAGATCAATCTCATCATTTCAGCTAGGTGTTTTAATGCCAATGGGGTAGACTGGTCTCCTGCAATCTTTGATTTAAGCCAGCTCAGTTGTGTTCAGGAGCTGCGTGGCCATAAATATAGTTAACATTCAGGATTTTTTTGTCCTTTCATTTTTAAAAGCTATTAACTGCTGAACACACAGTATAGTTTCTTCATTAACCTGCATTTATGCTTTATGTTTTTCATATGGCATTGAGATCATATGATTTTATCGATGCTGAACAATCAGCTTGGGGATGACTGCTGGTTTACAGGTAGAATTCTTGAGCCACAATTAAATTGAAGAGAGTGATTAAAAGGCAATATTGTGAATTTAGAACAAAAGCAAATGAGCGGGCGTCCCCATTCCCCAAATGTTGGACTAGTCTTTAATCTCCAGGTTCACACAGAGCAGGAACAAACAGCTGAGCTGTTCCACTTCCTCTCCATGCTGTGTTCAGCAGTTTATAAAAAGCTGCATATGTGAAGTGAAGTCCTAGTGGGAGATGAGCTCCTCACATATTCATCACGCCACTCACCTACAATATCTGCTCCCCTCCCCCACACCCCCATCTCTGATCTGACTGTAAAGGTTTGTCTTCCAGCAGCTCCACAGGGTCAGTCAGGATGCACCCCACATAAAAATGCCAACAACAGGCTTTTATCGCCTCTTAGTTAGCATCCACTGTCCAAATTAATCAGAGGGAATCTCCCTGAGTCCTCGCCGCCCTTCGCTCTGCAGGACGTGTTCAAATGTTACGCTACAATAGGATGGCTTAAGCACAGCGAGCACTAAAATTAGCGCAGGCGTCTGGATTGGCCTCCCAACGCTCCTCTAAAAATAAGCATACAGGCGTGGAGAACACGGGTGAGTTGGCGATTAGCCCCCAGGCCGTCGTCACCACAGAGTCCTCGCTTCATCCTGGATTCGCTGCATTTCATACATGGAGTTATGGGTTACCCCGCTGCCCCGTGTTCAGAGAAGTGAAGCATAGAAAAACAGAGAAGCCGCTCGAGTTTGATTTATGTCAACGTTTGATGTATGTGAAAGTTCAACCGAGCATGCTGTTCACAGATTCACGCAGGACAAAGCCCCAAAAGCAGTGTGTGTGTGTGTGTGTGTGTGTGTGTGTGTGGAGGCCTTAATAAGCTCAATCAGGAGCAAACCACATGAGCCACATGCTGCTGAGCCAGGATTCTGCTGTACGTGTGCTGCTGTCGAATCTGCAACATGGAGCTTCACCGAGGAGATGTTCTCTGAGGCTGCGATTAAAACCCTATCTTCAGTTCAGCACTGAGTCCATGAAATTAAAAAATTAAGCACATCTTTGGCTCCCAGAGTTTCAGCACTGAGCGCTTGGTTCTGCATTATTACCACCATTGAGGTGCCCTTGAGCAAGGCCCTCAACCCTCAACTGCTCCAGTGGAGCCGCTCATTGACTAATGCAACCAACTGTGGTTGTATTTGACTGATTCAAAGTGAAAATATGAGTGTGAACAAGGACATGCTGAGTAAGCTAGAGAAAAATCCTTGGTTAAATAGTGGGAAAAGAAAAGAAAAAGTAAATATACTACACCTGCTTCAACACCTCTTCTGACCAAGTTTCCAAAACATACTATGAGTGATGTGGCAGAATGAGAAGGGTTTTTTTTTTTTTTTTTTCAAAAGTTTTGGTCATTTTCTCAGCTAGAATTGTTGATTTTTTGTGATTTCTACAGTGTGATATTATGGAAAGAATACTAATAATAGTCTCTAAATAAATCTAAGTTGACACAAAGTGACAATAAGAGACACTTAACTACAAAGAGATGAAGATATGTTATATGACTACAAAGACTACAAAACTGCAAATATTACTGCAAAATGAGAGAATGAGAATGAGAGAAAAAAACTACAGTGATACAAAATGACCGAAAAGTAATGCAAAATGACTAAACTACAAAAGAGATTAAAAATATAGCCACAATAAGACAAAGGCTTAACAACTTTAACATCTGCCTGTTTTACTTACTTGTCCACACGTTCCAAAACAATCTTATTTCCCCGGATTTCCTTGCCTTCGTTTCAAGAAAATCTGCATCCAAACGAACTCATTGTAAACGACTAACGCTGTAGTACATATTCTAGGCCCTAACGTGGCACTGATTCTACTACAAAAATACACCAAAAACAGAGAAGAAGAGACGTAGCATGCACTTAAAGCTTGTGCGCTGTATACAAACAGACAGTAGAAGAAGAAACCGAACCCTTTCCAGCTCAGCGTAGCGGCACAGGAGCAGAATATGTTGCCAAAGTAACCCGAATAAGCTGAATATCTTCTGCAGCACAATCACATTGATGTAGACTGCCATTGTTGTTATGAGACGTGGTGGGATAAAGAAGTCAAAGTCTAGAGGGTTGAGGGGCGGGCTGATGACATCATCGTATGCGTATTTGCCATAGACACGAACATGAAAAGCAAGGGCGGCGTTTTTGACTTTTTCACCCTGGCACCTGGTTTTAAAAAAAGTGCGTTTACAGGCACCATGAACTCTGAATCCTTGTGGACGGACAGCTCAAACATGCAAGATCATTGTCTCATAATCTGCCCATGATTGGAGGTGGAGCAGGTGTATGGAATTTTGCATAAAGAGCCCAGAGAGAGAGCCAAGAAAACATGTCGGTTACCCCATTAATGTGTGAAGCAGGTTAGAACTTGTCACACCCACCTGCAGCCCCCCTAAATGTTAACGTTACTATATTTGCAACATTTATTATAAATCATGTACTGTATTTACAGCTGTCCCATATCATTTCTGGGAAGCCATAGATTTACATTCAGTTTTTCCAAGAAACAACAAAACTTTGAACAGTCTGTATTAGTTCTGTCGAAGTGATTGATTACACAACACGTTATGTATCTGATAGTGGAATGACAATAACAGTGAGAAGAGACGTTTGTAAAAATGTCCTGAACGTCACACATTCACACCAGTCCTCATAAAGTGACAAGAACAGGAACACACACATGAATCCCTCCCCCGGGCTTTAATGTGAATGATGAGAGACTAACCATCCTGTCTGTGACACATCTCCCGTTTCTGCTCCTGTTTGCTTTAATTCACCAACGAGCAAACTAACTGTTTAATGTTTAATAACCGACGACGTTCAGCCCCTCTAAACCGACTTTAACTGTGCACAGATTTACTGTTTCAGCTCTGTGGGTGAAACTCACCAAAAATTCAATGTTTAATGTCTCTCCTCCTCCTGCAGAAATAACATCCAGCAGCTCCCCATATCCATCAGGCCCGGCGGCACAGAGCGAGGAATCCCTGAGAGCTCAACACATCAGGCACAAAATCTGCTCAATCTCCTCCTCTCCGTTTGTGCCCTGTGTCTCTTGACGCCGAGCAGGCAGATAGGAAAATTATTCAAATTGAATCCGCTGTCTGTGGGTAGAAATCTGGGAGGAGGAGGGGAGTGGAGAAGGAGAGGATCTTCTATGTCTGAAGCAGTGACGTTTGGGGGCTGGAGGGGCTACCCTAATAGTTCACAAGCCCCCCCCCCCCCCCCCCCCCTAATGTTTGTATTTATTTTTTTTATTTTTTTAGTCTTTGTTTTCAGAATAATGTCAAGCTGATGAAAGGGTATACACACAGTTTTAGGATTATAGCATAATCGTATGTAGAAAGAATTTAAGAAGCTTTTCTGTAAAACCGATTTGTATTTTTGTTTTTGATGTTTTTTACTGACACCTAGGGTTGCCAACTCCCTGAAAATTAAATAAGGGACACCTCATTGGCAGGGCCGGCCGGCCCGATTGCCTTCACCCTTCCTGGCGTAGTGAATCTTTTTAGCCCTTTTTTGTATGTGTGAAGCGATTTTTTAACTATTTGACTCAAACCTGAATTGAATTAGATGCATATTTGAGTTATCAGCAATTTATTTTTAATAAAAAATAACAAAATTAACAGAATAAAATAAATATCTGTCCTGCTTAACTTAAAACTGTATAAATTAATATACAACAGTACAAAGCAGAACATAGTGCACAATTAATGCGAAGTTTGTGTGTAGTATATCCACTGCCTGTACAGTACAAATGATGCATGTTATATCTAACTATCTCTCTCTCTGAACTTGTAAGATATGTGTAAGGTTATACAGTATACTGTGTATTCTTTATTATTCAGCTATGTATTAGTTTTATGTATTATTTATCTACACTCAACAAAAATATAAACACAACACTTTTGTTTTTGCTCCCATTTTTCATGAGATGGACTTAAAGATCTAAAATTCATTCCAGATACACAATATTACCATTTCTCTCAAACATTGTTCACAAATCTGTCTAAATGTGTGATAGTGAGCACTTCTGCTTTGCTGAGATAATCCATCCCACCTCACAGGTGTGCCACATCAAGATGCTGATCTGACATCATGATTAGTGCACAGGTGTGCCTTAGACTGTCCACAATAAAAGGCCACTCTGAAATGTGCAGTTTTGTCTCACAGCAAAATGCCACAGATGCCACAAGCATTGAGGGAGCGTGCAATTGGCATGCTGACAGCAGGAATGTCAACCAGATCTGTTGCTCGTGCATTGAATGTTCATTTCTCCACCATAAGCCGTCTCCAAAGGCGTTTCAGAGAATATGGCAGTACATCCAACCGGCCTCACAACCGCAGACCACGTGTAACCACACCAGCCCAGGACCTCCACATCCAGCAGGTTCACCTCCAAGATCGTCTGAGACCAGCCACTCAGACAGCTGCTGAAACAATTGGTTTGCATAACCAAACAATTTCTGCACAAACTGTCAGAAACCGTCTCAGGGAAGCTCAACTGCATGCTCGTCGTCCTCATCGGGGTCTTGACCTGACTCCAGCTCGTCGCCGTAACAGACTTGAGTGGGCAAATGCTCACATTCGATGGCGTCTGGCACGTTGGAGAGGTGTTCTCTTCACGGATGAATCTCGGTTTACATTGTTCAGGGCAGATGGCAGACAGCGTGTGTGGCGTCGTGTGGGTGAGCGCTTTGCTGATGTCAATGTTGTGGATCGAGTGGCCCATGGTGGTGGTGGGGTTATAGTATGGGCAGGCATCTGTTATGGACGAAGAACACAGGTGCATTTTATTGATGGCATTTTGAATGCACAGAGATACCGTGATGAGATCCTGAGGCCCATTGTTGTGCCATACATCCATGAACATCACCTCATGTTTCAGCAAGATAATGCACGGCCCCATGTTGCAAGGATCTGTACACAATTCTTGGAAGCTGAAAATGTCCCAGTTCTTGCATGGCCAGCATACTCACCGGACATGTCACCCATTGAGCATGTTTGGGATGTGCTTGACCGGCGTATACGACAGCGTGTACCAGTTCCCACTAATATCCAGCAACTTCGCACAGCCATTGAAGAGGAGTGGACCAACATTCCACAGGCCACAATTGACAATCTGATAAACTCTATGCGAAGAAGATGTGTTGCACTGCATGAGGCAAATGGTGGTCACACCAGATACTGACTGGTTCTGAGTCCCCAGACCTCCAATATAGCAAAAAAATGCACATTTCAGAGTGGCCTTTTATTGTGGACAGTATAAGGTACACCTGTGCACTAATCATGATGTCAGATCAGCATCTTGATGTGGCACACCTGTGAGGTGGGATGGATTATCTCAGCAAAGCAGAAGTGCTCACTATCACACATTTAGACAGATTTGTGAACAATGTTTGAGAGAAATGGTAATATTGTGTATCTGGAATGAATTTTAGATCTTTAAGTCCATTTCATGAAAAATGGGAGCAAAAACAAAAGTGTTGCGTTTATATTTTTTTTGAGTGTATATTAGCGGTGTAATGGTATATTTATTCGTCCCGTCCCGTCACGGTATGGGGGTCACGGTTCGGTGCACGCAGTCACACGACTATTACGTCTGAGTGCGTGAGAAAAAAAAAAAAAAAAGAAAAGTAGAGTCCTCACTCCAATCCAGGTGGCGGTAATGAGCATAAAAGCTGCCAGCAACCGTCATTACCACAGAAAAAGAAACAGTTACAAACAAAAACAAACAAAAGAAGAAGAGTGATGGCGAGTGTGGAGTTGGAAGATCCGCCGGCTTCATTTAAATCAGCCGTGTGGGAACACTTTGGTTTCCCGGTGCAACATAACAGCGACGGCGAAAGAGTGGTCGACCGGACAAAGACTGTCTGCTGGCGATGTTTTACGGAGGTGCGCTACGTCGCTGGAAACACATCCAACATGCTAAAACACATTAGACGACACCATCCCGACATGTCCATTGCTGGTACGACAACAACAACTTATCCCCGCTTCTTTTAAGCAGCCTCTTGACAATAACACTGACAGGGCCAAACACATTACCGAAGCGATTGGCATATGTACAACACTGAAAGTGTTAGTTTCCTTATAATGAAGTTACCAAAGTTGCTACTTGACTACCTCAGTATAGCCCCACAAGAAATGTAGTTTTTTCTTTATGAACAGAATGAATGGTATGAGAACCCTCCCAATGCATTTGTTGTATGTTTTATTCTATTTATTTTTGTTACTTTTATATCAGGGGATGGTTTTACGTTTTGCAGTCAATTGGTGTCTGCTCAAAATAAATGAAAAAAGCTGTCCACAGGCAGCGATGTTTTCCCGCGTCCCATTCATTGTCGATGTGAAAAGCCGTGCAATGCATTCTGGTAGCGTCGCGGCGAATGTCGAGAGACGGCGCGCGAGTTGGCCGCTCCTCATTTGCATAAAGTTGAAGTCGAATCTACTTTATGCTAATCAGAGGCGCCGGGCTCGACTCGCCGCCTCGCGAACGCTCGCGAAAATGTGTTGTATGAAGGAGAGCGCCTGTCAATCATCCTCTAGTGGCAGCCCACCAAGCTGCAATACTGGGAAGCAGCGCATCCACACGCGTTTAAAATCGCCCCTGTGGACACGGACCTATAGACAATGAATGGGACGCGGGGAAACACCGCTGCATGTGGACACGTACCTTCCCTCTGGATCAAGACTACAGGTGCCACCGACGGCCATAAATCATACAATGTGTTTTTTTTTTTTAAATACCGAGCGTTAATCGCGCGTTAAAAAAATTAACGGCGTTAAGAGGATGTTGCGTTAACGCGTTAACTTTGACAGCCCTAATATATATATATATATATATATATATATATATATAGGAAACATTTTTATGCCATTAGTTTACTTTTAGTACCAAAATATATTTGGAACATTTACTTGCTACTTTTACTTCACAAAATAAACTATAGTAAGATATACTGTAAGACACAACTTTATGAAGTGATGTTAAAACTATATATAAACAGAGAATATTAAAAATATAAAGGCATAAGGAGTTATACTTTGTTTTTAATGCTAAAATAGAACAGCAATAAGAGTAACAATTTTGAACAATTTTATAAAATAAGTGAACTAAAGTAGAAAAAAGTAAATTGCAAAAACATGAGACTAAAAACAAGGGTAAAATATAAAGGGTATAAAAAGGCAATGCTTACACCAGCATATAATACAGAAATGATCAAAATTAAACAAATGTTATAACAAGTCATAACTAATAAATAATAAAAGTCAACTAAAATAGAAAAACGACAGAGGCACTGATATTGAAAAAGAAACAGCAGCGTCACTCTTCTCAGGGATGCTGCACACAGGGCCAGCTCTTACCCACAATCCACCAGGCACATTCATGGTCATAGATAAGTGCAGACACACAGGGCGCTTCAGAGCAACAAAGCCAAAGGCCTGCAGCTGACATGCCCTTTTCGCGCTGAAGGGTCCGTCAGGCCAGGAGCCACTGTCCCCATCAGGACACACTATGACCCAAAGCCGCCATAATGAACCTACATGTATCGACCAATCACATTACTGTAGATGGGCAGATTACCATCATCATCACAAAGCAGATTCTCAGGTTAATATGATAAGACAAGGCGGTCACCACTCATTCCTCTCATTTCTGCTGCGGGCAACAGACAACATCATCCGCTTATAGCAGAACACACCCAAGTTGCTGACCAAACTTCTGGTGCTCGAGTGGCATGGTGGGTAATGTAGCAAGCAGGCAAGCCTGATTTATACAGCACATTTCATTCCAGCTGGAAGAACAATGTGCAACGCAGCGTGTGAACAACCACAACTGATTGTGTTAAGACATAAGAAATTACACATGAAAACAGACACAAACATTATGTATTACAAACATAAAGGAGTAGGACTAATAATTAAAATAATCAAGAACAAGACTTTTTCAAGATCATTAGGTTTTGACAAATAACAAGAATGCCTTTCTGATTCTAGCGTCGATAGACAAATAACTAATGTGATTGACACAACTTGAGGTTCTTATTATTTTTTAACGTGCGATAACTTCGGACAAAAAAAAGGACTCAGTGTGTAAAGGCCTTGAGGTTTAACCATGTCCTGGATGTAAGCTGGGCCTGATCCGTGAGCAGCACGGTACATAAGTACGGGCGTCTTGAATCGGATGCGTACTGGTACTCAGTGAAGGGATCGGAGGAATGGTGAAGTGTGAGAGAATGTAAATGGTCCACATTTATATAGCGCTTTTATCCAAAGCGCTTTACAGGAATGACTGACATTCACGCACACATTCACACACCAACGGCGGAGTCAACCACGCAGCTCGTCAGGAGCAATTAGGGTCTTGCTTAGGGACACCAGGCACTCAGCTAGGAGGAGCCGGGGATCGAACTGGCAATCTTGCGGTTGCCAGCCAACCTGCTCTACCTCCTGAGATAACCCCCCCGCAATGTATCACTTGTTAGAGAAAATGAGCCAAACAAAGTTGTCACTCATCTGATGACAGCTTTTCTACAGTGTGATAAGGTTGTGTGGATGTGGTATTAAGTTGTTACATTTTTATTGTGATATTCCTACTCCACTGCTAGTCTTTTTGTAAAACTTCACCTTGTGAGTTCACGACTCACTGCATGTAGGTTTAGTTTCTACAGAGGGGTCCTGCTGCGTTGGTCGCAGGGTCAACGGTACACATAAAAATGATGCCACTCAGACCATTCTACTACAAGGATTTGAATAGGAATGTTGTTTTATTTCTATGTGTGTTAACCTTCATGTTCGAGTTTCAAGAGGAGACGAGTTACCATCGAGAGATCAAGGTTTCTTCTTTTGACTAGCGTTATTCTAAGAGCTGAATTCTAGTAAAGCGTGGATCGCTGGAGAATAGACCGGACTGGACCATTGTGTGAACCGGCACTTTGTGCTTCATGAAACATATAAACACACTCTCGAGAACAGGGAAAAACTCCCTGCCATCCAGAGACATCTTCCCGTGAATCCTCTCATCTCTACTGAGTGGTATTTATGAAACTGTGAAAAGTGTACTTATGGTTATTGATTGAACTGACAAGTTAAAATAAAGTGTTCACACCATGTTTTTGGTCAAGGTGAATATTTTCTATACTTTGTTTGCTACAGTGGAGCATACACTGATAAAAATATATGTTCAAATGATCTCATATACTTCACAAGGTGAGGTTCTTTGAAGTGAAAGTATGGTGATTTAATCCCGAGAATTAATCTTGAAGTTAAAACAATACTTTCTTTGGTTATTGAAGTTCTGAAAAGATATTTGTGAATGCCAAAGTCGAGTCATTATTTTCTTTGTTGGTTTGGGTAAAAGTGGAATGTGCCGCTTAATTTCTCCAATAATAAAGGGCATGTGCATTTCATGTACAGAAGTGTTCATGTGATCAATATGATCAACAGAGTTAGTGTTACTGGTTGAGAAGCCTGATGGCCTGGGGGTAACAACTGTTTGTGGGAAAGAAATCTCTGAAAATAACTTTTCTTACTTCCATAGATCTCATGTGTTTTGTGGTTTAACTTACCTTGGAGTAGGGGCGTCTCACTCATGCTGTTAGATTTTGGAGAGGGAGGGTTTATGCATACATTATAGGTGTGTCAGAGTTAAATCCTGAAGCCCACCTCACCACATCTTATGGTGTTTTCTGTCCACTGTACTGAGCAAGATAGGCACAAACATACCTACAGTCGTGGGTACTGAGGCTAATTGTATTGGGGACGGGGACTCGGATCACTACCTCAGTTGTCCAAGGTAAGGGAGCACTACATTTACCCCTACAAGGCGGTTGCATAATCCCCCCGCTACACTTCCATTGGTGCTTATTTCCCTTCTCTTAGTGTCTCTTGTCATTTTGTGAGGGAATCAAGCGGTTATTATGTGATTATGTTATGTAATTAAATGGTTGCTGGGAGGATTAACACTTAATTTGAAAAAATAACAAGTCAGATTCAGCTTGAGTGAAGAAGAAACTGTGGAACGTGTGGTTTTTTCTTTTCTTTACCACTTTCAATGAGAGAAATTCTCCTCCCAGAGTCATGAAAAGAAAGATGGCCTTGGCGATAAACGCCAATCATTCACAAGCCAGAGGGGTTTAAATGAGCTTCATCAAAGCTGTTGTGAAACCCACGGACGGCCTTGATTCAACCTGAGAGAGAAGGTTCATTTCACATGAACACTGGCAGGAAGGGAAGAAAACCAAGTAATCATAAAATATCCTTTTTATGTATATTTCAAGGGGCGTTACCTGAGTAACTTTATACAGCACGTTTAAAAAACAAGAGGAATTGACCCAAAGTGTTTTATTGGCGGATGGGATGATCTGTCTTAATACAAGTATACAATGAAGAAAGGAAATAAAATAATGAATTAGGTGTAGAAGGGACATTGTCATTCAAATGCTACTCAAGGCGCTTTAGCCTACATTCAGTCACTTTCAACCGTTCACACACTCCGATGGCACAATGGCAATTGGGGTGTTCAGTATCTTTCCCAAGGATTCCGATTGGAGGACGACTCGCTCTACCTCTGAGCAACAGCCACCTGCAAAATCAAGGTAGCAGGATGTTGATGCGGGCCACTTAAGTAAACCAGCTTATGCCTAGTAATGGACTCACTGAGGTGCCATTTGCCATAATGACTAGCGGTGAAGTAGCGATATCACCAAGTGCAGAGAACCAGAGAAATTAGTCAAATTTAACAATTAAAGTGTCGGTCTGTAACATTTTCATCGATGTAATTGTCTTTTAAGTTCCTATCTATCACAGAGTGAGTGAAAACCATGGTGGTTTATCATGTGACCACTAATGAAAGTGCTTGTACTGCCAATGAGGGGAAACCACGGACCTCCTTTCAGTGTGGAGCATTTGAAGGCATCACGCAGATGAGAGACAGTTGACACTATTGGTGAGGGAGATGAGTCCCAGAGGCTCGCCTGCAGTTCCAGCTACCGCCACAGAGGCCGCTAGAAGCAACACATCTCAAATCTTACCGACTGACACTTTAATTAAAGCCTAATTGGCGGAGTTTCAGGAGCAGGTCCACACCTCAACAGCGCCAGCTTCCGCATCTCTATAAATAGCCACCTGACCATCTCCTCCGCTTCGCTCTCATATTCTGCGCTTGCTCCTGTATCCTGCGCTCGCTCTCGTATCCATTCACTCTCGTGTTCGCCCAGAGACCAGAGCACGCGACTTCGCCTCGAGCACAACCAAACTTTCGCATGAACAAATCAAGCGTAGCGTTAGTTCTGGCAGGCCACGACGTCAAGCTCTAAATCAGCAACATCCTCTGTGTCTCCCAACCCACTTCCTTCAGCAGCTAAGAGAGGACGAGGAAACTCACGGACAGAACGTCGCCGCCGCCGTCCCACCGGAGTTCGCCGACGGCGTCGCCTCCGAACATCGCTCCAGCCTCCCGCCATCGTCCCGACAACAACGGCCGAACAACTCGCCGGTCGCAGCGTCACCACGCTCCAGTGAGATCCCCAGACCAGTCTCCATCTTCAAAGAATCTCCAACCGGAAAGACGCCAAAAGACGTTACATCGATTGACAATAAAGCAAACTCCAAACTCATGGCCGCTCCTTCCGTCAACACCAGGTCGCTTCCGGATGACGTCACCACGCACACACGTACAGGCCGTAACGTCGACGCTCTTGTTCAAGAGACAGTACTGGTACAATTCGCTTTCACCGTGTTCACTTTAGACTCGTACTTTTCACCGAACCCATATAAATCACTGGTCGTGCTCATTAGTACAGTGTGACCCGCGGGCCTTTTGCACTAGTTTCGCATTCATTCCATTTAATCGTATATTATTTCGAATGTGTCTGCTTCATATTATACATCATTTGAAAGCTGCGAGTCTCGTAAATCGAACGAAACAAGCCGTTTCAGGCTCACGGAAATGCATCAAAAGCGAACACAGCTTGCGCGCAATAAATATATAAATTAATTAATTAAATAAAATAATAATAATAAATAAATAAATAATAAAAAAAATAAAATAAAAACCCGAACGCCTGAAGGACAACACTCAAACACGATTCATATTACATTTCCGTAAGTCCACGTCCGAGACAACCAGTCTTGCGCGAAAGTTTAACTTCCTTACGGGGCAGTCCCAGCCCAAGAAGATAAAATACTTTACTTCGGCCTGAACAAATTCTCTATTCATGAACTGAGGATTTCTTTGGTTTATCCTTGGGCTTCCAACAAAAGAACCGGGGGCTAATAGTACCATCAAACACAGAGACAGAGATCCTCTGCCAGATCAAACGACTCCGGAGTTTCCGCCACTACTTCTCGTCATCTCTACAATCCAGAGGGAGCACCCAGACGGATTCCAGGACCCTCCAACTTCCATCAGGATCGTCATCATCAGCTAAAGCTACCTACAACCCCAAGGGCAAACGCCACAGCACCCACCGCCATCCAGTTCCAGCCGTCACCGCAGCTAACCTTCGCGGGGCTCCTGGCACCGGGATGCCAGCGCCCCCCTCGGAGCTTTTCCAACAACCACAGCAGCCCGTTTCAGCCGGGGCTCCTGGCACCGGGATACCAGCGCCCCCCCCCCCCCCCCCCGCTGTTTTTCCAACAACCACAACAACTCGTTTCAGCCGGGGCTCCTGGCATCGGGATGCCAGCGCCCCCCACCGTTTTTTCCAACAGCCACAGCAACTCGTTTCAGCCGGGGCTCCTGGCACCAGGATGCCAGCGCCCCTCCCCCACCCTGCCGCCTTCCAACAACAACAGCAGCCTGTTCACCCGGGGCTCCTGGCGCCGGGATGCCAGCGCCCCCCGCCGTTTCTCCAACAATCATAGCAACTCGTTTCAGCCGGGGCTCCTGGCACCAGGATGCCAGCGCCCCCCGCCCCTTTTTCCAACAACCACAGCAACTCGTTTCACCCGGGGCTCCTGACACCGGGATGCCACCGCCCCCCGCCGTTTTTCCAACAACCACAGCAACTCCTTTCAGCCGGTCCCCCTGGCACCGGGACGCCAGCCCCCCCCTGCCCCGCTGCGTCTTCCAACAACCACAGCGACTTGCTTCAGTCAGGGCACCTGGCACTAGGCCACCAGCGCCCCTCGCTGCTTTACAATAACCACCGTAGCGCGCTTCAGCCCGGGCTCCGGGCACCAAAATGCCAGTGCCGGGATGCACTAATTACATCGACGTCACACTCCCTATCTCGCCTTCCCTCCATTAACCACCCACAGACAGATTTATTAAAGGATACCAGGGTGCCCCAACTCTAAAGTGAGAGCACCCACACGTTCCAGAGAGCTTACTCCTACAGAGTTCGCTTGCGCCGTCTCCCTTTACAGGGACGCTCTCTGTTCCAAACTCCACACACAACGCAATGAACTGGACGATTACTTGTCAACCATTCTTAATCTGGCTCTCTGCTTTGGCAGCATGGTTTCTATCAATACCACACACACTTCGCCTCCGAAGTTGCAGCCCGCCTCTCACAGTTTAACGAGGCCACCTACTGGGGCGCTCTCGAGAACGAGATTTACTGCCGCATCTTCGCAGCCCGTGCAGCCCTCGCATGCTCCCTTCGCGGTGCCCCATCTCACCCAGCCTCTTCTCGCTAAAGAAGTTAAGGAAGGTTCCATGTCTTCCATCCTCCATTTCCTAACTCCGCATCAGCATCGGTATCGCATCAGTATTGCAACCAGGAAATACTCCGTCAAGAAACACACCATTATCGATCTCTTAGCACCCCATGGGAGTACCATTCCCAGCACCAATAGCTTGATCCCGAGCGAAGAATTTTCTCTCCACTACCTCACTATCAACCTTGCCATCGCCTTATTAAACCCACTGGTAAAGGATCGCGGCTCTCAAAAAAACAACATCACCAGCGCCTTCAAAGTCCCCCTTTCTACCCCGACTTCTGGCGTTCTTCGGTGTCCGCTGACGTGGTGCATATTACTTTGCCGTCAGGCTCACCTTCGGCTGCAAGCAGCCCCAAACTCTTCGACCACTAAAGCCCTCTGTTGGATCCTGTCCAACAACCGGGATTCCATACGTCTTCCATCATTCCCCCCCCGTCATCACCACCCGCCTTTGGCCTGGCCTCTCTGACTTCAGTCTTCTCCGACCTCGGAGTTACATCATCCGCAGAGAAAACAGAGGGCCCCTCCTCGCCAAACTCTGTCTGTGGCTCAACCTTCTCACTAATCGGAACGGAATCACTTTCTTCTACGACGACCATCGGACTCACCCACATAAAATCCATCTGTACATTGACGCTTTTCCTTAAGTCCTTTTGGGGGCTTCTACAACGGAAGATGGTTCTGTACCATATTAGTCACCGCCATCTTGAGGGGACACAAATGGTCCCGCAAGTCCGTCCATATAGTCAGATAACCTTGCAGTCGTCGACATAATTAACAAGGACGCTCCAACTCCCCATCCATCATGCAATTCATACAGAGCCCCATCCAGCACTCCGTTACACATCAATATGTTCTCCACGCAGCTCACGGTCAAACAAACACTATCGCTGACTCTCCTTCCTACTTCCCATTGCAGAAGTTCCGAAGCTTGGCACCTTACAACGATACCTTTCCAAAGCCATTCCTCCATATCACCCTCAACCCCCTCGTCCTACTTGACAACTCGGAAAAGCTTCCACCTCTTCCACGACCAATACAACACAACCTTTACGTCGTTCGATCTTATCACCTTGACTCTTTCATCACTTACGCCCATTCCATCAGGGCAATCCAAACACACACCATCACAGCGTACCTTAGCGGTACCAGCTTCTTCTCCAAGCTATAACCGGCAGTTCGGGCCTGGCCACCAGCCATCCCCAGATAACTTCCCTCATTAAAGGACTCCCACGCCAAGAGCCAGCCACAAACTCTCATCGTCTTCCTCTTACTGTCGACTTACCGTCAACAGTCCACCTGCCTCCGCACGATCCGTTCCAGGTACAGCACTCCTCAAGTCGCCCAACCTCGGAAGCCATGTTCTTGCTCGCCTCGTTGGTTTCCTCAGATGCTCCGCATTCACCTCCTCAACCATTCGCTTCGACTCGCTTCAGACGACCTCATGGTGCTCCACTTACAGCTAAGCAAACCAATCAATTCTGTCCGCCCACGCCCGTCTTCTTCTTCAAGGTCCAATCACCACTGAATCCCTTCGAAAACCTCGCAAACTTTCGCAATTCCGCAAACCTCAGTGCACAACACGACAGATCCCTTCTTCATTTCTGAGTCTGGCCAAGTGGCTACATGATTCTAGTCCCAAGTGGCTACATGATTCTAGTCCCACCATCACTTTCGCCTCATGCTCTCATTGTCCGGTATTTGGCCCGACAACTACTCCTGGCACTCCTTCAGAATCGGAGTGGCCACTTCGGCCTCCGGTAGTGGCATCCCAGAACACTTCATACGTCCCGTGGGCCGCCGGTTCTCCCAAACGTACGACCGCTACATCCGTTCAGATCCCAAAGATCTCAAATCCGTTCAATCTCTTCTTAAGTAATTGGAGGTTTTTGGGGGTCCGTCGCTGCCCGGGAGCGGCGGCGGATTCTCTACAAGAATCCCCACAACGCACTCAAATGCTCAAGAACCAAGATCTTCGACACTTCATTCTCTTTGTCAATAATAATAAATTCTTAAACGCATCTCGTTGACGGTGTGGTCCTTGCTAGTGAATTAAAGCCTAATTGGCAGAGTTTCAGGAGCAGGTCCACACCTCAACAGCGCCAACTTCCGCATCTCTATAAATAGCCACCTGACCATCTCCTCCGCTTCGCTCTCGTATTCTGCGCCCCTCCCCCCCACCCCCTTTCTCTTCCCATTTATTCTTTCTATCCTCTCCTTCGTAGGTCCACGAGGGGGTCCGTCGCTGCCCGGGAGCGGCGGCGGATTCTCTACAAGAATCCCCACAACGCACTCAAACACTCAAGAACCGAGATCCTCGACACTTCATTCTCTTTGTCAATAATAATAAATTCTTAAACGCATCTCGTTGACGGTGTGGTCCTTGCTAGTGAATGCTTCATCCACACACTCATATCACACTGTAGGAAAGCACATTGCTATCCTATGACTGATAACTTTGGCTCATTTTCTGTAACGTGCAAGATTAGAGCAGGCAAATTAGCAAACTGGCTAGCTGGCAGACTAGTATACTGGCTAGTTAGCTAGATTGCCAATTATTTAATGCTACACTGGTTACAGAAAATGAGGAACAGCAGCAGCGCTGGCTAACAATTGCTTTGCCTCAATCACTTATTAGTCACATGAAAGCAGACAGATCATCAAATTCTAGCAGCTTCCACTGAGCTGACAATAATGAATATGAAAACAAACAATAGGAAATAAAAACCATATTTTGTCTTCAATAATGAGCGGGACGATTCCCTGATGATGGCGTCAGCATTCACAGTTCCTGCTGACAAAGGCCTTCGCCTGCCGGGAGGTCGGCCGCCATGATGAGCAAGAAGATGATGGCGAGGCGGAGGAATGAAGGAAAGACATAACAGAATGCTTAATCTGAAAAGATGTGTGATGAAGTTTGGGATGTCTAATAATGTATTCATCATCTTCTTTTTCTTCCTGAATCATCTCGTCTTTTTGCACATCTTCCTCCTACATTTGCACATCTTTTCCCCAATTGTTTTGCAACAGGAACCTCATGACTCCAGTCAATCACCTGCCTCCTCATTCATGATGAAGATTTGCTTGGATCTTGGAATCTCAATCATGGCTCACATATGTGCGTGGGAATGTGGAGGAATTCAAGGACAAATATTTGTCAGAAAAGTGTGGAGAAGCTGAGAACTTGTCTTTAACAGAAAACGACAGGGTTGTTCACTGTAGAGGCGGTGATTGTTCAAATTCACAGCCAACCAAATGTCTCCATCACAAGTCATGTAGACTTCATATTAGGGCTGCACCTTCAACTCTTATATGCCAGTTCAGGTGATGCACCATATATTTATGTGTTGGGAGGGTGGAAGCTCTTTTATATATATTTATGTATAACTTATTTACTTATAACGTTATTTATCCAGGGACAGGTCATGGGAAGCAGTGTTTGGTATTTCAAAAAGTGTTTATCACACTCAACACTTGAGGCTGTCAGTACAAACCCAGTCTGATCTACTGGCCAGCTCCATGTATAGTTTGGTGGTACATGCCTTTTTGTATCTCTATAGATAATATTATATACCTGTCCTACAATCAGAGGTGTATTAAGATAATTTACTGAATTAAAGTAAAGTACACTTCACTGTAAAAATACTCCATTACAAGTACTGTAAAAGTCCTGCGTTGAAGATGTTACTTGAAGCTACTATGAGGATCCTTATTTAATTTGGGCGGTCCCTGTGGACAAAAGCGCTAGTGTTCCCGAGCACCAGAGACCTTTTGGAAAACCTCTCATTTATGCAGCAGTCCTGGTTCTGGTTCTACTGTGCCTCCCTTCCAGACAGCTGGCCCAGGCTCAGCAGTGTGGTGGAGTGGGGACCAGCGGAAGAGCAAGGCCAAACTCTACTGGCGGGTCATTGTGCCAAAAAAATCCAAAACCTTTTCAAACTGAGTACATTTTCTTAGTTTGAAACGGACTCGGTGTGCAAAGGCTTCTACAGTGTGTTTTCATGCCATGTTCAGTTCATTATAACACTACGGTCATCTTGAACATCTCGGAGGAGCTGAGGATCTCCACCTACGGCTTACCTACAGAGCAGACTTGACCTTCTCATGAGTGTAAAGCAGTGCTGATATAGACAAAGCGTTTAAGACAGAGGACGAATACAGGTATATTATTTTGAATATTAAAGCATGCACACACTTTTGAGTAGAAACCCAAAACACACAACACATGTGAGCTACTGATGATGCTGACGAAGCAGCTCCTACCATTGAAGCCAACGGCGCGGATGTGGGCCAGGAGTTCCTTGCCGTCGATGTTAGCCATGCGTGGGCAGAGGCCTGGGAATCCGGCGCAGAGGTCATGATGCATGTGGTGCAGAGCGTGGGCCATGGCGTACACAGCGTCCATCACAAACTGAACCTTCCCCTCCTGCTCGTAGGTGGAGTCACGGCCCACTTTCTCCAACCCTGGAACAGAGACAGAGAGGTGTCGGCTGATCAGTAACCAAAAAATAATGAAACACCTCACCGTCGCGAGATATGATCGAAAGCTCCAGAACAACCATGTGTGTTTTGTGCTGGTTCCAGTTTCCAGTGGAAAAACAGCCATTTAGGATCTTTTTTCCCACCATGATATGGTGTGATGGTCATGTCATGTTGTTTGTGAGTTCTGTGCCAAGGAATTTAAAACGGTTGGCTTGCTCTTCTTGTACACAGGGTTGTGTCCCTTTCTGAAAGCGTTTGGTTTGGTTTGTAGCCTGCATGTGAAGTTGTGATGTGCTCAAAAACACAAATGTTAATGACTTTTCTGGGTGATGCATTCAGGATTCAGCTACCCAATAATGTTTCAAGAACCATGTCATCATTTTTAGAGAGGGATATGTTCCCATGTTGGGATTAAATTAAATGAAATTTTTATATTATGTTGAGATGCTTCCCCCCCCCCCCCCCCTCTTGGCAAATTCCTTGAGTTTCCATATGATATGCTTCTGTTAGATTCATCCACTGGGATTTCATGATAAGAGTTGAAATTAAAGTGATCGAGCAGACTCATTAAATCATCTTTAGGCTCTGCCACTAATGAGGCACAATTCTGACAGAAAATAGCATGCGTTGAGATGTTGCAGCAGAAGGAACAGCAAGGGTTGGTAAACTTTCTGCCTGTGCTCTTTTCTCCGTGTCTCTCCTGTACTGTATCAAACCAAAGGTCTGGCAGTTTGTCATTGCTGCCAGGCAAGATTATGGGAATATGAAATGAAACACGTTTCTTATAACTAACCTATTAACATAAAAAAAAAAAAATTGGCTTCACCTCATTAGCATTGATTAAATAACAGAGAGAAAGACATCTTCAGCGTTTATGTGCACAAAACTATGCAGTCTTCCCAAATTGTTTGACTGAGTAATTAGGGTTCTGAGAGCTCTGCGATCACGCTTATAAATGAAATATAAATGAAATCCAATTTAATTTTAATAGCAGGAGGGCGGTGGGGTATCCGTCCAGGGGGAGACATTTGCTCCGGCAGTAAAGACTTATGGTACGTCTGCACGGCTGTAATAAGTGAGCCTTGAACAGAGAGCGGAGAGCCGAGGCAGCGAGGAGATGCACGGCCTAGCTAGAGATGACCGCTGCTCTGAGTGCCCTCAATATTCAAAGAACAACATGGTTGATTCTGGAAATTCAAATTGTGCATGAATGCAGCCTTTTGAATATACAAGCAGTCTGACTCCGAATCAGAGAAGTTTTCCACGACAGCTGTGTAAGAAGCTTCTCTGTGCTGGAAAACAGGTGTTCACCAACAAGTGCATCTTAATCTTACATGCAGATCTAAATCTAATCTGATTCGTTTCATGCATGGATTGAGTTTTTAATCCTCCTTGAGGTTATTTTCACCACATGCAAAGATCACGTCTGTTACAAATTCTGTGCATAATAAATATATTTTACATTAATAATGTGTAAATTATGTGACAGGTGTCTCAAGTTTTAGGAATACTCTTTTACTTCAGACAACGTAGAAGCACTCTGTTAGGTGACCCAGGGAATTTGTTTACATTTAGGTCATTTCGCAGACGCTTTTGTCCAAAGCGATTTACAATAAGTACATTTGTCAAAAGAAGGAAACAAAGAAACCACAACATATCATTGCCAATAAAGTAAGAGCTAAAAATAGAACAAGTGTTAGATCCTAGTCTGAGTAAAGTAGTAGCTGTTCAGCAAAACATACCTTAAGAGCAACAGTGCTATGATCAGAGTGCTATAGGTAAGGGTTTTTTTTGGGGGGGGGGTGTTAGTGGGTCATGCTATGTAGAGTCTTTTTCGGAAGATGGCAAATTACTCTGCTGTCCTGACATTGGTCGGGAGTTCGTTCCACCACTGAGGCGCCAGAACAGAGAAGAGTCTGTACTTTGCTGAGCGACATTTGCTTGATTTCAGCGATGGTGGTACCAGCCGGCCAGCTGAAGTAGAAGAGCGAAGTGCTCGCTTCGGGGCATGAGGTTTGACCAGTGTTTGAAGGTAGATGGGTGCCGTTCCATTGATGGCCCTGAAGGCCAGTGCCATCGTCTTGAATTGGATGTGTGCTGCAACAGGGAGCCAGTGGAGGTCACGGAGGAGGGGGGTCACATGGGAGAATTTGGGTAGATTGAAGACAAGGCGTACTGCAGCGTTCTGGATATGCTACAATGGTTTAATCGCAGAGGCCGGGAGTCCGGTCAGGAGAGAGTTGCAGTAGTCAAGGCGGGAGATGACCAGTGCTTGGACCAGGAGTTGCGTTGCATCCTTTGTGAGGAAGGTCCGAATCCTGTGGATATTGTAGAGGGCGAATCTGCAGGATCGGGCCACAGCAGTGATGTTGGGGGTGCAGGATAGTTGGTCATCGAGGATTACACCCAGGTTCCTCGCAGTTGAGGAAGGCAATACTGTGATGCCCTCGACAGTGACCGACAGGTCCATGCGAGGGCAGTCTTTCCCTGGGATGAAGAGTTCTGTTTTGTTCAGGTTAAGCTTGAGGTGATGTGCAGTTGTCCAGACAGAGATGTCAGCCAGACAGTCCGAGATGCGAGTTGCAATGTGAGTGTCAGAGGTTGGGGGAAAAGAGAGGAACAGCTGGATGTCATCTGCGTAACAAAGGTAGGAGAATCTATGCGATGTAATAACAGAACCTAGTGATCTGGTGTAGAGTGAGAACAGAAGCGGTCCTAATTCTGAGCCTTCAGGGACACCCGTGTCCAGAGAACCGGGTTTGGACATAGAGCCATTCCATGTGACCTGAAAGGTGCGATTTGTCAGGAATGATGTAAACCAGGTGAGAGCAGAGTCGGTTATGCCAAGTTCAGCCAGAGTGGAGAGGAGGATTTGGTGGTTGACTGTGTCGAATGCATCAGATAGGTCGAGGAGAATGAGAACGGAGGAGTTGGATGAGGCTCTGGCGTCTCGCAGGGATTCGGTCACTGTGAGGAGGGCCGTCTCAGTGGAGTGAGCAGTCCTGAATCCTGATTGATTAAGGTCTAGGAAGTTGTTCTGCGAGAGATAGGATGACAGTTTGTTGTAGGCAGCACGTTCCAAGGTTTTAGAGAGGAATGAAAGAAGAGATACAGGTCTGTAGCTTTGGATGTCAGCAGCGTCTAGGGTGGTTTTTATAAGGAGGGGCTTCACTGTAGCAGTCTTAAAAGCCGCTGGAATGACACCTGAGGTGAGGGAGGAGTTGATCAGGGTGGTGAGGAACAGCAAGATGTTGTGTGAGATGTCCTGGAGAAGAGAGGAGGGAATCGGGTCAAGGGAGTAGGTGGTGACACGGTTAGATGTAACAAGTGTGTGAACGTCTTCAGAGGTGTGGGGGCTAAAGCTGGTAAGGCCATCAGAGTTGGGAGTTGGGGGAGATGTCTTCTGGGAGGGAATAGTTGTGAATGAGGAGCTGATGTCATTTAATTTCTTGGTAAAATAAGTTGCAAAGTCATCAACAGTGAGGGAGGAAGGAGGGGGAGGGGTAGGAGGGGTGAGGAGGGAGGAGAACATGGAGAAGAGTTTCCTGGGGTTGGAGGCGGAGGAGTTGATCTTAGCCAGGTAGAAGGCAGATTTAGCTGCCGAAACAGTTGAGGTGAAGTCAGAGAGGAGGAGGTGGTAGTGAGCAAGGTCCTCGTACTGGCCCGATTTCTTCCATTTTCCCTCTGCCACTCGCAACAATGATCTGTTGGTTCACAGAGGTTCAGACAGCCAGGCAGGGGAGGGAGATGATTGCGCACGGTCGTGAGATTGGGGGACAGAGAGTGTCCAAACAAGAGGAGAGTGAGGACATCAGGATGGAGGAGGCTTTCTCAGTAGGCATTAAGGAGAACTGTTCTGAGGATGGTAGTGAGGAAAGAACAGTTGAGGAGAGAGCAGATGGAGTGAGGGATTTCAGGTTGCGGCAGCTGGTGACAGTTCGAGGTATCGAGGGGAGGGATGTGATGTGCTTCATGGGGAGGGAGAAAGTCACAAAGTGGTGGTCGGACACGGTCAGCGGGGTAACAGAGAGTGCCGAGATGCCACAGGATCTTGTGAAGACAAGGTCAAGTTGGTTCCCGGCCCGATGAGTGGGTGGAGAGGGGGAGAGTGTAAGGTCAAATGCGGAAAAGAAGGTAATGAATTCAGATGAATGCAGCTTTCCTGGGTGGATGTTGAAGTCACCGAGGACGACGAGTGGTGTGCCATCATCAGGGAGCAGCTCAGGAGGGCATCCATCTCATCCAAAAAGTCACCGAGAGGACCGGGTGGGCGATAGATCACTATGATGTTGAGTTTGAAAGGAAGGGTGACAGAGACGGCGTGGAATTCAAGTGCAGATCGGGGTAGGTGGTCCAGAGGAAGGACCTGGTAGGACCACCTGGATGAGATGAGGAGCCCAGTTCCTCCTCCTCGCCCTGTTCGTCTTGGGGAGAAACGAGTAGGCAGTTGAAAGGGCAGCTGGAGTGGCAGTGTTTTCTGGGTTGATCCAGGTCTCCGTAAGGGCCAGGAAGTGGAGAGTCTGCAGGGAGGCATAGGCTGAAATGGTGTCCGCCTTCTTGACTGCAGACTGGCAGTTCCACAGCCCCCCTAGTACTTCAAGTTCCTTACCTGTGGAGAATGATGGGTAGCAGAGATTGGATGGGTTACAGCCTCGAGTGAAGGGTCTCTGGTAAAATCTTCTCAAGTTTGATGTCCTGACTGGGATAGGACACGTGGCTGCGAAGGGAGGGGGTTGAGATGTTATGCCTACCTCAATGGACCTCAATGGACTTCCTTGATGAACTCCTGCAGATAGACTCCCTTGTGTTTGTCCAGCTGTCTTGACTCCCGCAGATAGATTCCCTTGTCTTTGTTCAGCTGTCTTTGTTCTGCTGTCCGACACTGCAGCTGACGCTGTAGTGACAACCTTGTAAGTGCTCAGTTTACCTCATGCGCAGACTGGGGCCCCTCCCTCCAAACAAGTCTATTGACGACAGCTTAGCTGGCTGAAACTAGGTAATTGCCCACTCAGTATGCACAGCTTCACAAGAATTTAAACAACAAGCTATCTAGACAAGACTAAATGTTACAACTAGCTTTACTCACAGAATGCCTAAACCCAAATCTACAATTAGTTTCTGACTTACCAACAAGATACAAAGCAGCTTCCTTCCTTTCTCCAGTCAAAAGGACAACATTCCTTCCACCTGATCCACCCTCCCCTCATTGCCAGTCTCTGCACTTGTTAAAGATTCAGGCCTGTGTGCTTCCTGCTGTCTTACTGCCGGTCCATACAGCTGCCTGGCTTTCTCTGTCTCCCAACAAACTTTGGCGATCGTTTCTCTGGTGGCTCAACCAGCCGCAGAGACTTCTCCATATGGACTCCTCCGTCGTCACTGCCAGTATTCATTTTGTTTTCCCCCCGTGAGTTGCTGAGATCATCCTTTGTGTGTTTGGCCGAGTTGCTTTTGGGTCCAACTACGGACCGTGTTTTGTGGCTAACTAGCTTCCTTCCCATTAAAAGCAACGACGCGGGTGGCGAAGCACCGGGAGTTGAAACTGAATGACGCGCACCAAAGTAACTGTTTAAAGACTTTTATTGTTTCAAATAAGAAGAACCTGTAAACACGAACTAAACGAAGTAAGAACAATTGGGGTCAACAGAAAGTTCCACTCCCCCGTGCTCACCCAACCCACATGATCCCAACAGCTGAAGTGAACAGGTGAGTCCCACTATTGATAACCACGGAGGCCACGCCCACAGTGACACACCCACCACCTCAGTGCCAATGGGGTGTGCACAAACAAACCATAGACATGAATATGCAGAAAACTCACAATTTGGCTCCTACAGACTGTGTCAGTAAAAGTACAAATTGGCATACAAATGTACTCTTAATTACTTTATAAACTACTAGGTAGTTGACTGGGTCATGAAATTCCCCCTATAGGGATCAATACAGTCTTATCTTAATCCATAATTATATATATCATCATTTAATTGTTTATACTTTGTAGTAATAATCTGAATAGTCAAAGTTATCAAATAGCTGGAGTTAAAAAGAACAATATCTCACCCTAAACTGTAATGGAGTAGAAGTGGAAAGTAAATACAAGTATTTCAATTGTCTCTGCCACTGGTGATGAGCCTCTGGAGATGCATCAGCTGAATCTGCAGTTTCACAGCGTTACTGTCAGTTTCAGCTCCTTCTTTCTGTCCAACTGCTCTGCTGTCACTTTCAGACACAAATCTCTGAAAACTGTACACTAGTACTGACTGATTTCAATGCATACGCCATCTCTTTCTACACTGTCAACTATCCCGTTCATCACCAATACAGGCATTTCAATTAAACATCACGTCTCTCTCTTACTCGTTCACAGGCATCCGTCTGTCTCAATTACATTTGTAAATTCGATAAACAGCAGACTAATTACAGAGGTTACCGGTGATGGGATGAGTTCAGGGGAAACCAGCCTGACTGTGCTGTCTCACATGCCTGAACACATTTACATTTAAATCAATAGTGATGTTTTCACATAACGCTGATTCCATGTAATAAGAAATTGTCAGACATGTCTGAGAGCTGCCCTTTCATGTATTCATCCCCCTTCCACAAATACTAAATTTTTATTTTTTTAATTTTAAAGTAAAAAATACTTTAAATTAAAACGCCATTTTTATGTTTGGATAGTGACTTGCATGAAAAAGAACAAATGGCATGTCATATGGGGGATAAAAACAAACAGGGGGGGTTTAGCTCAGGAGGTAGAGCGGGTTGGCTGGCAACCGCAAGATTGCCGGTTCGATCCCCTGCTCCTCCTAGCTGAGTGCCTGGTGTCCCTGAGCAAGACACCTCACCCTAATCGCTCCTGACGAGCTGGCTGTCGCCCTGCATGGTTGACTCCGCCGTCGGTGTGTGAATGTGTGAGTGAATGGGTGAATGTTAGTCATTACTGTAAAGCGCTTTGGACAAAAGTGCTATATAAATGAGGCCATTTACCATTTACCAAACAAACCATGGCATATCTGAACAAGCAAGAATGTAACATTTACCTTTTTATTCAGGTTTTTTTCAAAAGTGAGTCTCAAGCCTTGGCTATGAAGTACCAATTAAAGTCTGAAATCCAGACCAAATTCAACACAAACAAGTCCAAATTCAAGCGAAAGGCCAAATACACCAATTGTTTTCGACAATCCCCACATGGGTAGCTATGGCTACACTTCGCGCTACTGTTCTATTTCCATTTTGACATCATTTTTTCCAGCTCTTCTTCTCTGGTCCTTGCTGGTCCTCTGGCAGCTTGACCTCCTTTCCTATTGCCCCTGCTGTCTCCCACATGTGTCGAAGAATTGATGAGGAGAGATTCATTGTTGAGGTGCATAAATATCCAGAGCTATACAACCCACAATCCCATCTTTATGAAGACAATCTCCCAAGTCAGGACTTGGGAGTCCCACGTCAAGGCCAACAAGACTAAATTCAAAACGGACAAGACCCAAGTTGTGGCGGGGGTTCTTCTCAAACGTAAAAATAAAATGCCGTGGTCTGGAATCAGGTGATCTATTTATTTAAGCTGGCCTCCCAAGGTGCAAAACAGTGCAACTATGTACAAAGTGAAATTGATATTACAAATATATGAAAACAAAAGAAAAACACTATATACATGTTTGGCAAAGATGTCACCAGCAAGTCCTCCCATGGGCTGTTAGCTGCTGTGTAACTAGATCCCAACTCCCTGATGGCCAAGATGGTCCCCCCTTTAAAGGGTTAGCCCCTCCCTCAGGGCATATCCCACACACAACATGTGTAAACCCTGAGTCAAGTCCCAAGATCAGTATGTCCACAGACAAGTCTCAAGTCAAGAGATAGTCAGAGGTTAAAGGTCAGATCTAATTAGCTTATTTTAAAAGCAGTAGCTCAGCATCTGAGACCATCGTACAAAAGTAATTAAGAAGTAAAAAGGAAGCAACAGCAACTTTCTCCTTTTTCAAAGTGCTGACAAAAAAAACCACACTTGGCAACATGTTCCTGAATGCCTCTGAACTCTTAACAGCTCCTTGATCTCTGATATGGAGGAACTTTTCCTTCCGCAGAGATCATTGCTGGAGAACACAGACACCCAGCCTCTGTCGACATCACTTTTTCTTCTGCTGACTCTTCTAACTAAACAAAGTGCAGCACAAAGGTAAGAAGAAAGAAATACACATGAAAAAACAAAGAGGCATTCAAATACAAATCAAGCTTTATATCCACTCTTTCAGGGAATCTGCAGCACAGAGCAACAAACACAGGATTTAACAGTGTTGCAAAACGGTGAGAAAACAATGAAGCTCTTAACTCAGACATTGTTCAATAAAGTAGAAGAATGGAATGAAATATTCATGTTCTCAAACTGTTTGTCTTCACGTAGAAGAACTGATCAAGTGTAAAACCAGGTTTGCTCCGAATAAAAGAAACTCTTTATCCTCCACAACTCCATCCCTGCTACTGAATCAACAGCTGCAGGGTCACTCATAGACCCCTGGGCCATGGCGGGTTATGATTGGCTTACATGGTTATGGTAAAGTGTGCAAAAAAACTGGAGCGAAAGCATCTGGAAATGTTTATCAAAACTCCACAAATAGCTTTTGTTAGTCTTACCAGGAAAAATGCAAGGTTTATCCTAAGGGTTGTGCTACAGGAAATCATATTTGAATCTTTTAATGATGCAAATGCGTTCTTTTTTTCAGGAGTCCAACCAAGAAACAGCAAACGTATTACAACAATACTTGTAACAGCACAGATTCTGAATGCTGTGTTGTTTTACTTCGGAATGCTTAGTAAATCACATTTAAATGTCCTGGGTATTTAACTGCAGTATTGATATTTTTACTATGTAAAAGATATGTGTACTTCAACTGCTGTAGGGACTAAAGACTTTAAATCCAATACTTGCCTGAGAATCGTCAAGTTTAATTTTTCAAACAGTAAGTTTGCTAAATGTAAATAACAGCCTCAAAATAAAAAGAGAAACCAAACAGCTCAGGGTTCAAATGAAAAGAAACGTTTGAATTGATTACCAAGTACCCAATCTGGAACAATAGTGTGGGTTTTTCATGGGTCAAACAAACACAGGACTTTCACACAGGAGACTGCTGTTCGTGTCTCATGTGCAACTAAAAGCAAACATGGATCTACCTTCATGTCAGTTGTTAGTAACATGCAATTTTTGTGCCACGTGAGTCGTTATTCAAGTTAATTTCAACCACACTCTTTTCCTAAACCTCATAATGTGTGTGTGTGTGTGTGTGTGTGTGTGTGTGTGTGTGTTGCCTCAACCTAACTTCTTGTGAAGATGGACGTTTATTTTGGAAGGATGCTATGCATGTAACAAGTGTATATTGACAAGACCCGAGGGACACATGCAAAAGTGACGCTAGAGGGGAATGTATCGGTCACAGTTGAAGCTTTGGAGCGCTGAGGCATTAGAGCGAGAACGTGTTGCTGCAGGGGATCACACGAGAGCGCAGTGCTGTCATCAGGATTTAACACCTGAAACGGTGTTCAGACGACAAATATGGTTCCATTATTCAAACAAGCCGCTCTATTGTTGGCTGTCATCCCTCACACGCAAACAACCAGAACACTATAATAGATCCCAATCAATAAAAGGCTGAACGATGGCAGGAGGCTGCAGGGATCAGGGTAGTTCAGAGCTACAAAGGGTTTGAACTTCAGACAGGAAGAGCAGCTTGACTGTGAAAAGGTTTTCAGACTGAACCGGAGTTATTGGGCTGGACTGTCTTTATTTTGCAGATAAAAAGATTCCAGCAGCTCTGACACTATCCAAAAACACAAACTTAAAACCATGCATGTCTTGATTTTTTAATGTGTAAATTAAGCCATGTACCTTGTAAGATCATCTTAATGTGTTTAAGACTTTACAAACGCAATTGTTTTGAAGGGGGTTTAGTTTTTGAAATGAATGAAAAAGGTATTTCAAGCTATAAAACTGAATTAAGGAGCTAATTGTGGGGATTTTGAGGGATTGTTCTTTAAATGTGAGGGGATTATGACATTACCATGTTTCAGACAGAGGAGGGGGAGGGAGATAGAAATTGATTTTCTAATGGTTGGCGATAATTACAGTATTCTATTGTGTTTTAAAGGCGATGCACGGTATCTGGCAGGAAACGAGGTGTTCGGAGGTGGCGACAGTGGCAGCAAGGCAGAGTGTCTACGTTATCCCTGAGCTGACGGATAGTGGATCGTCGCCCTCAGGCCACTCTCATGGATATTTAATTATCCTAATTAAATACAATTAAGGAGTGGACCTCAGTGCCTTCTGGAGGGATTGCACTGAGTGCACTCTAATGTCATGACAGCCAGGCAGATGCTCCCGAGGCTGCTTCTCTTCTGGTGGAGGGTTTGAAGCTGCAGACTCACAGGATGGAAATGCCAACAAACAGAGTCAGACATGATGTACTGACAGGAAACTAGGAGGCCATAATCAATTTGATGCCTAATCTTATTTGATTATTACTTTCACAGATGTATTAGTATTATTAATATTAGTTAGTGATTGAATGACAATATTTTAACACTTTGAAAGGAGTTGATCTGCATACTGGGTACGTTTGATAATTTAATTCAGGGGGGGCCAAACATATTTTGCCATTTGCAGAACAACATAAGGAGTCACAGACCAAACTTGGTTAAATGTATTTAAATTAACTCAGTACTTTTAAACTCTAACAGAGTAAATGGCTACTTATGATTATGTAGTGCCCATAATAGTATGATGCCAGTTTAAATGTTCGATGTAAATCTCTGGGATGTGGTCCCAGCTGACATACTGAGGCTGTAGTGGGAATAGTCATAAGGTACGCCAAACGCAAAGCAATTTTGTTCCCACCTTGTGACTCATGTGAGTTTGATTGCAGGATCAGTTGTATTTCATTTCTATTAATGGATAAAAAGGATGCCACAACAATTAGTCAAAAGTCATGGTTTATTAGACGTTATATCACAAGTAGTGCTGTCAACATTAACACGTTAATCTTTGCGTTAATTATGAAACATTTAACGCATTAATTTTCTTTAACAAAATTAACGCAGCTGTGTTTTGTTTACTTCCCATGGCGGCTGACGTAAGACCTATGACGATGTGTGCCTCAAAGCCGTTAGCCTTTTAAAAAAAAGCCTTTAGCCATTAGTTTTTAACGGAGTTCAGCGTAAGATTTTGGCTGAGGCGTTAGCAGGGAGGGGGGGTATCATGGCGAGCGATTACCAAGCAGTTTTTTAAAAATTATCCCAGTAATTTGTGTGCGTGATGAGAATGCCAATGGTCCTCTGACAATGTAAACAGACTGGTCTGTCTCAGTAACGGGCTGAATGTAAAGGAGGACTAAGCTAACTTGTTGTTCTATGGAGTGAAAAGGATTTATCATTCTGACTTCCCAGCAGAATATTTCCTTGTTCTTTTTTCCATATTTGCATGTTCTATTGTGGACCTTTTTGAATGTTCTGTTAGTGCATATAAGAAATATGCCTTTTTCAAGCTGACAGTTAATTTTGATGGCCTTGATGGTTTCTTTGGAAATCTGTAGTTCACATGAGAGAATCTGTGCTTAAAGTTTAAAAAAGCTGCTATTTAACAATAGTATTTGAATTTAAATACTTCCTTTGTGTTGATTCTACATACATTTCTAACCCATTTTACATTTAAATATTCATTATAACATACTTTATTCTTAAGAAGAAAGAAAGTGATTAATTGCAATTAATTACATCAAATTGTGATTAATTAAAAAAAAAAATGTAATCGATTGACAGCACTAATCACAAGCCATTCTCGACATGCCGATGAACTCTTCTGCCAGCATTGGCTTTGTGTGTGTCTCTACTCTATTTTGTGTGTTCCCTTTGCTCTTCACTCTCTGCAGCCTGCATGGGCATGACCTTCTCTGCCTCTTCAACACTCATGATCTCAGCTAGACACAGACACTGTGGTCCATTCCAATCAGTTTTGGGTATAGTTACTTTGGAAAGTAGTTAATTAGGTTACAACGTTACCATCAATTAAAAGTAATCAGTTACATTACAGCGTTACCTGTGAATAAAAGTAACGTGTTAGAGTACTCATGCGTTACCAAAAATTAAAAGTCGTTTGCAGCGCCTCGCACATGCTGCAACTTAACTGACACACACACAGAGCCTCCTTTAAATGCACCAAGAAGTTGTGACAATGATGAGTAACGTCAGTCATCCAACCAAATTAACTCTGCAGGATAACAAGAAAGACAGTTAGCAATATGCCACATAGCGCTTTTGTAGGGTTTTCTAAAAATAGGGTTTTCTAAAATGTAAAAACATTCATTTTTATTTTACTGTTTTATAATATAAGTGATGGTAATAACATGCAGCCTATCCCTTTTATACTGTTTTTCGAACACGGAGTGGAGTAGGACTTCGTACTTTTCACATATCTCCATCAATTGTGTTTTAGTTTACACGACGGTGACAGGTTTTTCTTTTCGCGAGCCACGATAGCTGGGCTGCGTTTCAATAACAGTTTGAGTCGCCCTCGCTCACTTGCCCTAAGGACTTGCCCTGCCGCCATCTTAAGGGCTGTTCCATTTCCCTGAACAGCTGAAGTGAACTCCGTGAGATCGACCCTTGAGGGCTGAGTGATCAAGTGAACAACGATGGTCACTTCAGAGCTGTATATCACCCACAATGCATTGCAGTGGTGCACGAAAAATATGTCCATGCGGTGGCGATAATGAACCTCAAACACCATTGTCTGCTGTCTATTCACCACCAAGGAAGAAGAAGAAAGAAGAAAGTAGAAAATTAATTAAATTTAATTCATTTTCTTAAATTGTGCAATTAGACTGTCTGTTGCAGAGTTATGGCAGAGCCCACCGTTTACAAGTGTAAGTATATAAGCCGACGTATTGCCATCAAGCGTAGAATACGTCTTTGTCTCAATGAAATGAGTCTCCACATATTTTGTGTAATCTGGAATAGGCAGTATAGCGCTACTCTAGGGTTGGGCGGTATGACGGTATTATACCGTGTGACGGTATAAAAGTGTCCACCGGTAGAGATTTTGCAATACCGTTTATACCGGAAAAAGCGCAGATGTCTGCGGTATCGCTCTGAGTCACTGTTATTACACCGCCTCGACACACGGGGCACTGCGGGCATTGCAGCAGACTGCTTGCGTGGTTGCATGAGCACGACGAAGAAGAAACAGCTTTACCTGAGTAATAACAATCATGGCGGAGGCGGAGAGTGAACATCACGAGAAAACGGAGGCAGCCGACCCACCCATGACGAAGAGGAGGAACTCGTTCCGAAAAAGGGCGCTACGTCTGTTGTGTGGAACTTTTTCGGATTTAGAAAATCTGACAACGAACAAAAAGTGATACTCTGCTGCAGGTGGAAACACCGGTAACCTCTTCCACCACTTAAAGTTGAAACATGAGAAGACGACAATAAATCACGTCGATGGAGAGAGATAACGGAGGCCATCACGACGCATACTTTTTCTCATCTGTTATTTTTATTTCTTATTAAGATGGAGCTCTATGTTTACATTTGCACACACACTATAGCTTAAGTTAAAGCTGGAGTTCAAATGTTAACCAGACATTTGCACAGTCTTTGTGGCTTATTCTTTATTATATTATTATACTTTCTTTAAAACAATGTTATGCTGCTGTGAGAAAATTTAGTGGAAAATCAAAGAGGAAAATGATCAAATGTGACAGTAGGCTATGGTTATTTTTAAGCCATTAATTGAATTTACAGGGGGGAAAACCATACCGTGATATATACCGTTACCGTGATATAAAATGATTCACACTGTGATATAAGATTTTGCTCATAACGCCCAACCCTAGTTCGCATCATATGTTGACTCACCTTTCTGCCATTACGCTGGAATCAGCGGTGTAAAGAGGATTCTCCCATCTCCCTCTTCCACTGTTCAACCGCGTAACTGCCCTCTTTCTCCTCCCCTTCCTTCTTCCCATTTGTACACACACACACACACACACACACACTTCTTCGGCAGTCCATCAATAACGATGATGACATTGCTCCAAATGTAATACGGTCAGTTATTGGGGTGTGTTGCGGCTGTGCAGGCCAATGCGGGATCTGCAGATTTTGCCACAAGAGAGACGGAGGTAAGTGGCACTGGAGGGTGTGGGCCCTGCAGCACGCTGATGCCTCAGGGCACGTCATTGTGTCCTCCTCTCTGTGGCTTGCTCCTGAAGGTGAGTGGTTCCCTGGTGGCAGGAGGAACTCCAGGTGTTGCGGTCGGCAGCCAGGGACTCAAGTGTTGGAGGTGGTATGTTGCACTGCTTCAGGAGGGTTTTGAGGTGGTTCTTAAAGTGCTTTTTTGGGCAGCAGACCTCTGGCCATCCGAAAGTAGGCTGTAGAGAATTTGAGAGGCCGTAGAGAATGGCGTTACACTCACACACAGATTTGCCTGTGTGACATTAGAGTTGTCATAGGGTGATATAACCGGTATTTCTTTCTTTAAAAGGCTGCTATCTGTGGTTATTGCTGTGTGAGAGAGGGTCAGACCTCGGACTCTATCCTTCATCTGTTTGAACTCGTATGCAAATAGTTATTACTCAATGGCATTTGAGTAACCATTTAATATTGAGACTGATTTCATGATTTGGTTATCTTTTTCTGATTCCTGAGTTCATATATATATATTATATATATATATATATATATATATATATATATATATATATATATATATATATACACTCAACAAAAATATAAACGCAACACTTTTGTTTTTGCTCCCATTTTTCATGAGATGGACTTAAAGATCTAAAATTCATTCCAGATACACAATATTACCATTTCTCTCAAACATTGTTCACAAATCTGTCTAAATGTGTGATAGTGAGCACTTCTGCTTTGCTGAGATAATCCATCCCACCTCACAGGTGTGCCACATCAAGATGCTGATCTGACATCATGATTAGTGCACAGGTGTACCTTATACTGCCCACAATAAAAGGCCACTCTGAAATGTGCAGTTTTGTCTCACAGCAAAATGCCACAGATGCCACAAGCATTGAGGGAGCGTTGACATACTGACAGCAGGAATGTCAACCAGATCTGTTGCTCGTGCATTGAATGTTCATTTCTCCACCATAAGCCGTCTCCAAAGGCGTTTCAGAGAATATGGCAGTACATCCAACCGGCCTCACAACCGCAGACCACGTGTAACCACACCAGCCCAGGACCTCCACATCCAGCAGGTTCACCTCCAAGATCGTCTGAGACCAGCCACTCAGACAGCTGCTGAAACAATTGGTTTGCATAACCAAACAATTTCTGCACAAACTGTCAGAAACCATCTCAGGGAAGCTCAACTGCATGCTCGTCGTCCTCATCGGGGTCTTGACCTGACTCCAGCTCGTCGCCGTAACAGACTTGAGTGGGCAAATGCTCACATTGGATGGCGTCTGGCACGTTGGAGAGGTGTTCTCTTCACGGATGAATTTCGGTTTACATTGTTCAGGGCAGATGGCAGACAGCGTGTGTGGCGTCGTGTGGGTGAGCGCTTTGCTGATGTCAATGTTGTGGATCGAGTGGCCCATGGTGGTGGTGGGGTTATGGTATGGGCAGGCATCTGTTATGGACGAAGAACATAGGTGCATTTTATTGATGGCATTTTGAATGCACAGAGATACCGTGATGAGATCCTGAGGCCCATTGTTGTGCCATACATCCATGAACATCACCTCATGTTTCAGCAAGATAATGCACGGCCCCATGTTGCAAGGATCTGTACACAATTCTTGGAAGCTGAAAATGTCCCAGTTCTTGCATGGCCAGCATACTCACCGGACATGTCACCCATTGAGCATGTTTGGGATGTGCTTGACCGGCGTATACGACAGCGTGTACCAGTTCCCACTAATATCCAGCAACTTCGCACAGCCATTGAAGAGGAGTGGACCAACATTCCACAGGCCACAATTGACAATCTGATAAACTCTATGCGAAGAAGATGTGTTGCACTGCATGAGGCAAATGGTGGTCACACCAGATACTGACTGGTTCTGAGTCCCCAGACCCCCAATAAAGCAAAAAAATGCACATTTCAGGGTGGCCTTTTATTGTGGACAGTCTAAGGCACACCTGTGCACTAATCATGATGTCAGATCAGCATCTTGATGTGGCACACCTGTGAGGTGGGATGGATTATCTCAGCAAAGCAGAAGTGCTCACTATCACACATTTAGACAGATTTGTGAACAATGTTTGAGAGAAATGGTAATATTGTGTATCTGGAATGAATTTTAGATCTTTAAGTCCATCTCATGAAAAATGGGAGCAAAAACAAAAGTGTTGCGTTTATATTTTTGTTGAGTGTATATATATATATATATATATATATATATATATATATATAATTAACAACTAACTCCTACATGTGACATGTAGTTACCTGGAGGCCCTATAGGGGTGTGTGTGACTCAATTTCCTGTCTCGCTTTCTCTCTCTCTCTCTCTCTCTCTCTCTCTCTCTCTCTCATGCATTCCCCCCCCCCCCCCCCCCATTTGCTTCCCACCCCCATCATGCCCTTAGATGTGCTGGGTTTTGTTCGTTTAGTTTGGGTCATAGATTACCAGTAGTCTTGTTATCATGTTTTTTGTTTGTTTAGTCAGAACTATTTTGATGGTTTGCGGGTGGAGAGCCAGGGGTTGTACGGCCATTGCAAGGTCAGCCCAGTATCTTTCCCATGTTTTGTTCTGTTTGGCTTGGATCTCCAACCAATTTTGGTTCCTCTGATTTGTACTTTGAGTATGTTTTGTCTTTTTCTCGATGCACGAAAAATAAAATTAATTGTTTTTTGGTACAAAAAGAGTCTAGCATCCTTCATATGTTTCAGTCTCCACCTCCATAAGGCCATAACAGTGCACAACAGATGTAACCAACAGAAATGGTCAAATATGTGCCAAGAGGTAAATACATAATTTCACCAAATTCAGTCGATATCTAGGATGTGAAATACAGTGCAAATTATTACAAATTTACTCATCATATTCAAGTTTATTTTAGAACAAAATCACTGCAGGTCATTTAATAACAGGCAGCGGCCCACAGATGGTCTGCCAGCCGTAGTTTGGCCATTCCATTTGTAATGGAGTATTTGTACTTTTACTTCTAGTGTGGGATGTGAGTATTTCTGCCACTGCTGAGCTAACATTACGCTTTACAGCTCGGGAAAATAACTGCAACGACACAATCATCTGCACAGACACCCAGGTGGACGCCGGCCCGTTGACTCAGCTGTTTGTCTGCTTGTGTGATGACTCTGCTACAGATCTGGAGCCTCGAACACAATCAGTGGAGAGCTGCATCCTGACGGCAGCACGCTGATCAAAGCTGTCCACTGAGCTCAGGTAAAGACTTGCAGCATTTTCAGCAGCTATTCTCATAGCGCTGACACCATTGTTCTGCTGCTTCGCTTCTATCTGCGCACATATATTTTCCAAACACCTTGCACAAATCCTGTTTGCCGTGTCGGACATGTTTGTAAAGGATTTGGCCCTCAGTGGCCCCCTGTTTCACAAAGAAAGTCCTCCTGAATCAGGGAGGATTACATCCTGCTGCAGGGTCTCAGCAGTCAGCATTGGGAGACTCAGCAGGGGAGAGCTGGACGTGATCGGAGAGGAGAAGAAGAATTCAACAGCTTCTGCTCAATTTCACAAGATGAGAAGAAGAGAACCCCAGTTTATACAGTTCAGCTATTCTCATTACATGTGAGTCACACAGTTGAGTATCCATTTGTCTGAAACATGTATTCTTCTTTTAAGAAAAAAAAGGGGAAATTATTTATATTATTATTATAATATAATTATTATTATTTATTTATATTTATATTATAACACAAACTGACAGCACTTGCAGCTGATTGTAGTCAAACTCACAGCTCTAATAACCTATTACAAACACTTGTTCACATACATTGTTAAACTCCATGTGATTGAGTGAATTCTGGATTCATTACCGACAGAGGATGTCCAGAGTGCTCCGTGTCGCGGGGTGTCCAGTGTGTGGCAGCTTTGCCCAGTGGAACTCCCCCGACGTAATCTTTACAACATGTATGGGCTCTTGAATACGAACTTGCATCAGCTCTCCTCCCTCATTTGACGTTCAGCCTTCATCCTGGTTGTTGTCGTTGATGAACTTGTCCGCTACCGTTGCTGTGGTGAAACTCTTCCATCTCTTGAAGCTTGCACTTTACCGATGTGTAGGATTTTCTCTTCTCCGCCAACTCTCCGACAGCCGACATCCTTCCCATACGAAGCCCCGTTTTTTTTGCCGCATTTATAACTTTATCTCTCGCATCAAATGCGAGCCTCTATTTTGAAATAATTCATGATTTTACATGTCAGGGAGTGGAGAGTCCCTAGTCAGCCGCCATCTTGTTCGCTGACGTGACTCCAAGTAAACATTTAACTATAATGGTCAACTGAGTCTTATTTTGTGGACGGGGTCAGGAATCAGCCTCAAAAGGGCGTGAAATGTGAAAAAAGACACAATGACTGTTGAAGGAGACAAAGGAGGAGATAGAGGAAGGAGGGAGCATTATCTGGGATAATGAAATCTTGGTCGACCTTTGACCTCTGTTTCTTACCTGTACATTTCTTGGGGCTGCCGGGTCTCTTGCCGTGCATCCCCAGCTTGCAGACGAAGTTCTCCTCCCAAAATTCAGCAAACCAGACGTTCCTGCGATTGTTGGAGAGTGAGCGGCTTTTGAAGTAACGGTCAAATGCTGTGGGAAAAGTTATTTAGTCAAAATTATTTTTTTCATTTAAATGATCATCCTTCAAAATGTATTCATTTATTTTTTTGCTCTGCTTCCTGCCTCACCGTCCACCGACGTCCTCTTGGGGAGGATGGTAACGGCGCCCTCGGCCACCGGCTCCTGCTGGACTACCGGAGAGATCTTGGAGCCCCAGCTATCAGAGCCCACCCAAAGGAAGTGACCCGTCAGGTTGTTGCGTTTTGCTGCATCCAAAATCCGCCTGTTGGGGGATCACAGGTAAGACGTTGGAGTCGCTTCCCCCTTAATATATAAACTGCATAAAACATGTTCTGTTCTTTTTTATACCCCAAGAGTCTACAGTCACTAAGAGGCAACACAGCAGTGTAATGTTAGTAGACGGAGGGAGAGGAGACGAGGAGGAGGTAGAGAAGTCATTAGGTGTTGCAGGTAATAAACATGACCTGAAGATGTGTAAACCAAACTGATGGCAATCCACTGAATAACTGTTTCCTATTTACTCACTGTGAACCCACCCACTGTGTTTTTATTTTCACTCATATAAGTTTTCATTCAATCATTAAATTGACTGATGGATCAAACATGAGATAATCAGTGTGAGTCTTTACATCTCCATCCGTCTTCACTGAGAAGTCTCAGGATGAGTGATTTCTCTCTCTGTTGGATTCAGAGCTGCAGATTAACGTCAGCTGTTACATTATACGTGTGTGTGTGTGTGTGTGTGTGTGTGTGTGTGTTCAAATGAACAGAGGGGAAGTGGGTGTTAGCAGTTTGTATTCACCATAGTCGCCTTCTGAACATGAACAACAGATTATTTTCTCTATTGATTTTCCAAAAACGTGAAAAGTCAAATAATTCAACTAAATAAATCTGTTTACATTTGTTGTCATATCAGTGACTCTGTACTTCCGTGCTTAAGCTTAAGATTAACATGATCATGCTAACATGCACACAATAGTTGCATGTATGAACAACAGGACATGGAGCTGCTGGGTGAACACCTGCAGTTCAGTCGAGGAAGTACATTTCGTCTAAATCACCTGTTGAGCTGAGTTACAAAATGCCTCTTCCTCTGTTTGGCCTCTCTCTTTTTTTCTCCATCTTCCATTAAAACTAACTTTGGTTTAATGTCCTCAAACAAAGGGAATGCTCTCCCTGTCCCTCGAGTACTCCCTTGTAGGGGTCGGCAATATTTCAAATAAATGTAATGTATCATGGTAAATTGTACATGAGATAATGACTGTATCAAAAATAATTCAACTAGAATTTGTCACATTTGATTGTGTTAATTTGCCAGCATAAGACTTGCATTTGGCATTTTTGTCTTCTCTCACGCAGGATCTGTTGTGTTTATTTGCAAATTGAATTGATCTGTATTCACTTTGAATAGCAAGACACACATTGGCTTGTTTACTACAGCGGTATGCCTATTTTGTTGTGATTCATTTGCAATGAACGGATAAATATGATGTCAAAGTAATAACATAATACTGATTGGCGTTCGGATGGATCAGGGGTAGGCTATGCTAACTCTGTAGCTGCTCCTTACGAAACTTAAAATGACATCTCTGTGTAAATTCGGTGTATGAGAGTGTGAGAGGGTATCATTATAGGCTATATCACACTGCCCTACTTCCTTGTTCTACAAATGAAGCAGGGCACAAGTTGAAGGGACATGAATGCCTGAGGTAAAGTTCATGACAATCCATTTCACAGTAACTGACATGTTTTTAGTTGGTCAAGGGTCAGCCCTTACCGGATGTCATCCTCGTTTGAGAACATGATGACAGCGCGGGCATTGGGCGTCTCCAGCAGACGGAGGATGATCTTGTCGAATTCGCCGGGTTTTGGCTCCCGAGGAACCTTCAGAGACTGAGCGATGCATACCCCACCTGACAGAGAGGGAGAGAGAGACAAACACTGAGATCAGCCTTAAAGACATTTAAGTCGTGATACATAAGCTGATCATAGCATCATAAATGAATTATTGCGGTGTTCTGCAGCAATGAGGACACAGAAATGAGGTGAATCATTTGTGTGACGCTGTGATACTAAACCCTATCAGTGTTGAGATTCTGCTCCCGTCATTTCTGGATCAGAAATGGAAACAAATCATATTGTAGCAGCTTGTGGTCACACAGAGCTCTACGATAGAACCTCAGACAGGCACCCAACAAATGTACATGTATAAACCATAGACTGTCCACCATGTCTAGATGATGTTATTTTAAGTGTTGATGGAGCAGATACAGTGCAGTTGCTTCGGCATCCTTTTCATCTGTATATTGCAAATAAACCAAAACAAAAATAGTTTGATTTGAGTTCACACTGCCAAAAAAACCAGCCAATGTGCGGTGTGCTATTCACAGTGAATACCAAGCACCTCAGGGTGATGTTATGAACTCAGTGTTGCAGCTGGTAAAGGTAAAAGACCTCATTTTAATTACTTTGTTTGCAGATGGATGGTTTAAACTAAAATATTACATCTTTCAGATTTATGTGTTGTATTGTTAATCTCAATCTGCAAAGTAATACAAGTTTTTAAGTAAATGGAATGGAGTCAAAGTATAATATTACATAATAGTGCAGCAGATTTATTGCAAATTTCAAGAGAATCGTTCAGTTTGGTATAAAAGCAGTATAAAAGACATTTGGTCTAGAGAGATGCTAGGATTAGCTTGAAGAGGGCCAAACACATGAGCCGTCCAAAGACTGTGACAGAGCTAATGCAGTTCTGCCAGGAAGAATGGGTTAACATTCCTCCAACGATGTGCAGGTCTGATCCACAGATGTTTGAATGTTGAATGTGTTCATTTAATAAAGACATGAAACATCAGATATATTTTGTGTTATTATTTTAGACACATTATGTTTGTCACTACCCTTGACTTAGATGAAGATCAGATCACCTTTTATGACAAATTTATTCAGAAAACAATTGGTTCACATACTTTTTCTTGCCACTGTATATATACGTAATTTGGTCTCATATTTGTTTTTGTTGTGGTCAAATATTAAATAATTTCCCCTTTTTGCAAATCAAACTGTTATTTAAATGAAACTGAGAAGTTTATCGGTGAAATGCAGAACAACTAGGGAAATGTAAACTTAGTACAGCAGATAAATATTTGATAAATGGAGTAAAAAATTCCCACTGAAATGTAGTGGAGTAAAAGTAAAGAGTAACAAACCAGTAATACTCAAAGTACCTCCACATTATACTATTGAATGTACTTGAATTCCCATCGTATGCCAATGTGTTTCTCATTGCATTTACATCCAACATTAACAAGTGTTTTCCTTCTCTAGATATCTCATCCAGATCCAAATGTCTTCATGTTAGCAGATTGGTCAAAGAACACGCTGTAGAAGCGATGACACAAAAAACATTACTTTTGTAGGGACATGGTGTGGCATCCCAGAACCTTCCATCATCCAGCCTAGTCTCCTAAAAATCACATTCCCATACAACTAAACTGCATCACCAATTATGTTCCGAGGAACACAAACTTTCTGTTGGATTACATTTGTTTTTGACGTATCACGTATTTGATTCCAATCATAATCTGTGTAGGGAGGTATTCGCTTCAAACAAACTTTAATTCACATCTGAAATATAAACAACAACATGAAAAATGCCAAACCGTGTAACTAAACCTAAAAAAGTTGTTTTGTTGAGTTTTTTCATTTTGTTTAAATTCACACAAAAAATGACTACTAAACTGCATTTTGAAGGAAACAGAGTTACTGTCCACGGATTCATGAATGTGAATGTTAAATTGCATAAAAAATAAAACTTATTTGACCTCCAGTGCCCCGATGGGGACAAAAGTATATGAAAACATAATAAATGAGGATCATGATGAGGACTCATCCTCTTGGGATGAAGTCTGGAGCGTGAACATCTGGCAGGGAAGGAGCCAAAATGTCTATCGGAAAATCTGTTAACGAGCACACTTCGGGCCCTAATTTCGTAGACCAGCGCAGGGTGGCGGAGCCGGCGCAGTGCAAGTTTCGACCCGCGCAGCCTTGCACCGTCAGTTTGGCAGTTTGGTAGATCGCCTGCACCAAGATGGGTGTGGCGGCGCAGCAGGGGGAGGCGTCACAGATTCAGCTTGGCGTAGCGGAAGTTTCGTGGCAAAAAGCCTCGCCGAGACTGCGCCGAAAGCTCGCCAGCTCCAACCTGGTCTACTTTCAGCGCAAGGCGCAAGGCGCAAATAAAGTCCATTGATTCAATGCGAATCACAGCTGGCGGATCGGAAGTTTGGCGGACCGGCGCGCAGTGCGCACACGTCACCGAGACCTCACAGGCAGGTTTCCACAGTTCCAGGCACATTTAAATGCAATAAATAATCACAACAAACACTATTTAATGCAACTAATTGAATCAACACGTGAATTTATATCTATATAGATTGTCCCGTCACATCTGACGTCAGATCAAAGGCGGATGGCACGCGTAACGGAAACTCAGCCTCTCGGACCAAAACATCTCCCTCTCTCTCTCCTGTTTTTTATAATATCAGCATTGTTATTATTATGATACGCGCGCACAGCACGTGATGAGCGCGGTGGGAGCGGCGACGCTGCTTCTGTCATCGGGTTGTCAAGTGACGGATCTTGCACTGAACGCATTAAAGGAGAGGAGAGGAGCTCATTTGATTGGTGAAGATCTGAATCGGCTGTATTAATCCCAGTCCATGCCTCGTCTCCTTCTCGTCTCCCACTCACGCCTTCTTCTCCTCCCTCTTTCCCACTTGCGCCGGTGGGCGAGACCGGAGGTGTGCCTGCGCGAGCCTGCGCGGTGCACGAAACTTGCAAAGTCCAGGCGGACACGCCCCGTCGGCGCGGCGCAGGTGCGCTGAAAGCTGACTGCGCCTGGTCTACGAAACTAGGGCCCCTGATCTTCACTCCTGTTTATCTGTTGACTGTGGTTATTATTTCCCCATTATGTCTCCACTGTAATGTTTTAATTATCTTCACTGTCTTCTTCATTCCTCCATGCTGCTGCTGTGATGTGTCACAACAGCAGATATGAAATGCTTCTAGACACTAAATACTTCACATCACCATCTTAAATATTGAAGAACCTATTCAGAAAATAAAAAATAAAATTGAGTATGGTTTAGCTTACGACATCTCTTTAATAATATTTCTTTTTCTGATCTGCTTTATTCTTGGCCGCCAAAAGATGAGGAGAAAGAAGAGGAAGGCAATGAAAGGTTCTCAACTCAACTCAGCTTTATTGTCAATTTATTCACATGTACCACATACTAAGGAATTGAGAAGACGTTTCTCACTGTCCCACATGCACAACAGATAAGACAAGACATTATCACTCAGTGCACAACAGATAAAGACATTTACTAATACTAAAAATAAATAATAAAATATAATATACAAGTCTACTTTGGATATGTAAGATGTAGTATAAATGTACTAGAAGTAGTATGTAGTAGAAATAGTTCTGTAGATGATATTCCGAGCATTGATGCGGTGCAGCAAACGATGCTCTGCTATGTACAATACCTAAGAATCTAGTCGCTCTCCCTTTGTGTGTGTTGTTATCTGAGCTTCATAGCCAGGCCTTTGAATGTGTTAGTGCATGTGAGGGTGCCCTGCTGGCTAGCTCGTATCAAATATTGATGTAGTCTCTGTGACATTACCCATAGGTTTCTGAATTTGGCTGTCCAAGTGATCCAGCGGAGGAGACCCCTAACAGCTGGACATCCACCTGTCACTCAAAGTGGCCACGCTCTTAATTATGCAGAACCGTATGCCTTAATATGATTGCTGTAAACATGGGCTGTGTCTGCAATCATTCCCTACTCCCTTCTCCCTACATAGGGGAGTTCTATGTGGAGCATTACAGTATATAGTGGACTCATCAGAAAAAATGAAAAAACACTTTCTGACACTACTCGGGGGATTTCTTTTAGCGCCGTTGATGACGTTGTTCCAGACACATAATTAATACGTGTCAGATTCCGCGGCTTCGGCTCTCTAGTCTCACACGCTCACACGCAGAGAAATTACCAGGATTATTCATTTTTTAATTTATATTTCTTGCGTTTTTACGTTTTTTTGATGGTCGAAGAAGCACTGTAAGTACTGCCCGGCTGTCGCCATGTGAAGATCCATGTGGAGATATGATATGTTCTGAATTTCATGTTGAGCACCTTTGACGTCAAGGAAAAATGAATGAACAGACAACTTTGGTGTTGCTATTGTCATCTCTTAACACTATCTATACTATGTTTTTTGTTTCCTGTACAGTACCACAATTGCCATCTTAAGGTTTCAAAGAACACAACTTTGACACTACATGTGCATCTGTTGCAGTTTACACGACCCCCGTGACTCACTTTGGCTAAACTCTCTCTTAATTAACGTAACAATCACGCCTTCAGAAAGAGACTGTTCTGAGAACAGGGTCTGTTTGTTGATAATTAGTTAATAACAGTAAAAATGTTAACATCAGGTTTGATTTCCGATCTCTTGTTCGAGAGATTTTCAGCGCTAGGGAAAGCTGGCAAAAATAGGAGGCCATAGATTTTCACGGGATCACAATAACAGTTTAATATCTTCTTTATTACAGTTTTATTCACGTTCTTTAATTTAATGTCTTCAAGGTTCAGCAATAAAACGTGATGTTTTCTCCTCTTCACATCATTAAATTCTCACTGAAGACTCTGCGGCTGTAAACACACTTCAAGTTTGTGATATTCTTCCTGCAGCGTTGCCCCCCAAAGCAGATAAACGAGAGCAGTAGTGGAGTTTCCAAGATGAACTTTGTGCCTCTGTCATGAAGTGAAGTAAAGCACAGCAGAGGCTGCAGAAGAACCCAACCTCAGACTGTAAAGCTGTTGCGACTTAATTGGCTCTGGAGTGGATTTTATTTCATTTTTTGTTTGGGGAGACGGAGTGACTCGCTCGCCGATTGTGGCAGGAAATCTCAAGGGGAGCTGAAAATAATCACGTTGGTTTGGTCTGACCTCGATTGTTTAAACAGCATAGCCGTCTGAGAGGTTTTTCAAGGAGGTAGAACTGGAGCTGGAGGGTTTAAAGATTACTGCAGCTAAGAGATAAAAAGGTAAAACTATTTCCAAGCAAGACTGAAAGTATCCCGAGACAAAGTCTCACTTCACATGTGAGACATTCAGTCCAAGTAGTTAAATATTTTCAGTCTGTTGCTTCTTGCAAACCAAACATGTAACTTTAAGCCCATAATTCTAAATATTTTGCGCCAAGAGCAAAAATAATCCATTGACAAAATACATTTCCATCAAAACTTCATTTACAATACAGTTTAGTTGACTGGGAACATAATTAGGTGAGCAGGCCACCTTGATGGCGTTAAGGCTCTGTTGACCTTCACTCCCAGGATTTCAACTAACCCCATTGTAAATCCATCCTAGTCATTATTAGCTGGTCAGAGCAACTGATGTAGCAGAAAGAGAGAAAGTACAGAGAAAGCTGAGCTGGAGCTAACAAAACGGACACATTGTACGCAAGTTCATATTTACCCGTTTCCAAAGTCTAACCACATAAACCAAGTTCATCTTAAAACTGAGAATGCCAGCGTTGGAAGGTAATTTTCAAAATATCCTGTATGCATATATCTCTTCCTAGGTCTTTAGTCACTGTTACAATAATTAAAAACTAAAAGCAGCATGTGTATACCTTCAGAAGCAAATGTAGCATACAAATGATGAGCCACTGCTAATTTTAGCTCGACAGGATTTATGTAGAAACATCCATTTTTAGAAACGTCTCATGGTAATGCTTAACCATGAGGACCTACGGAGAGCCAGATAGTTCTCGGAGCCTGGTCAGAGCTGTGATTGGCCAGTGTACATTTGATGGGCGGGACTTAACGATGGGTTGATTATCAGGTAAAACACAGACAGAACACAGACAGTTCTGCAGATCATGTTCAATTTTATTTCATAACCAAATTGACAATACACACACGTACCTGTATAAATGTATGAGAGGCTGGAGCTCTCGGAGGGAACCACTGCAGATAAATGTGGAAATAATAATGACGGACACACTGCCGCGGGATTTTAATCAGGTTTAGCTTCAGCTAAGACTTTTCCAATTTGGGAAAACCAAAGAAAATCAGCGTCAGTGGCTTCTCCTGCTGTGCTCAAAGCCACTAAATTAACTTAGGGCCACAAAGTGGGAAATAGTCAGTTAACAGACCCCGCATGAAATGTTGTGTGCAATTTACAGTCCAACATGCAGCACACACACACACACACACACACACACACACACACTCTGATGATAAAGTGGGAATTTGCTCCCATTCCCTGGGAAACAGATAAGGAAATCCTTGCTGCTTCTAACAGGCTGAGGCTTTACTTTAAGCTCTTCAGGGAACATCTCTGCTGAAGGCTGCTGCACTGAACTGAAATTCCAACAGAAAAAAAGAAAATCATTACCTGGAGCTGATCATTCAGGTTGTTTTTTTATTTTACAAAAAAAGAATAAAAAGTGAATTGAAGTAAAACGGTTTCTCATTTGGACTGCAGTATGTGGTTGCCTAATTGGATATTTGTTGAAGATTGGCTCGTTCACGTGCACTTCAATCTAATACCATGAGAATCTGAAAAGACTGAACACAAAGAATCACAGTGGAGATATTTCACTCTCCCGCAGGTGGTTTTTATTTGATCTATTTTAGCTAGTTTAATGCCGAGGACAGGACTTTTTGCAAATGTTCACAACATTATTGAATCAAAGTGAAATGAAAGACTTCACTTCATCAATTTGATCGTTTGTTCGCACAATTTCAAAAAAATAGTGACACTTTCACTGTTTGTTTTGTCCAACCAACCTCAAAAAGTATGAACAATGAATACATTTTTGAAAAGATAATTACATGGAAAAGCACTAATCCTCACATTTGTGAATAAAGGTGTGATTGATTTTCTGTCCATCAACTATCGTTTGTGCTCTCCTTGTACTGTGTTGTGAGGTACAGTTGTGTAATTTATAACAATGAATCATATTTTAGAAGCTCTATTTATGTAAAACTCTGAATATTTAAAGAAACTAAAGCTGTCGAGAAGATAAAGTAAGATCGACCTTTATTTATCCCCAGAGGAGACATTTGGTTGTTGCAGCAGTAATGGTGCATTTAAATGGTGAAAGTAATATAAACCAATTATAGGAGCTAAGCATTACCCCTTTGTGGTTGTATGCCACCGCCAACCAGTCAAGTTACAGTTTACATCCAATGTCATCATTTCATCCTAGACATTTGTGTGAAATTGTCTTAATTTGTCAATTCTAGAATTATGTCCCGAAACGTGTTTTGGGATTCCACACTGCATTTTGAATCTATTCAGCTCAGTACAGATGGATGTTTGCTCCAAATGTGAAAAAATTCCCCGCTAATCCCAGGGTATCACTTTTACTACATTGGACTGGAGGTAGACAGAGGGATGATACACGTTGTGCAATGACAAACAAAATGCTTCCGGCCGCAGGATATAAAACCTCCAAAGCGCGTGGAGACAAACATTCCTGTAAAGTGAACGATGAGATTAACATAACAGTAAATTAATACAGCAAAGTTAAATGTACAATGTTTCTCTGAAATGTATAGAAGTATAAAGGAAAATTAAAGTAAGACAACAACATAAAGTAGTCATGGAAAACACAAGTACCTCAAATATTATGTGCAGTTCTTGAGTAAATGTACTTTGTGACATTCCACCGCTGGAAATATGCGAACCTCATACAAATACATCCGGATGTTTCTCTTTTGATTTATAGTGGGGAGAAAGTTGTACATACAAGTCCAAAGTGTAAATGGCCTCTACACACCAACACACACAGCTCTAATATGGCACACATTTAATGACGTGGCATCAAATGAAGTGTATCGCAGGAACGTGGGACCAACGAGAGGGAATAATGCAATTTCACTTTGCTTTCCAACTCAGCCGAGGAAAGTCGCACAGCGGGAGCAACTGAACTCAGAGGCAGACCAGATCAACACATCCGGAACACTCAAAGGTACGGCGTCTAATGGAATTATGGGTAATAGCTGATATAATTAAAGCTATAGCCTCTGGCAATGCCTTTTAAGTTGACCTTTAAATTAACAGTTCACCATGGCAGGGAGTGTTTATCAGTCTGTAACCCCCCTTTACTCTTCCTCCAAATACTGAGTCGGAGTGACAGTTAGAAACAGAGCGTATGTGCCTGCTCACCTCTTTCATTCCTCCCCTTTGAGCTACTGAACGCTGGGCCATGAAAGGTTGCCAGGGTAACACATGCACAGCCTTGACTTGGAAGTCAGATGAAACAAACAAAGCAGCGTGTCAACAAAGCGCTCAGTCCACCTTAAAGGCTGACTTTCAAACTGGACCCTACTTTCCCTTGTTTCTGTGTGTAAGTGACGAATGTGACTCATTTTTCTTTTTCTTTTAAACTTCACACTCGACACTACGCGTTCTTGGGTCCTCAGCAACGAACCTGCCATGACAGAGACCTAACGTTCATGTTGTGCAATTATTTTACCACCAACCATTCCGTTTTTCCTAAACATAACAAAGTGGTTTTGTTGCCTAAACTTGGCTTTGGTTTGTCGCGTAAGGTCGTCTCAGGTCTGGATGTCACAGGTCTGGATGTCTCAGGTCTAGATGTCTCAGGTCTGGATGTCGCAGGTCTGGATGTCTCAGGTCTGGATGGTGCAGGTCTGGATGTCTCAGGTCTGGATGTCTTAAGTCTGGATGTCTTAGGTCTGGATGGTGCAGGTCTGGATGTCTCAGGTCTGGATGTTTCAGGTCTGGATATCTCAGGGGTGGATGTCTCAGGTCTGGAAGGTGCAGGTCTTGATGGTGCAGGTCTGGATGTCTCAGGTCTGGATGGTGCAGGTCTGCATGTCTCAGGTCTGGATGGAACGTCGGAGGTCCCCTGCAGAATCCTAACCATGCCTGCAGTGATGGTCCGTAGTTGTTTGTATCTTGGTGGTGGCGGGGTGAACGGGCTTTTAACAGTCCTGCCATAGCCAATTTTTCAAAAACGTTTTATGTCAGAGCATTTATTTTTATGAGGATGAGGAGCAAGTGTGGTGGGTTCAGTGGCAGGAATCTAAACAATAGGAGGAAGTGAAGCCGGAGTCCATGAACAAATAGTCTTTTTCTCGTTGGAAGGTTCCTAACTGAAGAAATTACCCAGAAGTAAACAAGTGGCCGCCATGATAAGAGCTGTCTGAATTCTCTAAATGCAAAGGAAAGGAATTCCAATGCTTCCTTTCAGATTTCCTTTTGCATCGGATACAACGGACCTTTCTTTACCAAAGGAAAGGAGATCACGCTGACCCACAATTCCTTGCAAGAAAAACATTTAAAGTGCCGTTGATGAAAACAAACGACATGCCTATTTGCATATTTAACAATGACTTTCAAGAGGAGAGTCAATTTCTCATAGACTTCCATGCAGTCGGACTTCTTTTTGCAATCAGAGGTGCTTCAGCATTGGCTTCACTTATAAGAACTGGACGTTGCTGTCCAGTCGGGGAGGACCTTACGCGACAAACCAAAGCCAAGTTTAGGCAACAAAACCACTTTGTTATGTTTAGGAAAAACGGAATGGTTGGTCGTAAAATAATTGCACAACATGAACGTTAGGTCTCTGTTCACCTAAACAACAGATGGTATTTTTTGCACTGCCAAGATACTGGGTCGGACACAAATTTGTCATGGCAGGTTCGTTGCTGAGGACCCAAGAACGCGTAGTGTCGAGTGTGAAGTTTAAAAGAAAAATGATTCACATTCGTCACTTACACACAGAAACAAGGGAAAGTAGGGTCCAGTTTGAAAGTCAGCCTTTAAGGTGGACTGAGCGCTTTGTTGACACGCTGCTTTGCTTGTTTCATCTGACTTCCAAGTCAAGGCTGTGCATGTGTTACCCTGGCAACCTTTCATGGCCCAGCGTTCAGTAGCTCAAAGGGGAGGAATGAAAGAGGTGAGCAGGCACATACGCTCTGTTTCTAACTGTCACTCCGACTCAGTATTTGGAGGAAGAGTAAAGGGGGGTTACAGACTGATAAACACTCCCTGTCATGGTGAACTGTTAATTTAAAGGTCAATTTAAAAGGCATTGCCAGCGGCTATAGCTTTAATTATATCTGGCTTCTGGTGTGAAACTGTTAACAAAGTTGGCTTCCATAATTCAAGGTATCTTTACAGCTCAGTGTTAAACCACCTTAGTAGCTCACTACTTTGTGTGGAAGGGTGCAGTAGCGATGCTGTGGTAGTGATGCCGTGGGGGCAACGCCATGATAGCAACGCCGTGGTAGCAAAGGCTGTTGACCTTTCAATCAAGAGGCAGCAACTTCCTAAAGCATCCCCTGCTTTACCATCTATTTGACTCTAAATGGACCATAATGTACTAAATGAACATCATGCTGGATTGAAGAAGACTTGACACTAGAGATTGATACCATAAACTCATGTTTACAATGTTTACTGAGATAATACATCAAGAGAGAAGTTTAAGGCAATTCAGCCTTGTGTTACCTCAAATATTTTCAATGCCATGGCTGAATATTTAGCTGATTTTGACAATGTGGATGCCATCTGACAAAAAGCACATATTTTCATCCAAAAATCAATGATGTCAAAAGATTTCTCATGGATTAAATGAAAAATGTACTGTTTGCAGGAGCTTTGTGGTCATTAATATCCATCAACATATCAACATAGACAGGCCCACAGGTTTCTTTTTGTAGTCTTTAGATAAAACCTGTGTTGTTCTTTGGATAAGAGAACATGAATCCACATTTTCAAACCATAAGAGAGATTGAAGTTCCACTGTCCAAACATGAATTACAAACATTTAACTAAAACATATCTTTCAAAAAAAGTATCTTAAGCTTTTGCAAACTTGGCATTGATTATACAATATTAATCAGTTAAAGTAAGGCTGCAAAGTTTTCTTTCCCCATTAAAATTCACTTTCCTTAAGGTTTCACCCTACAAACTCTAATGAGCTCATTTGGAGCATCATTTCATGAGCAGTGAAGCAAATGAGGAGGTGAGGAGGATGGCAATGGGCCAGATTTCTGCTGGCTCTGACTTCCAGTCTGCCTCAGTATCTCTCTCACCCACTGACAAACAGGAGGAAATGGGACGAAGAAACCCATCAGACCCAGAGCCGGTTCTTGGCACAAGACATATAGGTGGCCAGGGTGCTGTACGAAATGAACAGTGTTGGGAACGTTACTTTAAAAAAGTAATTAGTTATAGTTACTCACTACTTGTTCCAAAAAGTAACTGAGTTAGTAACTGAATTACCAGGGAAAGTAACTATTTGCGTTACTGTAAAAATAAAAAGTTGCTTCATGTCAAAGAATTTGGATTTTTCTTGTAATGAGATGGCAAACTGTAGTCTTGTAGTCTACTCCTATAGTTGCATAGTGTGTAGTAGTACACTGTAATAAATGATTCTGTGGTCATGTAGGTTTTAACTGATGAATTTGGTAAAGTATATTCAATATTAATGTGTCCTTGATTTTGTGGTAATTATTTAAGTAAAATTCAAATAAAAATGTCTTGAATAAAACCAGCGTATTTTGGATTAATCAAATATAAGCTTTCTGTTTATGCAATTCTAAACTGAGAGAAAATTGAATAAATCCAACGTAATTTAATCTGTCAATTTTTAATTGAAAAGCACTTCCTGTTAACCACGCTTTTTGAATTCGGCAGGCAAAACATGCAAGATGGGGAGTTACCCTTCTCCACTTTACTCATCTATGTTACCTGGTTAACTGTGGTAAGTAAACTTATTTTGTCTGTAGGGGAGAGTGGGGTAATTTGTGCCAAGGGGCAAGTAGTGCCACCCCTGTTATCTAGAAAACCATAGATGAAGTTGGCCATGTGACCACATTTTTTTAAAGAGGCATCCATTTCACTCATCCTGCGAAGAAGGGAGACACATGGCTTGAAAGGTAAGCACATTTAAGTTCAAAAAACAATGTTTTGCCCTCCAAAGTAAAATCTCTATGATCAAGGTTTTTTGATTGCTGTGTTTGAACAATTACAGACAACTTTGCAAACAGTTCACACATGTTTTAGTGCTTTAGTAAGCTACACCATGAGTCTATACAGTTAGCATGATGCTAGCTCAAAACAGCTGGGGGATGCAGTTTTTTCAAAATGGTGGGCTTGGGGTGATTTGTGCCAAAGGGCCTGGGTTAAGTTGTGCCAGTGGCACAACTTACCCCAATTTATCATTATTTAGTATATATTAGTTCATTGTATTTTATTGTTATTGTACATTGTATTCTTACATTTGATCACTAAAACTATGTGACATTCTTGTTATAGACCAAAATCCATCATGCCACGCACATACAAACGGAAGACAGACAGGGTTTCAACTCCTCTTGAGGAGTTGGAAAGAGCAGTGAAAGAGGTTCAACAGGGAAAGACCATACGTCAGGTTGGAAAGGAGATGCAGATCTGCAGGATGACGATAAAAAGATACATGGATAAGAAAACAACTGGAGAAGTAACAAAGCCAGGCTATGAAAGAACAGCAGCTGCCAAACGAGTCTTCAGTGAGAACATGGAGAAAGAGCTCGCGGACCATATTAAGAAACTAGCAGCAATGTTTCATGGCTTGGGTGTCATGAAATGCCGTGAACTGGCTTTTGAGTTTGCACAAAGAAATAACATTGACATGCCTGCCAGCTGGACCAGAGACAAAAAAGCAGGTTAGATCAAGTATAGGCTATTGGATAGTTATTTGGAGTGGATAGCTTCAACTTAGCCTAAATTAATGTAAATAAACGTTTAACCTTTTCTAGGACCTGATTGGTTCAGCACCTTTAAAGCACGCTACCATTTGGCATGCCGTGTCCCTGAAGCAACCTCTCTTGGAAGAGCTACTGCCTTTAATAGGCACAATGTGGGGGAGTTCTTTGATAACCTCTCTAAAGTGATGGACAGGTAACTAAATAATCATCTGGCTTTGACATGCTGATATGATGACATGTACACGGCCCTTGCTCTCTCCACACTACACCACACCACACACACACACACACACACACACACACATACATCCATACATAGCCTGGCAGCCTGGGAAGGAGAGAGGACACATCATCTCGAGAGGGTCTTCTGTCCTCAGCAGCAGAGATGACTTTTACACACACACTCCTACATCCAAGTATGTTAAAACTGCTTTAAACTTCTCTGATCCTCAGCACTACTTTTTATCTCATTTTAGGTACAGCTTCCCTCCACACATGATATACAACATGGATGAAACTGGTGTGACGACAGTGCAGACACCCAAGCAGGTTGTCACAGAGAAAGGGAAGAAACAAGTGGGTTCAGTAACATCTGCTGAAAGAGGAGAGCTCGTCACTGTGGCCTGTGCAGTAAACGCCACTGGAAATGCAGTCCCACCCATGTTCATTTTCCCACGTGTCCGCTTCAAGGACAGCCTCATGAATGGATCACCAGCAGGTTCCATCGGTCATTGTACAAAGTCTGGATGGATGAATGAAGACGCCTTCCTAATATTCCTGAAGCACTTCATCCGCCACACCAACTGCTCCACCGATCACCCAGTCCTGCTCATTCTGGACAACCATGAGTCTCACATCTCACTCAAGTCAGTGACAATTGCTAAAGAGAATGGGGTCATTATGCTCACCCTGCCACCTCACACGTCACACCGCTTGCAACCATTAGACAAAACTGTCTATGGACCACTCAAAACCTACTATAACCGAGCAATGGATGGGTGGATGCGATCACATCCTGGGCGAACCATATCGATCTACGAGGTCCCGGAACTTGTGAAGCAAGCGTTCCTCTCTGCAATGTCACCAACAAACATAACCTCAGGTTTCAGAGCAACGGGCATATACCCTTTCAACAGGGACATCTTCCCGGAAGAAGACTATGCACCATCAATGGTGACAGACAGGGCAAATCCAGAAGATGAACCCAGTGCCACTGCTGAGCTGCCTGGACCATCACATGAGCCAACACATGTCACAGGTAGGCTATTTTTTAGAAAGTCTGGTAGGCCAATAGTGGAGGTGCGCATAGTGGCTCAGGGTTACCCTCCATCTGACCATGGAATTTTGTTGTTCCCTATCTTCAATGACAATGAATTTCCTTTCCTTTCCTTGAAGCAGGTCCAGATTCAGGAGAGCCACCTGCCACTCTGCCAAATCCCGAGCACTCATCAAGTGACGAATCTGGTTCTTCTGCTCACTTGGGTTATGTGTCTCCAGAGATCATTCATCCCTTGCCAAAAGCCACAGAAAGAAAGAACAGAACTGTAAGAAAGAAAGTGAAAACAAGAATTGTGACCGACACACCTGTGAAGATGGAGTTGGAGAAGGCTCACAAAGAAAAAGAAGCTAAAAAGGCTGAACAGGAAAAGAAAAAGAATGAAAGAGAGAAGAAAAGGGCTCTGAAAGCTGCAAATCAAACCAAAACCAAGAAGAAAATGGCTGTGTACAATAGCTCAGAAGAAAGCTCTACCACCGATGATGAGGCAGAAGATGGCCGAGAAAAGACACACAGCAGAGAAAAGGAACGGGCCGAAAAGAAGAAAAGGAGTGGAAATACGAAGGGGGCTCTGAAAGGGTCAAAACCAACCAAACCCAAAAGGAAAGTGCTCTCCAGTAGCTCAGAAGAGAGTGACTTTCCGATTCCACTTAACGATGCCACTGAATATGAGAGTTCAGATGTCCAGAGTGATGATGATGATGGTGACAAGGATCTGTCTGCTGGTGACTTTGTCATTGTGAAGTTTGCAGGCAAAAAATCAAAATCCTATAACTATGTTGGGTTGGTGGAGGATATTGAAGGTGATGAGATCAGTGCAAGGTTTCTGAAGCAAAGTTCTAATAGGTCTGTTGATGGAAAGCCCATCTTCTCATTTAGAGAGAATGATGAAGGAGTCATCCCTAGAGGTGATGTGCTCACGAAACTACCCACACCACAAAAACTTGGTGGTACAGCCAGAAGGGAGCATAAATTCACATTCCCCTGCAGCATTGATACATGGGATGTTCAGTAGTAGGCCCAATCTGTGAAGAGATTCAGAAGCAGATGATGTGCAGATGATTAGGTGCTCATTTTGGAATTTGTATTTTGTTCTGAGCATGTGTTCATGTGGCGCCAGGCCTTGTTTAAGCAAATTGGCCTTTGATGTCGTAAACTATCTTTTCAATAAACCACCCACACCACAGAACTTGGTGGTACAGTCAGAAGGGAGCAGAAGTTCATATTTTCCTGCAGCAGTTGACAAGTAGTGTTAAGTTGTTGGCCTAATAGGCTGGATCTGTGACGAGTAAGAGTCAACTTGGTGTTCATGTGACTGTATAGGCCTTGTTATAGAAAAGTGGCCTTTGATGTTGTTAAAACTTTAAATAAACGTTTAAATAAGTAATTTTGTATTGGATTTGTCTTGCTTTTATATAGCATTATTGTTTGCGAGATTGTTTTACTTCAATTATCAGTGTCACAGTTTACCCCAGTGTATTCTCTCTAATGGCACAACTTACCCCGCTCTGGGGGCAAGTTGTGCCACAAAACCACTTTTTTTTCTAAAGCTATATTTCTCAAACAGTTTTTTTAAGATCCAAAGTGATTGTTCCCAGGGATGCACAACAATCTAAATTATGTATACATATTTTAGTTGGAGGCATTACAGTATTTCCCTTGCTTTGAAGGCACTTTAAGTAAATATTGTCACTACTTACCCCACTCTCCCCTACTGGGATGGTGAGGTCAATACATAGTTATGGTGCATGCTGAATTATAATACAACATGAGCAGAGCATAGCACAGAGAGAGAGAGAGACTCAGCAGCAGAAAGCTGGCTTCTGTTAGCTAAACTATGTTAATATAGGCTAGTATTGTGATAGTGTTTCGCTTCCATAATGGAAGCGTTCGTATTGCTGATAAAAGCACAAGCTTTTACTTTGAAAGATGTCGGTTAGTATTTCCGATATAGTGTTGCCCATGTTGCGTTTGTGTTATTCATATGCCCTCGGCATGTACTTATTAAATCCTGCCGATAATCATGTTGGGGTTTGTGTTGCGATTAGACACTGTTCCATATCGGGAAATTATCAGGATTATCGTGCTAAATTGAGTGAGCTTTTATTTTCCAAACTCTACTTGCTGCACTTCTGTTAACTTAACTTCCGCTTTGTGTTGGACCGTTTACCACGCAGGTAACGTTATCACTTATCTCTGTTCTTTCGCTGTTTTGTCATAAACGTTAAGTTACCTCGAAAACGCATTAAGTACATGTTACGTTTTAGAGCTTCAATTTTATTAAGGTTCACTGTTATTCTTAATTCTTAATCTCCCGCCAGCCGCGAGAAGTCGAATCAGGTAGGCGAGCTAACGGTTGCGTCAATTTTCTCATTTAAATGCTAAACAGTACAATACAATTCTTCCGACAATATGTGAGGAGCAATGCGGTACAATTTGTTTTATGTCCAGCATATGCAGGGTTGATAGTTTAAAAGTTTAGCGAACTTCGTGTGGTGTGTGTGTGTGTGTGTGTGGTGGGGGTGGGGTAGGGGACACGTCAGGACATGCTGCAAGCTAGGCTAGCATAAACTAGGCTTTAAGCCTAGCCTAGTTTATGCTAGCCTAGCTTGCAGCATGCTTCTGCGTCACGTCGACGGCGTAGGTACGGCGTCGTTGTTGAGCATTCGAAGTTCTGCGGTCCGCGTCAACGCGACGCGTAGTTAGGATTTTTTGGAGGTGCACGTCAGGCTACGGCGTAGGGGTCTGCGGTAGCTACGCCGCGTAGCTACGGCGTAGCCGTCGACTTGACGCAGAAGCATAAACTAGGCTTACCTGATGTGATCCGTTTGTTTGTTCTACCTTTGCATAAAACTCAGTAAACATTTAGTCAATCACTTACTATATTATAGTAATTACGTGTTCAAGTGTACAACAATTAGGTTTTGCAATTAATTTAAAATATGAAATATTTAAAAAGCTTTAAATAAAGTTAAATTAACAAGGTTTGTTTTGGGAGAAACTCTCACACCTAGAACGTAGGCTATAATTGTTTAAAATTTAATTTATTGCTAGACTGGATGTCATTAGTGTACATATATGTTGACAATAAAGGGATGCAAATACTGATATACCAACCAGCCCTACAATACACCCAATGCATGTGATCGATACATGGTTGGTTTTTATTTTATCTGCCATTAAACAGAAAGGCACATTTTGTAATTAACATTACTGTGTTTCTCTTATGTGCCCCCAGATGAGATGGCAGTGTAAAACCTGTGGATACAGAGCAACGATGTTTTTTATTAGTGTAATATCAGGAACTGAATTATGACACTGCACTGACTCCATTTATAAGAACAGGAAAGACATACACACACACACAAAGAATACTGCCAGACCTCAAGGCTTCACTAAATGTATATTTACTCTCAGAATTTAAAAACATGATGACCAAAATCACAAAAATAGGAACTAGGTTGTACAAAACCAGAATTGTCCCCTGTTATGTGTTTACATGTCCAAATTAATAGAACATGACTGTTGTTGAATAGAGTGATTTTTTTGTTTTGTTTTTATGATTGGCTTATCAGTTGTTGTATTCCTCTCCAGAACTCTGCATGCCCTACTGTTGAGATGGCCAGAGAGGTTGTCCTTCGGTGCCTTATAGAATACCTTGGAGAGCATGGGGAACATCTCATCAAAAGAGTTCAGTGTAGGTGAACTTAATTTGTATTAACCTAATTCAAGGATTGTAATTCCTTGATTAGATGCTGTCAAGTACATTGATATGTGATGTGTAACCAAAACTGTTTTTATGCTCTTTAATTTTTGCCCTACCAGAACAGCTTCAGTCTGTTGAATCAATACTAAAGAGCACTGAAGTTGTTGGCTCCTGGTGAATCAACTCCTGATTTTCATGAGGGTTCAGTGAACAGTGAATAAGGGCCCTAAATAACCATGAACTTAAAATTTTGCTTTAATTTGTCATTACATTGACATGAGTGACATAGAGCTCTTGATTAAACATCTTTGTGATGTGTTATGCAGTTTTTTGAAGTGATATGCTGCTTAAAAAACAGTTTTTTGCTATGGTACTGATTACATTTTCATGTTGCAGGGCACCGAGAACTTGGAGGAACTTGAACAGATTGTAGTGGCAATAACTGTGATCACAAAGGACACAAGTGACAGCCCAAAGGAAATTGGAGTCGTCATTGAGGGCATGGAAGTTATCAAAGGACTTGGAGATATTGCCAGGGCTTGCTGTCTCCTCTTGGGCTTGACCTATGCACTGAATCTCGATTATCCCAAGCAGTTGAAGTACACCTTTGAGGTATTCCAAAAACTTTTCTTGGAACTGGATGCATCAAAGCTGTCAACGAAAGTCCAGTCCCTCAAGAGCAAACTTCTGGCTTGAAGTGAAACTATGGTCGCACACTTTTGTGCCACACAAGGTTCAGCTTTAACAGAGCTTGAGAATTGCATGTTTGAAAGTGCCAAATGTCAGTGACATTTCTGTTGTTGTCAGAGCAAGGTAAAAATGTTTATGTACAAAATGTTCTTTTACATGTTCTCTGTTGTGGCACATGCACATTTCAAGGATTTGTGCTTTTTCTTTAAGATCATAACTGGTATAATTTTGTGGCTCACTGTGCTGAGGAAGCAAGCAGAGGATTTTTCTTTAAGACAAGACAATTATTTCGGTTTATACAATGACTGTAAATGGTCTCCTCTCTTATTTGTCACACACATTTAATTTATTTGTAAATTTAAGTTGGTAGGACAGAGTAGCCATGCCCTAACGTTTCTTAGCTCTTCTCGACAGGTACTCTGGCAACTGTACTCATTTTTGTTTTCACAAAATAGTGTTCAAGGTCAGCATTTGTAAAAGTTTGCAATGAAATGCTATTACTTTTATAATTAAAAATGTTAATTTTGGCAAGCATTTAATGTGTGTTCTGTTAATTGAGTTTTATTTCCTCTGTACTTCCTGGTACCCACTGTAATCTCACCTTAAAATGTAGATCATGAGATAAACACAATATATCTAAGTAAGAATAATATTTCAATTTAATTAAATCCACTGAGTAAATTCAAATAAATTAACTGATTAAGATATATCATTATTACTCAATTATGTGGTACTTGTATGTAGAATTTAATTATGTTTTATTAGTACTTTTTACTAATTTAGACATTTCTCTTTTTGATATATACTCAATATTTTTGTTTAGGTTTTAATTACTGCCTTTATGTATTTTAATTAAATCTACTCATATTAAATGGTTAACTCCAAAGGGTCTCATTTAATTAAAATGTACTCAATTACAAACCTGATTATATTTAATTAATAATATTGCGTGCAATCTGTTGCCTCAATTTTATTGAGTAAATATGGTATATCTTTCTTTACAGTGTATAATAATTGAGATCGCATTCTCCGCACCTCGCATGCAGGAATAATTCAAACTTGAGGAGAAATGATACAGTGGGAGACGCTGTGTCTGTCATATATCACAAAACAGGGTCAGAGCGCACAGCAGTAGACATAATGACGGCGAGACCCCGGTGCCTCCACGAGCCGCCGGGCCGTTCATCATCATCATCATCACCACCGTCTTCACCATCCGCGCTCCACAGCTGCACCGGATTCCCGTCCAACACCAGAACGGCGGGACACCGGGGCCCGCGTGGCCCTCGCGCGCCGCTCAGACCAGCAGCAGCCCCAACTCCGGCTCCAGCCCGCGGCAAGTTTGCACGTTCCTCCATGGACAACAGGCTGCTGAGACCAGGCACGAGCGGTGCGCAAGCAGAACACGATCCTGACTTTTTTTTTTTTAACCGAAATCCGACAAATTCAATTCATAGTAACGCACCGCATTTAACGTTCAGTAACGATAACGGCGTTGTAACGACGGAAACAGTAATTAGTTAGATTACCCCGTTACTGAAAAAATAACGCCGTTACCTAACGCCGTTCTTTTAAACGGCGTTATTCCAAACACTGGTAATGAAAGATGAAACAAACAAACACACAAACAAATGAACATTGTGAGACTGCAGAGCTCCAAGTAAAGCAACCCTCATCGCACGGGACCCTTCACACCACCTATGTCACGTTCATACTGTGACATAGCTCTATTTCAAACTTCTCAAATAACTGGAAAAACACAGGTGGAAAATATGATGGTTTGATGTATTATGCCGTCCCTCCAAGTAGCAAATATTACAAAAAAAAAAAAAAAATCTTATTTACAAGGAGACAAAATAAAATAAAAAAAACTTTGGTCATCTGCAACTCAATCTGATGTCGATCTCAACACAATCACAATATTACCTTCACTCTAACCATGTCCATATTGACTCCACCAGGGCCAAGGCGGACTCCCCTAATATATAAAGGAAGGACTTTTTCCTTCGACCAAAAGTCATTTGCAACCAAATTTGAGGGGTGCATATACCAAACCCATTTCCAAATTTTTTTTAAATTATATTACCATATTATTAATTATTTACTGACCAATGAATTTTATCGTGTAAATATAAACCAACTTTGAATATGATGCCTGACAATAACTGCTTTTTTACATATTTATATTCTTTACATTTTATATTTATGTTTTATTTTCTAGCTGCGAAGTAGAGATTGGACTTCTCCAAACAAAGTTGGATTTTATAACCTGCAATGACAATAAATATCTATTTATGTTTACCATTGTGTTACATCACCTTTCCTTATTATAACACCTTTTATTTGATTGAGAACTGAGGATATATATTGTTGCAGTTTTGTAAATGTAATTTTTGTCCGTCTTTGCACGAAGACTTGAGCTGCTCAACAGTCCTAGGTCACCATTGTCGGATTCTTCTGTTCATGATGTGCCACACATTCTCAATAGGAGACAGATCCACACTGGCAGCAGGCGAGTCGAGCACATGTACTCTGTGTCTACGCTGTTGTAACCAGTGTAGTACAAGGCTTAGCATTGGCCTGCTGAAATAAACATGCACTTCCCTGGAAGAGATGTCACCTTGATAGCAACAGCTCTCTGAATTCCCAATATACACCTCTGCATTAATTTACTTGACACACATGTAACTCAGCCATGCCATGGGAGCTGGCACATCCCCATACCTAGCACCTTTCGCTGATAACAATCTGGACGGTTGTGTTCCTCTTTGGCACAGAGTACTCAACGTCCATTTATTTCATGATAAGAGAACTGTATTCCATCATAACCAATGCATTCACACACATTAGCGCTGAGCAATTAAAATTATATTCAGGCCTACAACAAAGGGTTAGGGTTAGGGTTAGGGAAGCCTTGATAAGAGGGGAGGCATATGTATCATAATTTGTAATAACATTTGTCTGATCTGGGAACTGCCCTTGTTTTCTCGTTTGAACTTTACAGGGTGTTTTTACTTCATGAAAGTAAGTAATTCAATTTAAATGGATTTATAGAGTCATATCACAACACAAGCTATCTCAGGACTCGGGCTGTCAATCAAGCTGTGGATTTAACAATCAGCATTTGTAAAATTTAAATGAAAATACCATTTTCTCTGTATATTTTCTCTGTATATACTGTATGTTGTGGGAACGGAACAATAAATTGCAGAAAATGTATGTGCACCAGAATCTGAAGCCTCTACAAATAGGGACGCACTGATACCACTTTATATCAGACAGTGTAGAAGTACTTAAATTCCAGTACTGATATGAGTACTTCATAATTCCTTTACAGTTCTAACAATAACTTTAGTTGAAAACATTCAACTAAGAGACTCAGAGGATTAGCTTGTCACTAAAAGGAGAATAGTGCTGGTCCACCTTAAAGGTCAGCTCAGCTTGAAAGATCAGCCCACCTTAAGTGTGACTGAGCCAGAGTTTTTATTTTAATTTTGGACTTTATTCCTGAGCCAGAGCTGTTGCTAATGTCGGGGCTAACTGCTACATTCACAGCTGTAACCCATCACACACTCTCTGTTGCTAATGTCGGGGCTAACTGCTACATTCACAGCTGTAACCCATCACACACTCTCTGTTGCTAATGTCGGGGCTAACTGCTACATTCACAGCTGTTACCCATCACACACTCTCTGTTGCTAATGTCGGGGCTAACTGCTACATTCACAGCTGTAACCCATCACACACTCTCTGTTGCTAATGTCGGGGCTAACTGCTACATTCACAGCTGTAACCCATCACACACTCTCTGTTACTAATGTTGGGGCTAACTGCTACATTCACAGCTGTAACCCATCACACACTCTCTGTTGCTAATGTCGGGGCTAACTGCTACATTCACAGCTGTAACCCATCACACACTCTCTGTTGCTAATGTCAGGGCTAACTGCTACATTCACAGCTGTAACCCATCACACCCTCTCTGTTGCTAATGTCGGGGCTAACTGCTACATTCACAGCTGTAACCCATCACACACTCTCTGTTGCTAATGTCGGGGCTAACTGCTACATTCACAGCTGTAACCCATCACACACTCTCTGTTGCTAATGTCAGGGCTAACTGCTACATTCACAGCTGTAACCCATCACACCCTCTCTGTTGCTAATGTCGGGGCTAACTGCTACATTCACAGCTGTAACCCATCACACACTCTCTGTTGCTAATGTCGGGGCTAACTGCTCTCTATCTCCATCTGGCACTTACTAATGTTACGTCATTATACATTTTTATACTCAATCGTCCCATCCAGAGAACCAATGGCGTGAATGCATTAACCCCACAAATGAATCATCATGCGTTAATGCGTTAATTTTGACAGCCCTATACTTAGGACACTTTGCACATAGAGCAGGACTATAAAACAATTAAATCAAAGTCCTAACATCTTTTACTCAGATCGGTTGTACTTCTGGTTCCAAAAACAAACCAAGATGGCGATGGTAAAAAATGCCGACCTCGAGGTTTATAAAATGATAATTCCAGAAATCAACGGCCACTTCTAAAATGCAGTGTATTAAATTAAGAGGGCATTGGATAAAAGACAAAACAGGACAAAATCAAAAATAATCCATACATTAATCCAGGGGCCCATTTCAATCATATTAATCTGGTAAATGTATCTACATATCAAAAAATATCACTGTAAAATTGATTGCGCCTGTTAAATATTTTGACATTTCTTTAGGATGTTAACATCTCAATTCTCTATGCTATGCTTTCTTCTGGTAATCTGTGCATGGTGCTTTCATCATGGAGTTAGGGTGTGGTTCAGGACACCATCCTTCATGAGATGAAAATAAAACAAGCTCTGGTTTCTGTTTGTCTTTCATCGTTTCCATAGCCTTGATCCTTTTGTCTGAAGCCTGCAAGCGTTGTGCAGCATCTCATCCTTTATCTTCACTACCCACGCCTGCACTTCATAATCCACTGCTGCTGGGTGAAGCGTCAGGGCGACATGGGGCGGGTCTGTCCTCTTACAGTGGGAGTAGGTGATGAAATCAATCGCAACAGCTCATCACCATGACTCGGGACCCGTGTGATAGCGCTCATAGTTGTTTTGTGCATCCGTCACCAAAAAATAATCCCTGTTCTGTTGAAACACAAGGAGATACTGTCTGCTGATGATGTCATAATCCTTTCTTGATTCAAGTGTTGAGACAGGCTGGACCAAATAGTCAGACATCTACCACATTTCATAGCATGGCAACTTTTTTTTTTAAAGATGGTGATGCGTGTTGATGCTGGCAAAAGGCAAATATACACTCACCGGCCACTTTATTAGGTACACCTGTCCAACTGCTTGTTCACGCAAATTTCTAATCAGCCAATCACATGGCAGCAAAATGCATTTAGGCATGTAGACATGGTCAAGGCGATCTTTTGCAGTTCAAACCGAGCATCAGAATGGGGAAGAAAGGTGATTTAAGTGACTTTGAACGTGGCATGGTTGTTGGTGGGCCGGATGGGCTGGTCTGAGTATTTCAGAAACTGCTGATCTACTGGGTTTTTCACGCACAACCATCTCTAGGGTTTACAGAGAATGGTCCAAAAAAGAGAAAATATCCAGTGAGCGGCAGTTCTGTGGGCGCAAAAACCTTGTTGTTGCCAGAGGTCAGAGGAGAATGGCCAGACTGGTTCGAGCTGATAGAAAGGCAACAGTAACTCAAATAACCACTCGTTAGAACCGAGGTATGCAGAAGAGCATCTCTGAACGCACAACACGTCGAACCTTGAGGCGGATGGGCTACAGCAGCAGAAGACCACACGGGGTGCCACTCCTGTCAGCTAAGAAGAGGAAACTGAGGCTACAATTCGCAGAATTTGGGGTCAGAATTTGGCGTCAACAACATGAAAGCATGGATCCTGCCTTGTATCAACGGGTCAGGCTGGTGGTGTAATGGTGTGGGGGATATTTTCTTGTCACACTTTAGTACCAATTGAGCATCATGTCAACGCCACAGCCTACCTGAGTATTTTTGCTGACTAGGGTTGTAAACGATAAACCGATGCGACCGGATATTCGGTTCAACAAGTGAGAGATACGGCTGCATCGGTAGCAGACTCCTCAATCGATACAAATTATCAATGAATTCCTAGATGAATCGGTTACAGAGTCATGGATCGGGTATCGCGAGACTTTGAAGCGGTTGGTGGCATTACACCAGCGTCTCTATAACTAGCTGGTATGAGTGACAAACAAGGGACAACACGGAACATGGAGGAGGTGGAGGTGGAGAGGCGGGCGCAGCACAGGTAGGCGGCAGCGATGCTGCCGTGTGACCGCAGGCACTCCACGACCGCACGTGAGGGATGGACGGCTTTGAATGTCGATCGCTTGTGTCTCATCTTGCGCCACAGCACAGGCAGTGTCCACGACACTGTCCTGTGACCGCCATCCAATGATTCAGCCAGACTTATTCCATGTCTAAAAATAAATACATTGACGTCTGATTTTGTTGTTCTGGTTTTTTTTTTTTGCCAGTGCCATACAGCCACAATGTTTGGGGATATGTGGTATTTTACATATTTGAAAAGAAACTATAGTACTGTCACTTTCATAGAATCGGCTTCTTTATTTTATAAAATATCTACAACAAATACTAACCCTAGAATCAAATCATATCGTTCTTACACTGTATGGAATCGATTAGAATCGGCCTGTAATAAAAGGATATCGTTTTTGAATTGAATCGTAACCTGTGTATCTAGATGCATATCGAACCGTTTATCACAAAGAGATGTGCAACCCTATTGCTGACCATGTCCGTCCCTTTATGACCACAGTGTACCCATCTTCTGATGGCTACTTCCAGCAGGATAACGCGTCATGTCATAACGCGTGAATCATCTCAGACTGGTTTCTTGAACATGACAATGAGTTCCCTGTACTCAAATGGCCTCCAGTCACCAGATCTCAATCCAATAGAGCACCTTTGGGATGTGGTGGAACGGGAGATTCACATCATGGATGTGCAGCCGACAAATCTGCAGCAACTGTGTGATGCTATCATGTCAATATGGACCAAACTGTCTGAGGAATGTTTCCAGTACCTTGTTGGAATCTATGCCACGAAGGATTAAGGCAGTTCTGAAGGCAAAACCGGGTCCAACCCGGTACTATCAAGGTGTACCAAATAAAGTGGCCGGTGAGTTGTTATGTCCCGTCATCTGTGTTAGTCTTGTGTCGTGTTATGTTTAGTTTTAATCTTGTCATGTCATGTCCTCAGTCCTGTTTGTCAAGTCACTCATGTCTAGTCTTGTGCTCACTTCCTGTTTTATTGTAAAACTAACCACTTGTGTCATTTCAGGTGCCTTGACTTCCTCCCTTTGTGTGTTTCCCGCCATTGTGATTGTCAGCCCCGCCCTGATTGTTTCCACCTGTGTTCCCTTACCTCATGTATAAATAGTCCACGTCTCCCTTTGTCCTGTGCCAGTTCGTCTTTTGAATTGTGGAAGAAAACTCTTCAGGTCCAATTCAGTGGCTGGTTCAAATGAGGTTTAATCACTGACAGTGGAGAAAAGACAATGTCGCGGTTGCCACACAGCCCAATCTGCCCTGATGTGAGGCAAGAGACAACTTATACAGAACCAAAGGGGCAGGTCTAAACAGTGGATTTACATAGATTCAATACGCGTCTCACCGAGGGGAAGAGACTTCCTGAGACAACATAAAGGTGTGACTTTCCTTTGGAACAGCTGGGTTCTTGCTAGATAGTGTCACAACAGGGGCCATTCATGAAGGCCTTGATCAAGTATGTGAGGTGAAGGTGTTTCGGGGACGGTCCAGGAAGGGGGACAGACCAGAGGTTCTTTTCATCAACATGACAAGGCTTACATACAATGAATGCAGCTCAGCAGGACATTTGATGTTTAGAGAGAAAACAACATTATACCAAAACCAAATAAGAATTGTAAGGTAACACAATTTCTTCTACAGAATCTTGTGCTCTTGTACCAAGCTCTTTCTCGACTTACCCGCATTAATTATCATTGCTCTTGTCTTGTTAGTTTATATAGTAAGTATCGTAGTCAGTATTTTTTTATTTAGTATTTTTGTAACATTAAAAGAACATATTTTTCCATCCCAAAACCCTGTGTGTGAATTGTGCATTTGAGTCCAGTTCCTTGTCTGCCACAAGTTCGTTACATGAGTGTATATATACTGTATATGTGTATAGGATGCGTGCGTCCCAACTTCCTGCCCCTTCAAAATATCCCAAATATGGATAACTGCCATCTTCAGCTTTTCTTCCCTCTAGTATTTGTTTTGGAGTAAGTTACTTTTGTCTTCATTGGTTGTTTTAGTCATGTGAGACTAGTGCTGGGCAGTATACCGGTTCATACCGAATACCGGTGTTTTTTTTGTTTGTGATATGAATTTTTCATATACCCCAATACCGGTGAGTGTGTAGCGTATGAACGTAGCGAATGCAGAGCGGCGGAACGTCGCGCCGCCGGACATTGTTTGAGAGGGGGCTGTTTAGCAGCTGCACCAAACAAGCAGCATATGAGAGCACAGCCTGTGTTGAGCATACGATGCGGTGAAAAAATGCATAAACACGGCGAAAATTTTGCGAAAGTTCAGAACAAGCAAGCAATGAAACAGAAGAACTTGTGCCGAAAAGAGGAGCCGTGTCTGTTGTTTGGAAATTCTTCGGCTTTATAAAATCCGATGTCGAACAAACAACAATATTCTGCAAATGCTGTCGGGCTAAAGTTGTAGCCGCGGTTGGCACCACGGGAGAAAAGATGAGTCAAATGTCACTCAAAGACGCGTTTGCTAGGGGGACTGCCTACGACAAGAAAAGCAAACGGTGGAACTATTTATTTTTTCTATTTATTTGTTTCAATATTATTTATGGATGTTGCCTTAATTTATGTTCAGTGGATAAAGAAGTCTTCATTTTGCAGTTACAGGAGACGTATTGTTTATATTGTGTAGTCAGTTGGTTTACAAAAGATGTTTTTTCAAGTTGCAAAACTTGCACAATAAAGGGTTCTGTGTTTTGACTGCAACAGTCATGCATTCTGATTCCTTCACATCATTAATACTAGTGTGGACATTAATGTTTTTCTACAATATTCACTCCTCATGACAGTAAAATATGTCATTCCAAGCCAATTTACTGCAGTAATTATTCCCTAAATTATTAGAAAATGAGCCAGCCAGTCGTGCTTGAAAAAAAAAATACCGTCAAATACCATGAAACCGATATAATTTTGAAAAATTCCGTGATATAAATTTTTGGTCATACCGCCCAGCACTATGTGAGACAGCCAAGTCAAAGGTCAGCAACTCCGTTCTGGAAAAGCTTTAGGCCAAATCCTAATGTCCCCCCTCACAGCCTCACACACTTTGATGGACGTTCCAGTTTAGTCCCTCGGGGTTCAGGTCTGTCCCACGGTCACATCGTCAGGTCCACGAGGACTCGCTTGCGGACTCTTTGAGCTCTTTATGCCCACTTCCTGGAAGTCAGCATCAATGCTGACCTTCCCTGAGGGAATTACCCACAGTTCATAGTGTTGTGACGTGAAACCATGGGTTACCAGGGGAAGCCCGGAGAAATTAAAAAAATACGTAAACAAAGAAGATGACACACACACAGTCCCTGTAGGCCAGTCAATCTAGCCCAAAAAGACAAACATTTTGCAACAGAAACGGTTCATAATTTTTATTGGTCCTAACACCCCCCTGAATCATATCCTAAAAGTCTTAAGCCATAGATGGAGTAGAACATATATATTTTCTAGGATAAAGGGCAAAGTTGTGCCCAACACTCTAAGTCAATTGAGTAGAATAGGGGGAAATTTTAAATTAACAGCTGTCACTATGAAACTTCTCCAGTTGGTTAGTGACATCATACCAAAGAAAAATACAAGAAAAAAACAAGATTTTGAGATTTTATGTTTATATATGCAAATAAGGGATTTATTCATAATATAAACCATAATCTGCGTAAAACAAAACACAATCTGAACATTGGATGAAGCCAGATTAAAAATGTATTGTTTCATTCTGGACACACAAGACAACAGAGAAACGACCATGGCTATGTTTCTATATCATCCCATACATAAAATACTATTTAGAGTCATCAAAAAATCTATGTTCGTCATGTTTTTGGTATAAAAGGTTTTTGAAAAAAACAGTTATTATTCAGTGCAAAATTAATGATCCTATGATTGTATCTGCATCTAAACCGGTTAAAAACGAAACAAAAAAAACCTAGTCCACCTAGTTTTAAACACTGCCCACCCACACACAGTAGGCTACAATTCCTGACCTGATGGGAGTCCAACATTAGCAGCTCTGTTGTATGATGCCATTCATTGCCGCCTCAGGACATAACTTATATGTGAAGTCATTGAACATTTACCTTTAGAAAATGCGCCAACTTGAAAAAAAACATCTGCAAGTTTACGAAAGATTTCAGGATGATGGTCTGCAAGTTGTTCGTAGGTCAAATGAATACTGGGCTGGACTCTCCCCCCTTGTAATTGAACAAGCTCAAAGAACTTTCTTCATTAAGACAGGTAAAAGACACTGCTGACATAATCAAAATCCTTAGTTTTTTGGAGTTCCATAATCCATTTGATCAATATGAACACCTCCAACACCTTATCACAGGTGAGACAGCCCACAATGGAGTGAATGTCGACTGTTCCAAAGAGATTGGGAAAAGTATTTTAAAGGACATGAATGGGAGACACGTAAAAGAATATGTTTTCAAGAAAAAAGCACATGTTCACAGTCACCATGGACTCAAAATCAATAGTCAAACTGAATATCAAAGTTGGTCATATTGATCCACAGCTCTTGTTTCAGAGACTTTTGATTGCAGCTACACAGAAAGACATGTTGGCTGAAGCCTTCAAGTATGAACTATGTGGTTATCCACCAGCACTCTTTCAAACAGGAACAATGTTTCTTCCAGCTAACAAACCCCAACTGGCAAAAGCAATATGATGATGTGCCACAAGGAGACATGTTGTATGTCTTGGATGGAGGGGCCCTCCTCCACCGATTACCCTGGGAGATAGGAAAGACATATGACGAAATAGTGGAAAGTTACATTGGTTACATTCGAAAACATTATGGACGATCAGTGGTGATAGTGTTTGATGGGTATAGTAATCAGCTCTCTATGAAGGACGTTGCCCATAAAAGGAGGAATGCGACAACTGGCCAGAAGGTTTCATTCACATCTACCATGCCATTGAGGTTGATTAAACAGCTATTTCTGTCAAACCATGAGAACAAACAACGTTTCATAAACCTGTTTGGAGAGGGCCTACAATGTGCCGGGGAGCTCAGGGAGATGCAGATGTGATCATAGTTCAAACAGCAGTGACGGTAGCAGTGAAACAAAGAACTTTTCTGGTTGGAGATGACACAGACCTTCTCATCCTTCTGTTACATTACTATCAGCAAGGAGAGCTGTACTCCATGTCAGAGCCCAAGTCATCATCTTCACAAAGTCACAGATTTTTGAACATAGGGCATGTAAGAGATGTATTGGGTGATGATGTGAGCAGCAACATTTTATTCGCACATGCCACACTTGGTTGTGATACAACATCCAGAGTGATTGGAGTTGGGAAAGGGGTATCTTTGCATCTGGTTCAAGAACGTGACACATTCAGAGTACAGGCCAGCATCTGCTACTAAAGAGGAAATTGCTGCTGCAGGGGAAAAGGCAATGATACAGATCTACAAAGGCAAAGAAGCCACCTCTCTCAATGAGCTCAGAGTGACACGCTTTTATAGTAAGGTGACAGACAGTAAAATGTCCATTCACCCTCGCCAACAACATCTGCATCTGCTAGGTTTCATTGCTTCAGGGTGTACTATCAAGTTCAGGAATGGATGGGAGACCTGCTGTCACTAGAGGATTGGGGCTGGAGGATACAAGACCATGGACATCGGAACTATTTTCTGAGAGGGGGGGCGGGATTTTTGTTGGGAGGGTGGGGGGAGAGACGCACACAATGATTAACGAACTAGACTGGATAAACGGTCCGTGTACGTTGCGGCCATCCGACTTTTGTTTTGAAGTCGACAATCGCAAAACGGATAACGAGTCGTAGTGTTCTTCATAGTGTTGCGCAGCCAGGTTTTCAACCTGCGCAAGGCTGAGAAAGAGTACTCGGATTCCGCGGGTAGATGGGGGCCGGATGGGAGGGGGTGCGGCCGCACCTCCCGCACCCTTCGTTCCGACGTCTATGTACAAGACCCCTTCCTCATTTTTATCACTAATGACCAGGACCCTGCACCTCAATCTGTTTGAGCTTGTGCGCTGCAATTGCTGTCGCCAAGGCCTTGACTGCTCCCTGGCTTGCACAGAGTATAGAGGCATATGTGCAAATATGTCAGCAAACAAGGATTGAACTTTTTTTCTTGTAAAATACCTTATATTTTCCATTGAACTTTTTTATTGTTAAAATACCTCCTATTTTGTACATTAAAGTGCCTACTGGGCTTTATCTTCTACATCTGTCTCTCTAGGTCTGTTTTTGGGCACATATTTTCTATTTACATATTTCAATATCAATGACTTGTCTATTAATACTGGTTTCCGCTGAAAAATGCATTTGTTTTCACTATAGTCTTTAAAGGGTGTTTTCTCAAAATTAGGTTTCTGTAGGTATACATAGCCACAGTCCCTTCTCTAATGTTGTCTTGTGTGTCCAGAATGAAACAATGCATTCTTAATCTGGCTTCATCCAATGTTCAGATTGTGTTTTTTTATATGCAGGTTATGGTTTATTTTATGAATAAATGCCTAATTTGCATATATAAACATAAAATCTCAAAATCTTGTAATACATTTCTTCTTTGGTATAATGTCACTAATCAACTGGAGAAGTTTCAAAGTGATAGCTGTTAATTAAACATTTTCCCCTATTCTACTTATTAGGTACACCTTGCTAGTACCGGGTTGGACCCCCTTTTGCCTTCAGAACTGCCTTAATCCTTCGTGGCATAGATTCAACAAGGGACTGGAAACATTCCTCAGAGAGTTTGGTCCATATTGACATGATAGCATCACACAGTTGCTGCAGATTTGTCGGCTGCACATCCATGATGCAAATCTCCCCTTCCACCACATCACAAAAGTGCTCTTTTGGATTGAGATCTGTTGACTGTGGAGGCCATTTGAGTACAGTGAACTCATTGTCATGTTCAAGAAACCAGTCTGAGATGATTCACGCTTTATGACATGACGCGTTATCCTGCTGGAAGTAGCCATTAGAAGATGGGTACACTGTGGTCATAAAGGGATGGACATGGTCAGCAACAATACTCAGGTAGGCTCTGGCGTTGACATGATGCTCAATTGGTACTAATGGGCCCAATTCTGACCCTACCATCCGAATGTCGCAGCAGAAATCGAGACTCATCAGACCAGGCAACATTTTACCAATCTTCTATTGTCCAATTTTGGTGAGCCTGTGCGAATTGTAGTCTCAGTTTCCTGTTCTTAGCTGACAGGAGTGGCACCTGGTGTGGTCTTCTGCTGCTGTAGCCCATCCGCCTCAAGGTTCCACGTGTTGTGCGTTCAGAGATGCTCTTCTGCATACCTCGGTTCTAACGAGTGGTTATTTGAGTTACTGTTGCCTTTCTATCAGCTCGAACCAGTCTGGCCATTCTCCTCTGACCTCTGGCACCAACAAGGCATTTGCGCCCACAGAACTGCTGCTCACTGGATATTTTCTCTTTTTCGGACCATTCTCTGTAAACCCTAGAGATGGTTGTGCATTAAAAACCCAGTAGATCAGTAGTTTCTGAAATACTCAGACCAGCCCGTATGGCACCAACAACCATGCCACGTTCAAAGTCACTTAAATCACCTTTCTTCCCCATTCTGATGCTTGGTTTGAACTGCAGCAGATCGTCTTGACCATGTCTACATGCCTAAATGCATTGAGTTGCTACCATGTGATTGGCTGATTAGAAATTTGCATTAACAAGCAGTTGGACAGGTGTACCTAATAAAGTGGCCGGTGAGTGTATATGTTCCACTCCATCTACGGCTTAAGTATATGATTCAGGGGGTGTTAGGACCAATACAAACTATGAACCATCTCTGTTGCAATTTTTTGTCTTTTTGGACTAGATTGACTGGCCTACTGAACCCGGTTGAGAGGGAGCGGAGAGCCCGCCATCGCACTCGCAGCAGTGTGGTTTACTGGAGGACCTCGGAGTTGACAAGCCAGTTCAAATTCATGTCAAGCAGTTTTCAAAGAAACAACATCAACTGCTAATTGATACAATGAGAGAGACTGGCTTCAATACTTGCAGCAAGCAGACGCTGCCTTTTTTTTTTCCCTGCAGGAAATTTGGAGGGAGTGACTCCGTTTTCAAAAGAACTGGGTATACTAATTGGAAGCATGCTAATTATAAGGCAAAGGGATTTAGCACGCATAGTAATGTTTGAAGCAGAGTTCACAGTTGCACAGGAGTTTCTGAAAAACAGGTGCACAGGCCAGGACGAAGAGAAAGTGACTTTGAGTCAACTTGTTGCAAAGGATTACATGGTATTCAGTGCCATGCCAGTGGTAATGCATTCAAACACGCACATGCAACATTTGGGGCATCAACTGCTATGTGCGAAAACTCATTCTCCATGTTGAAGAACGTATTTACCTAGCACATAGACAGAAAGCCCATCTCATCCAGCTGGCATTTGAGAATGACTGTCGGAAATTTAAAGATGAATGGTAGGAGAAGTCGTGAGAACGTTCCATGCATCAGGAAAGAGGAGACTGCAACTCTACTGAAGGTAAGAGCAGGTTATTTTAGCATCTGTTGCTACTGTTACTACAGTGTAGTGTTAACAGTATATGAGATCTATTATGAAATATTACAATGCTTCGGAACCACTCACAGGAAATGCAAAGTGTCAGTGAGCTTGCTTATACTGCTATCATTCATCAAAAATGCATCTACAAAACAAAGCAGCCATTTTCTACGACTTTTGGCTTTTCATAAAATCAGATCAAAGTAGTAATTCAAAGTCTCACAAAATTAAAACTTTCAAGGACTGGGCAAGTTACTTTTGCATAGCAAGCTAATGCTTTTAACATTACCTAGCTGCTTGTGAGCTCGCGAGTAAACAGCAACCCCAGTATATGTTCCAGATGGATATCATTTTCATCCAAGTTGATCACAGAGATGATGCAGGACGCGTTTAGCCTAGCTTAGCACAAAGACTGGAAGCAGGGGAAGCTGCTAGCCTAGCTCCATCAAACAACGGGAAAATAATGTAATGTGGAAATGTCTTTCCACAACACCAAGTCTTCATGATTTGCACATTAAAGTTAAAAGTTTAGACACAGCTCACGCAATACTCGTGTTTTATTAGGCTTACTGTTTCCTTGATGGGTGATGATTTCAAAGCATGCTTTTTCACTTTCTCTGAAACTGTTGACAGCGGTGGAGAAAAAGAAACCTTTATTTCAATTTGTCTTTCAGTGTGCCCTCGTCGTTGTTGTTAAGCTGTGTTCAGTGACAGCAGTCTCCTCCCTCGCTCTGAGGCCTCCACACGGAAAGAAAGAAATGGCTCCACAATGGAGAGATTCTAGATACTACAAGGGGCCATTTTTGGTATCTTGGCACCCTTTTGAGACAGAGATAGAAAATAACAGTATTTAGTCACAATACACATCTCAGGGGCAATAATTCAATAGCTGGCGGATAACTGTAAAATGTAAATTTGAAGGCGTTTACATTTTGTGTCAACAGTGTTTGACCGCAACTCCAACTCCACCACTTGGTGGTGTTATGGAAATATGTATGAGTGGACGCAAGGAGACCTCTGCAGATTGTAGATGTCTTATGCAGAAATATTTATTGGTGCCTGATGTACATCATGAGAATCAAGGTTTGAACAGTACAACAGTTATGAACTCAACAGCGCAGTGCCAACCCCAATTCTGCCTCCTGTCCCTCCTCAGTTATCTTGAGAAAAGTCTGTATTATGTCGAGGTTAAAGGTAAGAAGTTTGTGTTCGGCCCTGAGAGACACGCTAGTGTCTTGCCTGTGACCTTGCCTGGCTTTTATTAATCTTACACTGAGGGAATCAGGTATAGAGAACATTCCCTCACAGGTGGTAAACTAATTTTTATTGAAGCAACAGCAGGAAATGTTCAGTTTACATCAGCAGAATGTCTGAAGAGTGACACTAATGCTGAGTGCCTCACACCTGCATTGTGTCTAGTTGCCATCAGGGAGCAACTCCTCTCATTGCAGAAAGAAGTCTGATGGTGAAGAAGTCTTTGAGAAAATGACATACTTCTCACTTGATTAAATACCTCAGTAAAGTGAGTTTATGATCCCAGTTGCTAGTTTCAAGTCTTCATGATGTTCATTTTGTAAATTATGCTCAGAGTTAGAGTGGAGTGCAGTGTATGATTATAGGCGTGGCTATGTTGTGATGGACAGGTTGCTGGCATGGCAGTCTGATGGTCATCTGTGTTTTCAGTCTTTTGTGTGTGTCCAAAAATGTCTTACTCAGCATTTGGTTGTACTTAGCTCCTGGTTTTAAAAAAAGATACAAGAAAGCAATGGCCAAAATTCAAGGCTCCAAAACCTTATTCCACAAAGTAATGGGTGACGCCACAAAAGCAGTCCAATAACAATGATATGTTGACTCTTTGGGTTGAGCCAACCTGCATCATATTGGTTTTGATTACTAGTTTTATTCTAAGGAAAAGACGACTCTGATAAGGTAATTTATCTTCATCAAGGTGATCTGTCGGCTGTTTGTTTGTCACAGTGATGTCAGCCACTGCTGATGCCTTTGCTGCCTCAGAACAGGACTGACCTTATATTCACGAATGCAAAAAAAAAAAAGGGAACAGGTGAAGATTATAAGAATTCAGTGAACGGAAAACATTTTTCTGGAAATAAAAAGTTTAAAAAGCTATTAATAACTATTCATTATGTATAAACATCTCATGAAAATGCAATGTAGGAATTGCTTTTTTAAAAACCTTTCATTTCAAGAAATAAAGTTTCCAATTCACTTCAAGAATTCTTACTTTCTTCACTATGATTACTTTTCCCTTTTTTTCCTTTTTTTTTTTTGGTTTGTGAAAATAAGTTTGATCCTGTTCCTGGAAGCGTTTGTTCTCAAACACCTGAGACAAATTTCCCAAATTACAGTCTTTCTACTCCAAGTGCAGGTGTCTCCCACCCACAGCATGTTCAATTTGCTGCCACTGACGGTGTTTTATTTGTCATTTGTAAAAGGTCAGCTGCTCACTATAGAGGATTCATTTTGCTCTGGGAAGTTGTTCTCTGGGGACGTCTCGCCATATTCATTCACTGCTCAGGCTGCATGCAGAGCAGGTGGACAGGAACACTGCTCTCCAGGAAAACAAAATAAATACATAAATAACAGATGACAAGAAAATTAGTTGGACTAATTGAAAAAAAGAACAAAAGAAAAAAACGTTCCGGAATAAAACGGAATAAAAGTCTGCAACCTAACAGAGACAGATGATGTGAGACAGAATTTACATCTTATGTGAGAGGGAGAAAAAAAGAAATTGTTTAAGGGATGAAGAAGTAGGAAAGGAAAGATGGAAGCGGATGAGGAGTAGCGAGAAAGAAAGCAGATTATCTCCTGCAGCCTTTCACACTTCTGAGGAAGAAAAGAGATGGGAGAGTTTTTCCACAGTAACTGATCCGTCAGAACATCGGTGAAAATACAATGACATCACATCCTCTCCTTAATCTGCTGCACACAGAGAAAGCACTATTTGACTGAAAACTGTTTGAATGAGGAATATCTGCTGCTGAGTTTCGAAGAAGAGGGAAAAAAACGATTTCCTGTGCCACTGTGCCTTTATTAAAACATCAAACGTTCGGTTCGAGGAGAAAGCAGATGAATTGCAACTGTCAGCTATTCTCTGTTTACTGATAGATGACTGAAGCTCTAAGCCCTCTGCTGCCATTTTGTGGCAACACATTTTTTTAAGTTATTATATCGAAATTTTCTAAGTTATTTGTTAAAACGAATGGAAGACTGATACGGATACATTTTGGTCCAGAAAATTACATTTCCGACCAGCGGCGGTGAGCCACAGTGTGGAGCGATTGCGGACCGACCGCGAGTGGTGAGCAGACCGGAGGCCACCGGATTGTGGACAGAGGAGAGCAGCATTTTTATTCCAAAAGGACTGGTCCAGCTCCGCTCACACTCCGAGTCTGAAGTCAGGTCCCACCACTGGTCTGTAACAGGTCTGTAGAATAAGTGGGTCCCACCACTGGTCTGTAACAGGTCTGTAGTCTGAGTGGGTCCCACCACTGGTCTGTAACAGGTCTGTAGTCTCAGTGGGTCCCACCACTGGTCTGTAACAGGTCTGTAGTCTCAGTGGGTCCCACCACTGGTCTGTAACAGGTCTGTAGTCTCAGTGGGTCCCACCACTGGTCTGTAACAGGTCTGTAGTCTCAGTGGGTCCCACCACTGGTCTGTAACAGGTCTGTAGTCTGAGTGGGTCCCACCACTGGTCTGTAACAGGTCTGTAGTCTCAGTGGGTCCCACCACTGGTCTGTAACAGGTCTGTAGTCTCAGTGGGTCCCACCACTGGTCTGTAACAGGTCTGTAGTCTCAGTGGGTCCCACCACTGGTCTGTAACAGGTCTGTAGTCTCAGTGGGTCCCACCACTGGTCTGTAACAGGTCTGTAGTCTCAGTGGGTCCCACCACTGGTCTGTAACAGGTCTGTAGTCTAAGTGGGTCCCACCACTGGTCTGTAACAGGTCTGTAGTCTCAGTGGGTCCCACCACTGGTCTGTAACAGGTCTGTAGTCTCAGTGGGTCCCACCACTGGTCTGTAACAGGTCTGTAGTCTCAGTGGGTCCCACCACTGGTCTGTAACAGGTCTGTAGACTCAGTGGGTCCCACCACTGGTCTGTAACAGGTCTGTAGTCTCAGTGGGTCCCACCACTGGTCTGTAACAGGTCTGTAGACTCAGTGGGTCCCACCACTGGTCTGTAACAGGTCTGTAGTCTCAGTGGGTCCCACCACTGGTCTGTAACAGGTCTGTAGTCTCAGTGGGTCCCACCACTGGTCTGTAACAGGTCTGTAGTCTCAGTGGGTCCCACCACTGGTCTGTAACAGGTCTGTAGTCTCAGTGGGTCCCACCACCAAATGACAATAGTTTGTTTATCTTCCCCCAGTATCTTGGGACCTGTACAGAGTATCTGAATCGTTCCGATACCAGCATCAGAAATGCCTCCGATACTGGATTGGGTATCGGCGAGTACACAGGTCCATGCACTGATCCGATGTTATCATATTATTTATCAGCTAATTGTTGTACTCCACACACAGGAACAACACATATTATGGTCTGTGCATCGGCACTGCACCTGTCAAGCTAGTACAGGGTTCTGCAACCTTTATTTTATTCACCTCTCCCACCAAATACAATTCATCTAGAGCCGCAAAACCTATTTGACCCTTTAAATTCTGTATAGAAAGTTTTATATATACAATACACAACAGAACTATTGTTTGTTGCATTTATTAAATTATATTTCTACAAAAAGAAAACTGTTGACGTGTTATAACATAGGTAAATGGTCCTCATTTATATAGCACTTTTATCCAAAGTACTTTACAGTAATGACTGACATTCACCCATTCACTCACCCATTCACACACCGACGGCGGAGTCAACCAGCTTGTCAGGAGCAATTAGGGTGAGGTGTCTTGCACCAGGCACTCAGGTAGGAGGAGCCGGGGATTGAGCCGGCAATCTTGCGGTTGCCAGCCAACCCGCTCTACCTCCTGAGCTAAACCCCCCTTGTAGGAAAACACCACACTCTGATGAAGAGGAGAGAAAAAAAAACCACCAGCATGTGTCGGCCTACTTAAAAATAAAACACAGACTTATGGAGGCCTATTTGAGTGCTTCACTTACGGTATTTGTGCAAAATTGATAAAAACAAAAGTAAATCATCCAATCCGAATATGGGTGGTCAACTTCCTCTTACAATGTACAAAATTATCGGTGGTTTAACCCTTTTATTATTTTGTTGACTTATAAATGACGAGGTTCATCTCCTCCATGCATTGGGGGGAGATGAAAGCTGGATGGAAAGCTGCTGAAACGTCAGCAGCTTTCCATCCAGAGACTTCTGAAGTAAAGCCACGACCCCCTTCTGTGCTCCTCTCATACTATTAGATATTACTGAGTGTTTATGTAGAAAACGAGCTCATCCTGAGAAAGCGGAGCACCGTAACTGCAGCAAAGTAGCGATAGTTGGCGTGGCAGACAATTACTGCCCGATCTAATGTGTATAACTGAATGAAACAGTCTATTAATCTAAAGGTAATGAGTCTTTATTATCAGACTTGCATAGGGACGCTGTGGTGTAATGGTTAGCAACGCTGCCTATTGTGCAGGCGACAGCGGTTCAATTCCCGTAGTTCACAAAGTGGCGTAACAAATAAATTATTATTTTTATTGGGTGTAATCCCCCCAGGCACAGAAAGAAAGTGGCTTCAGTTGAAAATTAAGCAGAAGAATATTGCGCAAATACGTTGACTAAGGCATATGATTTTAATCATATTTCACATATTAAACAGTAAATATAAGCAGGTATTTCAACACAGGAATGTACTTAAACATTTCATAAATCTCCCGTTCACAAAAACACTACCTCCGCAAAGAATCTGGTTGCGGATTATGTCCGCGATATGAAATGTTGAAAATGTCGGAGAATATTGTTTAGATAATATCTAATGTGATTGAAAGGAAAGGTAATCAAAATCCTCTCCCGACGCAAAGCTGCTAGAATCACTTTTATTTCCGTATCGATTAGGTTGGCGATGAAAGGACGGCACATTTTTTCAGAGTTGGTTCAGATTCCGGAAAAAGGCGGAGACATGTAGGGAGAAACTCAGGGTTTGTTGAAGCAAACCTGCTAGCGAGCAGGTTAGTTTCACGGAGCATGTTACCCGGGTAACTGACTCAGATTTATGCTGAACTGGCTTTGTGAAACCAAAAAACCAGAGTTTCCCTCATCTCAGGGTTAACTAACTCAAGGTTTTCACTAAACCTGCTTTGTGAAACGGACCCCTGCTGGTACCAGCTTTTGTTTGGGTAAGTGAGCTATGACTAGAGTGTCACTGTATCATGCCACCTACTCACAGTATGTAGAGCTACAACATAAGAAGTGGAGGCACTAGCAGACCCACGTTACATATTTCCACTATACTGGGACAGGAGACCACAAGCCGACTCATTTGCTGCCGACACCTGATTCCACTGACTCAGTCAATTAACCCGACACACAGAAGCGGCTCTTCAGGCAGACTGTCACCACTAAACGTATGAACTCCTCACAGAGCCCCTTTTTTCACAAAGCTGTGATGATCTTCAGCTGGTCAATCCTTAAGATGACAACAAATGATACTCAAGAGACAAACGAACAAACTAACATCTGCACGCATTCTTTTGAAAACGGAATCTCCTCAGTCAGAGAAGAGTTTGAACAGGAGTCCGCCCGCTGTCGGACTCCCTTCCCACTAAGGGAGTAGTAGGATCCCAGTTCTCCAGGTGGGGAAGCTCTTGGTTCAACTAAACGGCAGAAGAATGTTCAGAAAGAATAATAAGTTAATAATAATAGCTATAACTTTTTTAACCCTCAGCAATGAAAATGTTGGTCATGCTGTTCTGCCCATCACTGAGCATTCAGCTGGTATCTTCAGCAGAACTCAGGAGGACAATTTATTTGACTTTTATGATGCATATAATTAGCATTATATGGGGAGGGGAGGTTTAGCTCAGGAGGTAGAGCGGGTTGGCTGGCAACTGCAAGATTGCTGGTTCGATCCCCGGCTCCTCCTAGCTGAGTGCCTGGTGTCCCTGAGCAAGACACCTCACCCCAATTGCTCCTGACGAGCTGGCTGTCCACCTGCGTGGTTGACTCCGCCGTCGGTGTGTGAATGTGTGTAGTGAATGGGTGAATGTCAGTCATTACTGTAAAGCACTTTGGAGAAAAGCGCTATATAAATGAGGCCATTTACCATTGTGGACATCAAGTTCGGACTGTATTTAAATTGAAAACATTTAAAAAGAAACACACACACATGGGTGAAATGTATGGAAAATGTTGTTCAGCATGCAATGGTGATTTCCCCATCTCAAACTATTTATTGAAACAAAAGCCAGCAACAGTGGTGTGTATACCACAACAAAACATGTCAATGTCTCAATAACTTGTAATGTGACCAAAGGACGTCCACGTCTCTCCTTTCAAGGACTCTTCCAGTCTCTCTGTGTCTCCGTAGCAACCTGCTGATGACACTCTGTGACTCTCTAAGCTCATTGGCCACTTCCCTCTGACAACATCTTGTTTGAAGCCTCACATGGCGAGGTGCTGTTGATCACTTGTTAGGCGTCGTCTTGGTCTCATGATGTCAACATGTGAACAGCATGATGAAGACGATGTTTAAATACCGACTCTTATTGAACCAGGACACTGATTGGTCGATTCAAGGATCAAACAGCTGAATGTTGCCGTTCAGCTCCGTGTTACAGAACAGCAAGTTATGTAAAAGTCCTGAAACATTGAACAGTTGGACATGTGCATTCAAAAGTTTAGAGAAGGTTAAATTAAGTTCACCTGTAAAGGTTAAAGTGCATTTTAGGTTCATCCTGAACTACAATTTAACTTTTATTTTGGCCAATAAATAAGACCAAAAAATGCAACATGTTGTCTCTCAACACTTCCTGATTTCCTGTCACAGGCATCAGCTGAAAGCCCATTGGTTTCCTCAAACTGTTATAAAAATGAAACTTCTCTTTGATGGTACAATTAACAACTTAGACATCTGAACAGGGACAAGAAGCCCCAACTAGAAACTGTTTTTGTCAGGAAGGACAAGCCAAAGAGGCTGGAAACCACCTGTTGTCTTGTTGATGTGTTTGTTTGTCTGTTTGCCAGTGTGATTGCAGAAAAAAAAAAACCTGCCTCGATTTTAATGAAGCTTGGTGGAAGGTTGTAGCATGGGCCATGAGATGTGCCCTCTCCAAGTGCCCTTCTCTTAACTATGTATTGTATTTTATAGACTTGGCATGTGTTTTTTTTTTTTATGTAAAGAAGTTCAAGCTTTCAACAACATCCTGAAAGAAAAAGCAAATGCATGGACCTTGAGTTAAATACAATTTTACATCAACGGCTTGAAGGTCAACAGTTGTGTTCTTCAGTTTTGATGTACGTTTGGGGAAGCGTGAAGAAATGTCCAATCATGAAAACTTCCATCAGAGGCATCTGTCATCGTCTCTTCAGTCTTGATTACTGAGTGAAATGCTGAAAACTAATTTATGACTAATGCCATGTTGCAGCAGGTGTAAGTACATTTCCTTCCATAACACACATACACACAAATACTCATAGAGCTTTGTATGAATCCTTTGTATAATTCCTAACCCAAATAATGACGATGATAATTAATTAAGAAACCCATCTTCTTTCCAACAACTTGTTCATTTCACTTTCTCTAAATCAGATGAGAGACCTATAATTCCTCACAGCGTGATGCACATCCATATCCACCGACAGAGATAAATCTATCAATGAAAGCAGTTCTCTGAGGTGACGGCGGGTCCCTGAATGTGTCCTGGAGCCATTTCCCACCATGGTGGTTCCTAACCGTTAGGACTACACAATGCGGCCTACAAAAGCCTACACATGCGGCCAGAACAAAGGGGATTAAAAACTACACCGCCATTTTAACTTCACATCTCACCCAGGTGAGAAATGCGACGTCACACAACGGGTGCCCTATTGGCTGACAACCTTCAGGGAACCCTGGGGGGTCCCCTGGAGCAGCCTAAGCTATATAATCCGGCGTTGCCGGAGGAACGCTCTCTTCCACTGTAACTCGCGTTACGACAGGAGGTGGACATTACGTCTGCAGCGTTTTCCTTTGTCCTACGCCGCAGTCTTTTCCCCAAACTTGCTGGACGAGCAACAGACTGTTTTACCCCTCTTTTCTCTACTCTTTTTATTTTTCTTTTGTTTATCATTTTGGATCCCGAGGAGACCGCCGCGACACCGCGATTCTCCCATTCCCCGCGGTAAGAATAAAACTTTCTTCGTCCCAGCTGCCAGCAGAACGGATAACTCGACCCGTCTTTGTCTGAAATCAGCTGACTAAATCGCCGAGCCCCGCGATTGTTCCTCGTTCCCTGCAGAAGGAAGGATTACTAACGGTTTTCTTCAACCAATTGGATCCAGCGCTGAACGACCGCCCACGAAGCACTGTCCGCTGCTGGCGTCAAGGAACGCCTCACCGCACGGGACGAAACCCTCACATCGACGCATCTCACATCGACAAAAGTAAGAGGCTATTTGTCTGGGCAGAAGCAGAGATTCGATAGTGTAGGACTTGTAATTCTTGTGAATGTGTCTTAAGTTCTGATCGCGGACCGCCAAGTCCGTTTGTTCATGTGCTGCTGTATTTGAATACTGATCGTGGACCCACGCAGCTGGGTTGGTTTCTGTAACAGTGGCCATTTCTCAATATGCGTTCTTCTCTGTACTTCTGTTCTTGTGGACTTGAGAAACGTCATCAGCGTCGGACCGAGTACTGTTCCAATTCAAAGTTCGCATCTGGCCAAGTACGGTCAAATACCCCGGATGTGTTCTTGCCCCGCCCATTTCACCGGGGATGCATCGGAGGAGACTTGTGTGGACTTTGGGCAGTTACGTATCCCAGAATGCATTTCAATAAAGCAATGGCGGAGGAGAAGACGCACAAAAGTTAACGTTAGAAGTTATTAAATTCTACTGTTTTGGGGTGAATAAATGTTTTTATGTATTTTTGCGGGAATGTCATTTTTACAACTTCAAATCGGTGCTGTGGGTGATTTATTACTGTAGCACGTAGTTTTTATTCCGACGTTTTCGCCGCTAACGGCTATCACGGCTAGCTACCTTGCTAGCCGCTAGCAAGTTGGCCCAGGCACTTAGCATTACTGCTACCCCGCTGATGACTGCCTTGTCCCGGCGTGACAAGGCAGCAAACATCATATTATATCCTCATATAATATATAATAAAATATACGAATGAAACGGAGTTGTTTTTTATAGTGTTTATTTTATTTTAACCAGTGAAAATAACCAGAAGTTGAACGCCGTCAACCGGCAAAAACGATGACGTCATCAAGTACGTTCCTGTTCCAAATGCAGAAAAAACACCGTCCTCCCGTTCTCCCGTCCTCCCGTACCCCGGGAGTTCGTTCTTCGAACTGAACTCCGCAAGTCTAGACTCCCGGAGTTCACGAGTTCGAACTTGGCGTACTGGGTATTGAGAAACGGCCAGTGTTTTCGACTAACCTCCGCCATATTCGCGAGCTCAGAAAGCCTCTACTATCAGTTAAAAGACCGGTCTCGCGGAATAAACGCCAGTTCATTCACGCGAGCCCGTGTGATAGCGGCGCGCTTTCTGTCCCTCTGAATATCGCTCGCGCATCCTCTCTCTCTTTGTTTGTGTCCCGCTAACACACACACACACATACACGCCGCACACACGTTTCCTAGGCCAGCTGTTCTCGGCGGACGCTAGGGACATAGCTACATCTGGTGGCTGCATCCGGCAATCTCTCGCTCTCTCTCTCTCTCCCTCTCTCGCTACTCCATCGGACATCAGTGGCTCCACCCCTGAACGCTGTGAGGAATAGCTCCATCTGGTGGCCGCACATAGCCATCTCTCCCTCTCTCTCTCGACACGCACACGCACGCACACACACACACACTCCACGTGTGTCTTCCTTTGTTTAGCTTAGTTTTGTGTGTTAGGTTATTAGGTAATAAGGCTTTGTTAATTGCAGTGTTATTGATTGTGATCATTATTACTGATTTTAATAAAACTTATTATATTATAACTAGCGGTCTCTTGTGCTTGTTGTGTATATGTCACTGGATAACAGCAGGTTGTGAAGGCTAGTGCTTGAATTTCACGCCTTTTTAATTGTTAGATTGTTTTTATGCTTCTATGCCAATGATCATGATGATTGGCATTTGAGTATAAAACCTTTATATTGCGACTGAATACAGTTTTAAGTTATCTTTTCCCTGATCCCAGGGTGGTGCCCCGTTTATTCATGATTATATCATGATAATATATTAAATATAATTATTAATACCGATAATCATATTGATATTGATAATTAACTGTTGATAACCAAATCTGCTCCTGCTACAACCCCAACACTGCTGTTACTGTAAAATGTTACCTGACTTTCCAAAGTGAAAAGGTGAAAACTCAAATTTCAGGAGACCAAGCCAAACTTCTTAAAGTCAAACTCTGATGCTCTGAACATTTTGAGCTTGAAGTTCAAATATGAGTTAGACATGTTTTAAGTCAACAGTCTAGAAAGATGATTATCCAGAAGGCCACATTTCCTCATCTCCATTATAAGGTTCCAGGTTGTTCAAGCAAATGTGAACAGATTGGAGCATTTCATGCGGATGATGCCTTTGTACTTGAGTGTAAAATGTACATGTTATATCTTTTCCATTATTAACCCACCTCCATGACCTTCCTCGATGCTCAGAGGCACTTTTCACCAGAGCAATTTAAGAGCACTGCCTATTGATGACAATTGTGCCTTGTTTCATCAATGAGTATTGCTGACAGACTGTGAAGGGACGAGCAGCCTGTCATGGCAGCAATGCGCTGCCTTCATTAAAAGACTGTGTGTTTATGTTTATGTTGCTGTATTTTTTAGTTTTCCTCTGTTTATAGTCTGTTACCATCCTCCACGTTAACCGGTTCAAGTCATATTTCACCTGTTACTCCTGCAGCTGTTTAGAGCGTGCACACCAGATAAATATCAACACTGCAGGGGCGATCGTCAATAATACATTTCCTTTTCCATTTCATATGTAACAAATAACCACGCTACACTTTGTTTTCATTTCGCATGTATTGTTATTTGCATAGAGATCCGAACGTTTGAAGTAGAGTAAAAGTAAGAGCAAAAGTAAATATTGTTTAGGCTGCTGGGTTTGATTTGACTCTGTCATTGTTAAGCATCAAATCTGATTTGTCCATGAGTTTTAGGCTGATTACAAGTCTTTACAAATAAATATATATAAATATACATGAGGGTAATTTCACTGCCTCATTTAGTTGTGCTGAAGCACCCTGTCAAACTGGCAGTTTGGTTTCTACCAATTAGGGTAATCAGTACAGGTGTTCAAGGAGACAAGAGGGCTGGTGGAAAACAGGTGACTGTCCAGGCTCGGTTCTCTGTACATGGGAATCTCAACCTCAAGTGACAAAGCTTATGTATTTGTTGTTGTTTTTTTGACTATCATGTCATTTTTCTTTTGTTGTTTGAAATGTTACCTTTTTTTTAATGAATTGCCATTTTGGCCTTTTTTGGGAGAAAATAAAAAGTATCCCTCTTCTCTACCGAACCTCCGTGTCCTCTGAGTGCTGTGTCAACTCTCTCACACCATAAGGTTGCATCTACCTTTAACACAGATGGATAGATATATTTGCAAGTCTTACAGAGTCAAATGCACATGCATTGGTCAAAAGTATGGCATTTGTTTTTAGCCATGCTAACAGCAAAGCAAAGCTCGACAAGTGGAAGTTAGTTGGTCCATCACATTGCTTCAAACTGAAATAGCTATTAAATAGCTATAACTATTGTCGCAATGTTTTGTACAGACATTCGTGGTTCCTAGATCAGGGGTTCCCAAATTGTTCAGCCCCCCAAAATAACTGTGCCAGAGACTGTTGACCCCCACTGTCCCCGGAGGAGACTGAAACATATGAATGTGTACAGGATGAACACGCTCTAACAGCGTATCCAAACACATCATAACACAAACAAACAGAACAGCAACAACCATGATATGATTTTACATCACCAGTTTACTATCAGATAAAAGCAGAATATCTCCAGTCAAGTCAGTCAAAGTCATGAAAATCATCTCCCGACAATCAAAGTTGATGGACAATGTTTCCCTGATGGTGGATTTATAATGTTATGATCCCAGTCTTGGTATCTGCCCAGAGAAATGGTTTTGTTTCTGCTGTTTACATTCCTCATGATGCAAAATTAAAAAAATGCACCCAGGGAATAGACTACTGTTTTTGTCTTGCTTTTCTTGTGTAGCAAAGGGGCTACAGCTGAATTTCATTGTGCATCCCTGTGTTGCATAATGACAAGGAATGCTTTAAATTCTTCATGTTCTCTTTCTCTCATCCTCATCCTTATTCAATAATGTCCTTGTTTAGGATTAATAAAGTACATTAATCCAAAAAACATCCTTGAAAATCAGCTGAAATGATCCGTATCAGCATGAGGCAGGGACGGTGACTAGTGACATGAGGTCCAGACTTTCTGGAGATCAGGTCTCAGAGGAAAAAACCCGCTGCAGCTGATGGCAGACAGAGTTCAATTCAGTTGCAAATGGACAAGAAAAGATATATAATGTTTGGTTAATAGGATTACTGAGCTGAGGAAATTATCATTGAAATACATTTTGATAGCGTGAGTGACATGTGATCGGGTGCCTTGGATGAGGAAGGTCCAGGGGGAAAGAAAAAACTCCTTTTGCAGTGATATTATATAAATCCTGCTTTGATCTGTGACAGCTTCTGTCTGCCAATGAGGTCACTGATTCTGCTGACTGGGAAACTGCTGTCATCTGCCAGCTGGACCAGCCCAGAACAGCACAGCTCGGCCTGGTGGAAGCAGTCACCTAAAACACAACCCGCCTGAGTTGATTACAGAGACAACCCACGAGGTCAGAGCCTCAGCCTTCCCCATCTCCTCCTTTGTTTTTATATTCTTTCCTCTTCCACCCACTTCTTTCCTTCACCCTTTTCTTCTGTACTCAGTGATGCTCTGAGCAACTGATCTCCAGCTGGAGAACGACAACTAAACAGCTGCTAGAGAGTGTTGTGATGTTGAAGATTTAACAAAGGCTGCATTTTACAGCAATTGATTTAACTGCAATGTAGTCTAATGAATGTAGAATAAATGTGATCTTCAGGAATGTGTTTAGATACTCTCTATCACCACATCATCCAGTGCGAAAAATAATCAGTTACTGATGAGGCAACCCCTAGGCCTCCTCTTTTGCTCCTCCTACTCCTCATTCCCATCTCTGTCTCTCCCTTTACCTCCTCCATCTCTTTCTCTGCCTTCCCCCTCCCTCCTCAATCTCCTCCTCCAACTCCCCCTTCTCTGTCTCCTGCTTTACCTCCACTTTCCCCCCACAATCCCCTCCTCTGCCCTCCCTTCTCCAGCTCCTCTTTTCCTAATCTACCTCCCCTTTCCTTCTTCATCTCCTCCTCTACCTCCTCTTTTCTTCCTCTACTGTTCCCTTGACAAACAAGATGGCGGTGGAGCAAACAGCTGGTGACATCACAAATGGTCATGAGGCTCACTCCACCTGTCGATGGTCTCGTAGCTCCGCCCCCTGCAGGTTTACACAAACACACACACACACACACACACACCTGAACCTGCCAACTACCTCCACTCGTCATGTTGTGAAGATCACAGGAGTTTGTATGCATCTGTCCTCGAGCCACTCAGATCTGCAGCTGTTGTCATGGAGATGGGCTTCGCATGGATATGAGATGTGTTGCAACCGTTAGAGCATTATTCTCTGTGGCCTTCAGGTGACATCATCAACATCTGTGTCAGCAGCTGGATGACATCATCGAAAGGATGCAGGAAGTTTCTCCCACAGAAGTCTTTCTTTCTCTATACCTCCTCCTTCTCATCCTTCACCTTTCCTCTGCTACGTCCTTTCTTCTGTAGAAGAAAATGTGTAACCTTACAATTCTTATTTGTTCCTCATATAATGTTCCTTTCTCTCTAAACATCAAATGTCCTGCTGAGCTGTTTTCTATTGTGTCTAACCCTTGCCGTCTTGATGAAAAGACTCTTTGATCTTTCCCTCTTCCTGAACTGTCTCCGTAACATTTGTCTCACATACATTGATCAAGGCCCGATGAGTGACCCCTGTAGTGACATCGTCTAGCTCTCTCGAGAACAGTCACACCTTGTAGACATCCACAGATGTCTCTTCCTCTGCAGAGAGACATGTGTTGATTAAATGCAAATCCACTCATGATGCCTTCCCTTTTGTTCTCCCTTTTGTTCTGCATAAATCCAACTCGACCAGGCCATTCGGGAGACTGGATCTTCATGGATACACTGTGAATTTCTTTTCTCCGCTGTCGGTGATTAAACCTCATTTGAACCAGCCACAGAATTGGACCTGAAGAGTTTTTCTTCCAAAATATGGCGTTGTCGGCAACTCGCTAACCCTGGGCTAGAGGACGTCTGGACTGACCTTATGGGTTTGACTTTTTCTCTGTGTAACGGTTTATTATATGAGGTGGATAATATTGTATTGGAGTAACCAGGCTACCATACAGATTATCGTGATTCCTATTGGTAGTATATGAACACTTTGCATGGTGGAATTCTCCGTGACCTTATGGGTCTGAGTATTTCTCCATGTAACGGATTCTTATATGAGGTGGATATTATTAGTGGAGTGAATCAGTCTGACACTAGAGTATCATAATTCCTATTGTAGTATGAGAACACTTTGCATAGTGGAATTCTCTTTGACCTTATGAGTCTGAGAGTTTCTCTGTGTAACGTATTCTTATATGAGGTGGATATTAGTGTATGGAGTAACCAGTCTGCCATACAGAGTGTCATAATTCCTATTGTAGTATGAATACACTTTGCATAGTGGAATTCTCCGTGACCTTATGAGTCTGAGAATTTCTCTGTGTAACGGTTTCTTATATGAGGTGGATATTAGTGTATTGGAGTAACCAGTCTACTGTACAGAGTATCATAATTCCTATTGTAGTATGACGATTTGCATGGTGAAACTCTCTTTGATCTTATGGATTTAAGTGTTTCCTCTTTGTAAAAGATTGTTATATGGAATGAATGAGGTGTTTATAACCGGTTTGACAGTTGTATGAGCTCATTGTAACATCTTGTTTGTCAATGTTGTGTATTGGAGTTTTGATGTGATTTAAGGCCCGCTGCGGCCATAAAAATGTTGTTTTCTTACTGTGAGAAGTTATTGCTAGAATTCAGTAGTTGTTCAGGAGGTTACAATTGAACACAACATTCCAGCTCTAATTCCTTATCCGTTAGTTAATAACCTTTTGTTCACTGTGATTCACACCTGCTGTTTTGAGATAAACCACGTGCTAAGAGCACTTTATTTTCATGTAAATACAAATTTTTCTTCACTGTGTAATATCACTTCTTTAGCTAGTTGGGTTGTGTGTCTGTTTTAATTAATTTTCCCCAACCTACTTTAGTTTTCTTTTGCAAATACGTTATATTCTATTTTTTTATTTCTTGTTACTCAAGACTGTTAGTAACTTGCCCTTTATCCCTTCTCTAATTAGTTGGTTTGTCTGTCTGTTTTAATTAGTTTCCCCCACCCTGTCCTTTGTTATTTACTCTTTTGTTCTTTACAATAGTTAAATTGTTGGTTCTTTTAGTATTCTGGCTTCTCTTTAGCCTGTTGATTTATTTATTTGTTTTTAATTCACTTCACCCTACCTACATTCTATTATTTTAGTATTTTTTTGTAAAAATGTCATAACTAATACGGTACCTTATCCTTCTAGTATTATCATTTCTTTTGAGCCGGTTGTTTCTGTATACATTTATTTGCCCCGTTTTATTTTTTATGTAAAAATATTGTTCTCAATTTTTTGTACTATTATTATTTTCTCGTTAATCATTTTATAATATTTTTTGTTTCAATTGTATTTTTATTTTTTGTAAAATTTTTTTCACTGTATTTCATTTTTTATCTTTATTATTATTTTTTATTTTCGCCTGGTTTTTGCCTGGAATGCTCTATACAAATCTGGCACCCTATTGAACGGAGTTAAACTGAGAGAGCGTTCACAGACACCAGGATGAATGCATTCACAGTAGCGTTCATCAGGCAGAAAAACAGTACGTTCAGTGCACGTTCTTCCCAAAATATGAATGAGTTCAAGAACTATCGTTCAATGAACAGGTTCAGGCACAACACTGTTTAGTATCGCTTCACTATTTAGTTGGTTGTCTGTCTGTTTTAATGCATTTCCCGCAACCTACCTGTTGCTATTTTAGCCTTTTTTTGGTAAATACATTATTTTTCTATTTTATTATTTCATGTTTCACATACTGTTAGTACTTTGTACTTTAAGTGTTATTGTTTATCTTTAGCTAGTTTGTTGTTTTGTCTATATCAATTAATTTTTACCTTTTGTTTATATTAGTTGTTTTTTTTGTCAAGTATTATTATCATTATCATTAATAATTATGTTGGTTTTAATTTTGATTTTATTGTATTTTTTATTAATGTTTCATTATTATTTTCACTTGTACATTTTTTATTTTATTTTTCTCTCCTAAAAAAAAAAAAAAAAAAAAAAGTGATAAAATTAACTGAATTATATGACTTGCCATCAATCCTAAAGACTTGTCCTCCATTGAATTGTCCTCTGAGGTTGTTAACACAGTAGGCATCTCCGGCATCACTAAACAAAACCCAGTAAGTACTCCAATGACAGTGATAGCCCCCTATCTAGAGAACATGCCTTTCTAATGGCTACTGATACCCCTCTGAACTTACTGGGTCGTGGTTTATTATGTCAATTTGGCTGCACCATTAATGCACCCCTTATGGGGTATATCTTGATGTACCTGATGCTAATGTTAATACTGTGTTTTCTATGCTACAACAGGTTTCCCCGATCAGTGACCTATGCTTGGCAGTTGCTCCTGGCACTGGGACGCCAGGGGGACCAGCTAAAGTGAGAGCACCCACATGTTCCAGAGAGCTTACTCCTACAGAGTTTGCTTGCGCCTTCTCCCTTTACAGAGATTCTCTCTGTTCCAAACTCCCCACGCATTGCAATGAACTGGACGATTACTTGTCCACAATTCTTAATCTGGCCTCCGCTTTGGCAGCATGGTTTCTATCAATACCACACACACTTCGCCTCCGAAGTTGCAGCCCGCCTCTCACAGTTTAACGAGGCCACCTACTGGGGGGCTCTCAACAACGAGATTTACTGCCGCATCTTCGCTGCCCGTGCAGCCCTCACATGCCCCATCTCACCCAGCCTCTTCTCGCTAAAGAAGTTAAGGAAGGCTCCATGTCTTCCATCCTCCATTTCCTAACTCCGCATCAGCATCGGTGTCACATCAGTATCACAACCAGGAAATACTCCGGCAAGAAACGCACCATTATCGATCTTTTAGCACCCCATGGTAGTACCATTCCCAGCACCAATAGCTTGATCCCGAGCGAAGAATTTTCTCTCCACTACGTTAATAAACCCACTCACCAGCGCCTTCAAAGTCCCCCTACCTACCCCCGAATTCTCCCCCCCCCCCCCCCCGTCATCACCACCCCCCTGGCCTGGCCACTCCGACTTCAGTCTTCTCCGACCTCGGAGTTACATCATCCGCAGAGAAAACAGAGGGCCCCTCCTCGCCAAACTCTGTCTGTGGCTCAACCTTCTCGCTAATCGGAACGGAATCACTTTCTTCTACGACGACCAACGGACTCACCCACATGACATCCATCTGTACATTGACGCTTCTCCCTTCAGTCGTTTTTGGGGGCTTCGACAACGGAAGATGGTTTGAAGCAGTACGGCCCCCAGAGCTTGCAAACGAATGCCAGGTCGCTTCCCCGTGCTCTTGAGATCTTACCTATATACCTATATCAGTCGTAGACACAATTAACAAGGACGCTCCAACTCCCCATCCATCATGCAATTCATACAGAGCCTCATCCGGCACTCCGTCACACATCAATATGTTCTCCGCGCAGCTCACGTTCCCGGTCAACACTATCGCTGACTCTCTTTCCTGCTTCCCATTGCAGAAGTTCCGAAGCTTGGCACCTCACATCGATACCTTCCCAAAGCCATTCCTCCATATCACCCTCAACCCCCTCGTCCTACTTGACAACTCAGAAAAGCTTCCAGCTCTTCTACGACCAATACAACACAACGTTTCTGTCGTTCAAGCTTATCACCTTGACTCTTTCATCACTTACGCCCATTCCATCAGGGCAATCCAAACACACCATCAAAGCGTACCTTAGCGGTACCAGCTTCTTCTCCAAGCTATAACCGGCAATTCGGGCCTGGCCACCAACCATCCCCAGATAACTTCCCTCATTAAAGGACTCCCACGTCAAGAGCCAGCCACAAACCCTCATTGTCTTCCTCTTACTGTCGACTTGCAGTCCACCTGCCTCCGCACGATCCGTTCCAGGTACGGCACTACTCAAGTCGCCCAACCTCGGAAGCCATGTTCTTGCTCACCTCGTTGGTTTCCTCAGATGCTCCGCATTCACCTACTCAACCATTCGCTTCGACTCAAGCCGTCATGCTGGCGTTTTCGACTCGTCTTGCTTTTCAGACGACATCATGGTGCTCCACTTACAGCTAACCAAAACCAATCAATTCGGTCCGCCCACGCCCGTCTTCTGCTTCAAGGTCCAATTACCACTGAATCCCTTCAAAACCTCGCAATCCCGCAAATCTCAGTGCACAACACGGCAGATCCCTTCTTCATTTCTGAGTCCGGCCAAGTGGCTACACGATTCTAGTCCCAAGTGGCTACATGATTCTAGTCCCACCATCACTTTCGCCTCATGCTCTCATTGTCTGGTATTTGGCCCGACAACTACTCCGGGCACACCTTCAGAATCGGAGCGGCCACTTCGGCCTCCCGTAGTGGCATCCCAGAACACTTCATACGTCCCGTGGGCCGCCGGTCCTCCCAAACGTACGGCCGCTACATCCATTCAGATCTCAAAGATCTCAAATCCGTCCTCTTTTTAAGTAATTGGAGGTTGTGGGGGGTCCGTCGCTGCCCGGGAGTGGCGGCGGATTCTCTACAAGAATCCCCACAACGCACTCAAACGCTCAAGAACCAAGATCTTCGACACTTCATTCTCTTTGTCAATAATAATAAATCCCTAAACACATCTCGTTGACGGTGTGGTCCTTGCTAGTGAACCTCCTTTCTTCACTACCTCCCACCTCTTTTACGTAATCATTTTTCCATTCTTCTTTCCCTCCTTTACCTCCTCCTTCTCTACCTTCACCAATACTCTTCATCCTCCTTCTCGTCCCTGACCGTTTCTTCCCTGTGCTCCTAGGTTTCTCCATCTCCTACTTTCCTCCTCTACATTTCCTCCTGTCGTCTTCTACTCCTTTCCTTCACCACCTTTTCCTCTCAACTTTATCTTTTCCCTCTCTATCCCCTACTTTCCTGTATCTTCTCCTCTACCTCCTCCCTCCCTCCAGCTGGGTATGAGACGCTGACGGTCACTGACCGAGCCATGGGATTTCACCAGTTGCTAGTGAGAATGGGTTTGTTCTTCTTAAAGCAGCTAATGTCGCCTGCAAGGCCTCCAGCAGAGACGCTCAGCAGAAAAACAACGTCACTTCTTTCTAACTCCACACCAACAGATTCCTTTCACTTTCAAACGTGTAGTGTTTAGCCTCAGCCAACACTGACTCATGTAACTCTCATAGGCTGTGAAAGTCCCCAACACCTGTAAACAGACATGACCGCTGCCACCGCTGAGGCTCATTATCACCATGACCCGCTTTTCACACCTGGAGCTTAAATACTACGGCTTGACAGAATAATTCATAAGTCATCTTCTATTCAAGACTGGCGCCCTGTCCAGGGTGTACCCTGCCTTCGCCCAATGATAGCTGGGATCGTCTGCAGCCCCCCCGTGACCCTGAATACAGGATAAGCGGTAGAAAATGGATGGATGGATGGATCTTCTATTCATTGAATAAAGCAAACTGCTTATAAGGAAGAAGATATTTGCCATAATCTACTTATTAGAAGCTCTGATCAATGCAACATCTGATCATAGTGGCTATTTCTTCTGTAGCCAGCAGCAGCTGAGAGGATTCATGCCGTCACACCTCATGCCTGCTGATATGGATACTTGTTCGGGGCTGCTAATGAAGCCATGTGTAGCACTGTGAGTGTGTGTGTGTGTGTGTGCAGATACAACAGCCGTGCAGAGATGAGATCTCATTTATCCCACGGAGGAGCCACAGCCGCTATGTGCACTCGTCTCATTATTAATCTGAAGCATTTTAAAGGCCGTGATCGCAGCCATTCGTCATGATTACTGCTGCGGCTGCCATCTAAACACAGATTACAGCGGAGTCACAGGCCACAGGTAAATATGTAGCAAAGAGGTTCTAAACCCAGTTACAGTGATGGAGAGACCCAGAGAGCATGGCAGGCAGGTCAAATCTCATTTTTCCGTTTCCCCCCTCATACTCTAAAAAGTAGCTGCAGAGAATCATGATACACAAAAAGGAAACATGAGCTGCAACATGTTCCTCATTAGAGCTCAGACATGAAGACAATACTGTTACTGAAGCTGAGTTCCACACTTCTGGACTGTTGTGATATTTGGATTTCCTTACAAACACAGCACTTGTAAATTAATCATTGATTGATTAATCCTGCATGTTGTGTGATAAAGCCGCAAATGTTGGAAGTGCAGCCCCAGATCTAATTTAATCCTGTGATGCCGAACGTTCTCCTTAAGAAATCAGAAAAAGAAGTCCTACATAGGAGGATTCATACAAACCAGCCTCATTGCAGTTCGTGAAATAGACACATTTAAACTGATTGGTGCACACGCCCCGATCACAGAGACACGTCGTTTGAAACATGTCAACCATTTTTAGATGCACATAAATGATAAAAAATATATTCTCTACCTTTCAGCAGCAGGCATACCTCTCCTCAATGGCACACTTGGCCAGATCAAGCCCACTCCCACACCGACTCAATAGGCTCATCAGCTCAATCAAAAGCTCATTTAGATCGACTCACAATCAATGAATTGTGATGAGTTGGGATTGAAAAAGATGTACACCTGCAAAACCATACTTTCCCTCGGACACAGCACACACTCCTCACACACACTCCTTGATTTGTTCTACTTTTGATCTTTGCTGAAACCATCATCATATAAGTGGACGCACACACACCGCCGCTCCCCAACATACATGTTACAGCTGATGAATTTCAAACACACCCTCTACAATCTAATTAATGTCAGCGCCCCTGGCTGCAATAACATTTTAATCAGCGAGTCTGATTCCCTCACAGTGACCGTCGAGGAGAAAGCAGCGGAGACCCGGCTGTAATTACATCAAGAGTCAATTACATGACCTCCTGTTGGCTCATCAACACACAGCCACTCGGGAGCACGGCAAGTTTAATAACCAGCAGTTCAAAAACCACAGTGGCTGAACTCCATCAGTCAGTCAGGACACATTTGCAGGTTTTAATTAACCTCAGTTGATTTTCAAAGCAAAAGCCTCAGATTTCCCTCCAGTTTACTGGCTGTATCGGCTCACCGGCGTTCCTACCTGACTCTCTGGAGATCTGGACGAAGGCCTCCACGCCACTCTCACCATAGTTTCCTTCGGAGGCGAGCGTTGACACGTAGTTCCAGCCCATCGCTGTGACAATGTCCAGCATGGCCTGAGCCTGGTAGGAGTCTGGAGGAACCACACGGGAGAAGAAGTCGTAGCGGGTGTTGTCACTGAGCTCCGGAGCCGTCGAGGCATAGCTGATCTGAGGGATCTGTGGAGACACGGCAAGGGTTTACCGTTAGTTTCCAACAATGGAATCAACCGGCACTCTTGGGCATACTTTAAACTGTTTAGATGACATTGAATATAAAAACAGCAAAAAAATTGAAACACCATCAGAGTGTAGTGATTGTGGTGTCACTCTTTTTTCAGTCACCTCTCTTTCTGTAATGACTGCAAGGTCATAGTGTAGTTGATGAAACTGAACACTTCATGCAGGTATTTACTAAAAAGGGAGGGACGGATTAGGGGTGTTGAAATATACCAGTATTGACACGAACCATGCTATTTAAAATGAAATAATAGGTACTCAGCACCTCGTCCTGCTGCTGGCACCCCCATGGTGAAGAATTTTAAAAATATGCTGGCCACAAGAAAACCAATTTTAGAAGGTGCCTGCAGGTGACTCATTGGCTCCCTGCAGACGAGCAGGCGTTCCAAGGAGAAAGGCATTAAGGGGGCAAGAAGGCTGCACACCTGTTGATATGCATATTTAAATTCTACACTATGAGTGTATTGTGGTTGTATTGTTACTTTTAACAAGTAAAGCACGTTTTTCTCCTCTGAGGCAGCTGAGAGTAGAAAACATCAGCAGCAGAGTTTTTAGTGTCCCAGAACATCCTGCAGCGTATTTGTTGAGATTTAAACGGGTCAGGTTTTGAACCTTAAATCCCAGCTTTCCTCTCGCCGCTTCCTGTTGCTCAGTTTCTTGTCAGAGTGGAGTAGTTAGCAGGGTCTGCTGTGTGAATCAGGCCGACAGATCGGGTCATATATCCTGCAACAGGCAGGCCCAGCGGGGCAGGATAATGGTCCTTTAGAGAAGGCTTGAAGTGCTGATTGATTTCACTTCAGTCACAGGCCGGCGTGTTGGGCCGAGCACGCCTCATCAGGGTTCACAGAGGAGGATGAGGAGGGAGGAAGACGGCTGGCTGAGGGCCTGACAGCAATACAAATGTCACTTGCCGCGCCTCGCTGAGCGACAGGCGGCAAATTAAAGACCAGCACTGTAAATACAAGCATGTCTAAGAGCTGTCGCTATCAGAGTGCTGCAGGTTTAACCATCAGAGCGGAGCTTTATTTACAACACAAAGAACATGTCTGAGCTTCCCACGCTTCACTGCGTGATGATGTTTTAGAGATCTTTTATGTTGGATGTGTGTTACAGATTTCTTTGGGATTCACAAGTCCTATTCCACGTGAGATGTCGAGTCCTGAATTATGTTTAAGTGGTTTCTGATCTGCATCGACAGGACGACATCCTCTTCTGATCTGACTCCATTATGATGGTTTGGTTGACGTTTTGACAAAAACGTTATTGGTCATCAGGGTTACAATAATAACCACACCTGCTTTCTTTGAACCATGACCACAGTCATTCATTAACCTGAAAGGCACACTTCACCTATGGAAACAGGAATCTGGATTGAAAGTGGGTCATATATGTCGTCGGCGAGAGTACCAGGCTGGCACTCTGGCGGCCGGCAGTCTGGTCCCATCACTGATCTGTAATATGTCTGTAGTATTAGTGGGTCCCACCACTGGTCTGTAACAGGTCTGTAGTTTCAGTGGGTCCCGCCACTGGTCTGTAATAGGTCTGTAGTCTCAGTGGGTCCCACCACTGGTCTGTAATATGTCTGTAGTATTAGTGGGTCCCACCACTGGTCTGTAACAGGTCTGTAGTTTCAGTGGGTCCCGCCACTGGTCTGTAATAGGTCTGTAGTCTCAGTGGGTCCCACCACTGGTCTGTAACAGGTCTGTAGTCTGAGTGGGTCCCACCACTGGTCTGTAATATGTCTGTAGTATTAGTGGGTCCCACCACTGGTCTGTAACAGGTCTGTAGTTTCAGTGGGTCCCGCCACTGGTCTGTAATAGGTCTGTAGTCTCAGTGGGTCCCACCACTGGTCTGTAATATGTCTGTAATAATAGTGGGTCCCACCACTGGTCTGTAACAGGTCTGTAGTTTCAGTGGGTCCCGCCACTGGTCTGTAATAGGTCTGTAGTTTCAGTGGGTCCCGCCACTGGTCTGTAATAGGTCTGTAGTCTCAGTGGGTCCCACCACTGGTCTGTAATATGTCTGTAGTATTAGTGGGTCCCACCACTGGTCTGTAACAGGTCTGTAGTTTCAGTGGGTCCCGCCACTGGTCTGTAATAGGTCTGTAGTCTCAGTGGGTCCCACCACTGGTCTGTAATATGTCTGTAGTATTAGTGGGTCCCACCACTGGCCTCTAACAGGTCTGTAGTTTCAGTGGGTCCCGCCACTGGTCTGTAATAGGTCTGTAGTCTCAGTGGGTCCCACCACTAGTCTGTAACAGGTCTGTAGTCTGAGTGGGTCCCACCACTGGTCTGTAATATGTCTGTAGTATTAGTGGGTCCCACCACTGGTCTGTAACAGGTCTGTAGTTTCAGTGGGTCCCGCCACTGGTGTTAAGAAGACGTTTACCCCTCTCTTTGGCCGAGGGAAGCTTGGGCAGGGCCACAGTGAGCTATCTTACTGAGCCGGTCCACAACCATCAGGACTGCAGTCCATTGGATAGTGGTAGACCGGTAACAACGTCAAAGGAGACGTGAGACTAGGGGCAGAGGCCAGCAGGAGCTTGGTGGGATGGCTTGTGATGGTTGCAGGAGAGCCCGGAAGCATGGGCCCACTGGAGGTCATCAAACCTTCAAGTCAGTATGAAAATTAGATACAATACAACGGCATCAGATTATGAAAGTAGTTTTTAGTCACGCTTGTTCTACATGGTATTAAAGAAATTGCTCAGAGAAATGGAGCTTGTGCCCTACTGGTGGATTCTGAAAGACTTCCTACTACGACTGCAGGGATGCAATTTTAATTAAAAGCCTAATTGGACACTCTGCCATTCAGCTTGCAACACCATCACAGCTCCATCCTCACAACAACGGTACAATCACCGCTCAACAACACAAAGCAAGCTGCTCAACACAGGAAAGCAAAAAAGGAGAAAAAAAGCTCACAACATCTGAGTAGTTCTGAAGCACTATCTGCAATTTAGAGCATTATAAGAAAATTCACTTTCTAACTCATCAAGGCTGACAACATGAATACATTTTTTTAAATTCAGTTGGAAGTCTCAAAGGTTCCAGAGATCAATTGAAATTAGTTGAATTTATCAAACTGGATTTGGGGGAAATGAGTAGGAGACGGCAGTCTTATCCATGCAATCATTTAGATCATTTAGAGAACAAAATAGATTTGTTTTGAAAAGAGGAAGTGTAAACTGAGTTTTAGTTCAAAGGGAGATAGGCTTACTACATCTGCTCAGAATGTTCTCCGGTATGTGATCATAGTTATTTCTGTAAAATTGTCATAATTAGCATATGGAGTCTTGAGTTATAGTTTTGTGAGTTATAGTGACTTTTGACTCCCTCTGTTGGACATTTGTGCCAAATTCCCTCTGCGTTTGTAAAAACATCCAGACAACCTGAAACATAAGGCCTCCAGCCAGCGCAGCGGCAAAATAATGCTTTTAATGTTTGGCTGCATTTATTATTAAAGCAAAAGGGAACAAAGTGCAAGGGAAACTGACTTGACAAAAACAATTTGGCTTTGGGCTTGATTATAGACATAATGTGCAGTGTGGAGGCGACTGGAGAGTAAAACTCCTTGGACAGAGTGGGTCACATGAAGTGGTCCTGGCAGACACCACTAGATGGTGCCCTGATTGATGGTGTCCATGTCAGCGCTAATTACCCTCAACACCAGACCTTTTCTTGGAGTGGGATCAGACCCCGGTCTCACACTGAGGACAGACATTTGTGTGCAGACATGTTTACATCAGAGGACAGGCTCCCTGGATTCTGCCGTCTCAGCGTGTTTCCCACGACACTGATTGATGCTAGTCATTCCTACGACAGCCACAAGCTTTCGGCTCGGCTGATCAATGACAGAAGAAATCCATCTCTGGCGACAGGACACGTCAATCATTGTCTTGATTGTCTTGTTTAAAGCAAAGCTCTATTTACTGTCATCTGTCTCTTTCCTGGACAATAAACAGCTTCGCCCTCCAGGTAAAATCCAACAGGACTCCTGCTGTCGCTGCCCTGTTTCTCAGCAACTCAGTCACAATAATATTTCTTTCTCAATTTATAGTATTTTTTGGCCAAATCATGGTGATTTTCGTGGAAGCCATTTTATTGCTTAAACCTATGTATGTTATACATGTAGTTATGTAGTTTTGTTCATTAACCCATCCATCCATCCATTGTCTACCGCTTATCCTGTATTCAGGGTTGCGGGGGGGCTGGAGCCGATCCCAGCTGTCATTGGGTGAAGGCAGGGTACACCCTGGACAGGTCGCCAGTCTATCACAGGGCTAACATGTAGAGACAGACAGGTAACCAGTCTATCACAGGGCTGACATGTAGAGACAGACAGGTAACCAGTCTATCACAGGGCTAACATGTAGAGACAGACAGGTAACCAGTCTGTCACAGGGCTGACATGTAGAGACAGAGAGGTAACCAGTCTATCACAGGGCCGACATGTAGAGACAGACAGGTAACCAGTCTATCACAGGGCCGACATGTAGAGACAGACAGGTAACCAGTCTATCACAGGGCCGACATGTAGAGACAGACAGGTAACCAGTCTATCACAGGGCCGACATGTAGAGACAGACAGGTAACCAGTCTATCACAGGGAGACATGTAGAGACAGACAGGTAACCAGTCTATCACAGGGCAGACATGTAGAGACAGACAGGTAACCAGTCTATCACAGGGCTGACATGTAGAGACAGAGCAGGTAACCAGTCTATCACAGGGCCAGACATGTAGAGACAGACAGGTAACCAGTCTATCACAGGGCTCGACATGTAGAGACAGACAGGTAACCAGTCTATCACAGGGCCGACATGTAGAGACAGACAGGTAACCAGTCTATCACAGGGCCGACATGTAGAGACAGACAGGTAACCAGTCTATCACAGGGCCAACATGTAGAGACAGACAGGTAACCAGTCTATCACAGGGCAGACATGTAGAGACAGACAGGTAACCAGTCTATCACAGGGCTAACATGTAGAGACAGACAGGTAACCAGTCTATCACAGGGCTGACATGTAGAGACAGACAGGTAACCAGTCTATCACAGGGCTGACATGTAGAGACAGACAGGTAACCAGTCTATCACAGGGCAACATGTAGAGACAGACAGGTAACCAGTCTATCACAGGGCCGACATGTAGAGACAGACAGGTAACCAGTCTATCACAGGGCCGACATGTAGAGACAGACAGGTAACCAGTCTATCACAGGGCTCAGACATGTAGAGACAGACAGGTAACCAGTCTATCACAGGGCCGACATGTAGAGACAGACAGGTAACCAGTCTATCACAGGGCCGACATGTAGAGACAGACAGGTAACCAGTCTATCACAGGGCCGACATGTAGAGACAGACAGGTAACCAGTCCTATCACAGGGCTGACATGTAGAGACAGACAGGTAACCAGTCTATCACAGGGCTACATGTAGAGACAGACAGGTAACCAGTCTATCACAGGGCTGACATGTAGAGACAGACAGGTAACCAGTCTATCACAGGGCCGACATGTAGAGACAGACAGGTAACCAGTCTATCACAGGGCCGACATGTAGAGACAGACAGGTAACCAGTCTATCACAGGGCCGACATGTAGAGACAGACAGGTAACCAGTCTATCACAGGGCCGACATGTAGAGACAGACAGGTAACCAGTCTATCACAGGGCCGACATGTAGAGACAGACAGGTAACCAGTCTATCAGAGGGCTGACATGTAGAGACAGACAGGTAACCAGTCTATCACAGGGCCGACATGTAGAGACAGACAGGTAACCAGTCTATCAGAGGGCTGACATGTAGAGACAGACAGGTAACCAGTCTATCACAGGGCCGACATGTAGAGACAGACAGGTAACCAGTCTATCACAGGGCCGACATGTAGAGACAGACAGGTAACCAGTCTATCACAGGGCTGACATGTAGAGACAGACAGGTAACCAGTCTATCACAGGGCCGACATGTAGAGACAGACAGGTAACCAGTCTATCACAGGGACGACATGTAGAGACAGACAGGTAAGCAGTCTATCACAGGGCTGACATGTAGAGACAGACAGGTAACCAGTCTATCACAGGGAGACATGTAGAGACAGACAGGTAACCAGTCTATCACAGGGCTGACATGTAGAGACAGAAGGGTAAGCAGTCTATCACAGGGCTGACATGTAGAGACAGAAGGGTAACCAGTCTATCACAGGGCTGACATGTAGAGACAGACAACCATTCACGCTCACATTAACACCTACGGGCAATTAAGAGTCATCAATGAACCTATCCCCATCCTGCATGTCTTTGGACTGTGGGAGGAAGCTGGAGAACCCGGAGAGAACATGCAAACTCCACACAGAAGGAACCCGGGGCCGACCCGGGATTCGAACCCTGGACCCTCTCTGTCGCTACCCACTACACCACCGTGCAGCATGTTCATTCACCATTTGTTTGAAATGTGTCGGGAAACGAGTGAGGGTCCAGTTTGTAACGTCCTGTCTGTTTTCCTGTTAAGTTATTCATTTTGGTCCCGTCTCATGTTGTCCTGTCATTTCCTGTTTTATTTTGAAGTAATGTTTCCTCCCTCCCGTTTCAGGTGTTTTTGCTTCCTGCCCTCATGTTCCTGCGTCTGTGATTGTCTAACCCCGCCCTGATTGTTTCCATCTGTTTCCCATTACCCTGTGTATATATTTGTCAGCGTCTTCCCCTTAGGGGTATTCCATCAAACTAGCTAAGCGCAAAGCCGGGCTAATTTCGATCAGCCTTGCTACCTTTAGCGAGAGTTGCGTTCCATCAACGTGACTTGAGGCACTCTCCGCTAAGTAACCATGGGGTTACTTAGCGGACCAAACTATCCAACCAAACTAGCCTGCTCCGGGGCAGGCTAACCATCAGGCTTACTTTAGCAGGGGTTTCAGAGAAGTCCGTCTGTCGGAAACAACTGTACCAGCAGAAGGTTCCGCCAAGCCTAGTCCTCGTGATTTCGTCACGTGAAATTACCAAAATTACATATATGAAGTACAAACAAGACTATATTTTCATCAAGCGTCTAAGAATACATGCTTGCAATTAATATGAATAAATCGTTTATTTTGTTTAAGACCGACTGGCCATACCTTCATCTAAGACCCCCAGTTGGGTGAGTGGTGATGCACCTGCCCTTGAACATGGATGGTTCACATCCCGGCGAGGACATCTCATGTGTTTTTTTGTTGTGTTTTTTTGCCTGTATAATTGTCTTTAGATCAGAGAATTAGACCAACATTTTACCTTAACTATGATAAATATGTCATACAATTTCCCCAGAACCCAAATATAACTTGCAAAAACATGATAGGATAAAGATGTTATTATTAATAGCATGATATAGATCCCAATGACAAAGGCATTGCTGCATGCAATTTTCAGCCACATGAATTCCTCTCAGGTGAGTTCATTATTAGGTTCATTGAATTGTTGAGATAAATGGGTTGGTCAACGTAGATGCATTTACTAGGCCTGTCTAAAAAAAAAAAAAAGAGAGAAAGAGACAGAGAGAAAGAGAGAGAGAGAGTTCCGGTCAAAGAAAGAAGTTTCATAAAGTTCCATAGTCGGGAATTGAACCGTTGCCTGCCACATGCAAAGCCGGCACGTTACCTCTACACTATCCTCACATTCAAGAACTTGTTGTCAGTGTTATATTAGAACATGTTACTCTTAACGGTACTTCCGTTTTTAATCACTCGGTAATTCTTGTCCAAGCAGCCTCGTGATTTTTATTTATCACTACAGTATTCCCTTTTTTGGTTATGATGGGTTTGTACTCCTCATACAGTTCCATCAATAATTTTTTCTCTGGTCTTTTCTGCCATTTTCTCGATGATTCGACATTCCTGGTTCTGGTCTGGCTTCTTATCCCGTAAACGTGTGAAACACGACAACGTTAACCTGGCTTGAATTAGCCTCAACAAGGCGCGGCTGAAATGCGTTAATGGAACGGGTTTAGCTGCAAGTGGAAGTTGGCGTTAGTTCTAACCAGGCTTAACCAGGTAAGCGCCGCTTTAATTAGCGAGTTTGGTGGAATACCCCTCTTGTCCTTTGCCAGTTTGTCATGTGTTCACCCGTGCATACTCGCGTTCTTGTCCTTGTCCTGTCGGTTCCTGAGCTGAAGGGTTTGTTTTGCTACTTTGCTTCTCCTAAGTTGTTACTTTCTAGCCTTAGTTCCTCTGTTCTTTTTCCAGAGTGATTTTCAGTTTGTTTTCTCCTTTGTTTTTTCTGTCAGTTTTCTAGCTCAGTGATTTTCAGTTCCTTTCCTTAGACTAGCCTGCCTCAGTGCCTGAGTTTTTCTGTTTACTTACCAGCCAGTGTATTATTATATTGTCTTTATTTAATACATTTCTATTTTTTACTTTGACTACTTTGTACCGAGTCGTGCTTCTGGGTTCAGATCCTGAGTCAGGCCTTGTCACAGTTGAGTTGTATGGGAACATTTGTTTTTGATTACAATGAAATAGTATAGCTCAAATTAAAAACCAGTGATGCTGTTGGTCATAGGCACGTCGTCACAGCAGACTGATTTCAGTCATGATAAGGTATCTTTAATGCCTTCTATCTTCCGTTGCTTAGTCTATCATACACCCTTTTCAACAGATCAGTGTGTTAAAGCTAACATACTGTATGTCTGAAACCACGCCAGACAAACATTTCATCACTATTCATTCCGTTGTTTGGAATTCCGCTTTATGAAATGATTGCTCCAAAGTTGTCAGGATTGCTTTGTGTAAACCGCATGTATGAAGTATTTTCATAAGGTTCTTGCAAACCCCTACCACCATGGTAGTCTTGGACAAATCAATGATAAGTCCTCTTTGCCTACCTGCTCCTTCTTGTGCCTGCCCTAAAGAGCATCAATTGTCTCCCTATAACAACACCGCTTATGCTTTCATGGATATCTCAATAAAAAGGAGTTGATTCTGCCATCTCAGTAAATGTATTTAAAAATATGCAACATGACAATCTTTTTGCACAGCATCACCCAACGGGTCATGGCTTGTATTTGTCTCATCTGAATGCAGCTGAATGTGCATTATGTTCTCCTATATATATGTAGTCCTGTGACCCTTATTTACCTTATTTTCATTCATATCATGCAGACATTAAAATATTTGTTGTTAATAACAGTTATATGTTAAATATTCATTCTATATACAGTTAAAAGTCACAGCAGAAGAAGTGTGGTGTTCTACAATGATTCATGGTTGGTTGTCTGCACAAGTACCCAAAGACCACATTTGTTTTTGGGGCAGTGAAGCATCTTTTATTCTCTCACCTCTGTTACTAAGTTTGTAGTCCTGAACCAATCCTGTCCTCACTAGGGTTGCACATCTCTCTGTGATAAACGGTTCGATATGCATCTAGATACACAGGTTACGATTTGATTCAAAAACGATATCCTTTTATTACAGACTGATTCGATTCGAATCGATTCCATACAGTGTAAGAACGATATGATTCGATTCTATGGTTAATATTTGTTGTAGATATTTTATAAAATAAAGAAGCCGATTCTATGAAAGTGACAGTACAATAGTTTCTTTTCAAATATGTAAAATACCACATATCCCCAAACATTGTGGCTGTATGGCACTGGCAAAAAATAAAAAACAGAACAACAAAATCACACGTCAATGTATTTATTTTTAGACATGGACCAAAAAAAAGTCTGTCTGAATCATTGGATGGCGGTCACAGGACAGTGTCGTGGACGCTACCCGTGCTGCGGCCGCCTCTTGTGGCGCAAGTTGAGACACAAGCGATCGACATTCAAAGCCGTCGTGGAGTGCCTGCGGTCACACGGCAGTGTCGCAGCCGCCTACCTGTGCTGCGCCCGCCTCTCCACCTCCACCTCCTCCATGTTCCGTGTTGTCCCTGGTTTATAACTCATACCAGCTAGCCAGCTACGGCGTTTCGCGGGCAGCTTCAGCTCTCGCGTTGGTTTAGAGACGCTGGTGTAATGCCGCCCATAGATATGATGCCGCTGACCGCTTCAAAGTCTTGCGATACCCTATCCATGACTCTGTAACCGATTCATCTAGGAATCCATTGATAATTCGTATCGATTGAGGAGTCTGCTACCGATGCAGCCGTATCTCTCACTTGTTGAACCGAATACCTGGTCGCATCGGTTCATCTTCGGTTCAACCCTAGTCCTTACCTTGTTCAAGGAGGAGGTGCTTAGTGTCACCTCCGTGCCGCTGCAAGGTTAGCAACAGCAGAATCTGTCTTCTTTGCATCGGAGCAGGATAACTGTAATGCTAAGAGTAAAATAACACTCCTGGGTCATTCCATGAAAATGGTCACTTTCCTGTCCCTGCATTACTCACCAGGAAAAACACTCAAAAGTGTGAAACAATGACACTAAATATACATGTTTTGTTGTAATTGAAGTGTATTCTTGTTATTAAACCATACAAAAGACAGTTATAATGAACATTTTTTTATATATTTCTTGAAGAGCACGGTTGGCGCCATGAATTTGGCTTGTTCCTTGGGTAAGGAGTCATGGTTTAGTGACATATTTTGAATTTAAATTAATGTTTTTCTCCTGTTTTTAAGATCATAATACAAAGTAAAGTGTTATAGTTATTTAGTATAATACAAAAAAATGAAAATATAAATTAATAATTAAAATAGTTTACAAAAAATAGCTGTCCCTTGATTTCATGTCACTGGTGTTACTTTTTGTAAAAACCTTTATTTTGAAAAACTGCTGCATCCTTGTAAAAATCTTCTTGGGTCAAGAGGTCATTGGAGGCGTGTCCATTTTGAAGAGCACATGGTAAGACAGCACCTTCTCTTCATATCTTGACAATTTTAAGAATTAACTAGTAATTTCAGGTGAGGACTTAAGATGTGTCACTGGTGTTATAGAGTTTAGAGTAAGGGGAAAGGTAATTTGATTGAAATAATTGATCAAATTGTATGATTAGCTGATATATTTATAAATTAAGAAGTGTAGTATTGCCTGCAATGTCCACCATCTTGAATAGGCCATCTTGTCTGTCGATGTGTCACTGGTGTTATTGTTCTTGTTAGTAACACCAGTGACCAGTGGGTAACACCAGTGACGATCATTAGCATCACTAATCCCTTGCCCCCAAATAAATAGATAGGTCAGCATTTACATAAAACAGACTTATTAGCATTTCATTCCTGTTTTCCTGTTTCAATATTGTAACCATATGACTTTCCTTTGTATAGATATGGCAAAGTTGAGTGCTGCTGAAAAGCAAAGACTGTATAGACAGCGCAGGGATGCTGACCCAGAGCGCAGAGCAGCCTACCTTAAAAAAAAAAAAAAAAAACGTACTTAAATGATTTAGAAACTCAAAAAAGAAAGACAGTAAAGGACCTCACAGAAAGGGAGAAAAGAGGAGAGCGGAAGAAATGGCGGGCCAGGCAGGCAAAGCACAGAGAGAAAGTCAGAACAGAAAAAACTGTGTTGACCCCTCCATCCACTCCAGACAGTGAACCCAGAAGTTCAAGGTCAGAATTAAGACAGTGTAACTGCAAGCTGACACACACACACACACATACCAAACAAACGAAGGTCTACACAATATTTGTCACATGGCTATAGAATGTATTTTTGTTTCAACAAGCAACACAGGCTATACTAGAAATCTAGTACTATTACATTGAAATCCATATGTCTGTGTTACAGACAACAAATCCATGGGCGGAGAGTGCACAGGAGAGAAGGACAGAAATGGCGAAGAAAATGTCAGGAGTTGCAAGAGAAGTTGGAAAAGCGCAAAAGACTACACGACAAATACAAAAAACGTTGGCATCGTTTGCAGGGTAAAGGTCGAGACATTGACAGCCCAAGAAAGAAGGCAAGAGCTACACTACAAGGCAGTCCTAGGAAAACTCTCATCTTCCACTATGCTCTCTTAGGGGAGCTAAGAGCAAAGTACAAAGCAGCCAAAGCCAACAAAGACAAAAAGGCATTTGTAAATATACTATCAGGAAAGCTCATCAGGAAATACAAATACATAAAGTTGTGTGAGCAGAGCATTGGTTTTTCATACAAGGCCTTGAAGCCACGAGCCCCTTGCCGCCAAACAAACTGGAGAGCAACCCAGAAAGCTGTAAAACAGTTGTACCTTAGAGATGACGTGAGCAGGCAAACTTCTGGCAAGAAAAACACCATCACACCGAGGAAAATAAAGAAACAGCGCAGACTCCTTTGTGACACACGGAAAAATTTGTTGCTGAGCATGGGCAAGTCTCCTATTCCTTCTTCTGCAGGGAGAAACCGTTCTGGGTTGTGACACCAAAGGAGAGAGACAGAGATACTTGCCGATGCAAGACTCATGAGAACTTGCAGTTCATTGTGGACAAAATGCACAAAGTTGGTCTTTTAGCTTCCAACAATCTTGAGGAGATAGCAGATAGCACAGTCTGCAACAATTCAAAAGCATGTGCCTATTGTGAATGTAAAGACTGTGAAACCTCCACTGTGCCACTGACCAGATCCCAGTCCAACACAGAGGTGTCTCTCATGCAGCGGTGCCTGGAGAAGACAGAAAGAGCAGGTGAAGACGCAAAAGGCAGCTTCATCACTGTAAAAAAAGATATAGCCCTAACAGAAGAAGATCTGGTGACCGAATTTGAAGATAGACTCTTAAAATTCAGGGGACATCTGTTCAACATCAGATGGCAGTGCAGTATCTACCGGACCCTCCGAGAAAACCTGACTAATGACTGCCTGATCAAAGTTTGACACTGTTATCACTGCATATTTAAAGGTCAACAGTGAACCAGTTAACTCATTTCCAAAGACTTTGTAATAAATAAGGCTGGTTGTTTCAACTCAATCCTAGGTTAACACAAACTTTTATTTTTAAGGGGAAGTACCAAATTTTGTGTTTACTTCTAACCAGTTATTGGAGGCACCGCCAAGTTATTTTTTTATCACTAACCCAGTTATCACGGGTACAAAGCGCCATTTTAAGACAAACTCAGGCCCCGTCCCATTGTACTACAACACCCTAATTGTTTAGCAATTAATATTTAGTAGCTACATGGGACTGGGGTTACATATAGATTTTCAGGCTTTATTCTAGGTGACTGCTTTCTCGGTCATCTACTCTGACTATTTATCTAAAAGGAGTTTATTCAGCCTTCGCCCAATGACAGCTGGGATTGGCTCCAGCCCCCCTGAAACCCTGAATACAGGATAAGCGGTAGAAAATGGATGGATGGAGTTTATTCAGTATTCTGTTGAATTCATGTTCATTTATTTTATATAGGCTCACTCAGTGGGAAATCAGTTGTAAGTGGCTCAAAACTGTGAACTATATTTATTAAGTGCTGCTGCTCTTTTTACATTGTTGCTATTTAATATTTGGGAGGTTTCTTAATGTGGTCAGGCAGCAGCAGATGGAGGTCATGGTACTTCATAAAAGAATGCTATTATCTTTCAGTACAGATTATTACCAGAACCAGGACCGCACAGAGCACTGACGTGACACACTGCTGCAGTACGACAAGAGGTTCTCTAAAGGGACTCACTGAAACACACACATTACACACATCGTAATGTGACCTTTGAACAGACGTAGCAGGTAAAACAGATGCTTTTTGAAGCTCAGCTGAGGAAACAGGGTGAACTATAGTTCAGCATGTGATTAAAAAGAAGCTGAAATGAGAACTGATCATGCATGAAGGTCAGAGGAGGGAAATAGAACCTCTTTTTTTGCTTTGAGTGAAGCGAGAGTCTTCAGATGTCTGTGATGTCTTTCAGACGACAAAGTCACAGCACAAAAAAAATATCTAAATAGATATCTAAATATCTATACAGTCCATGATATGATTGCCATGTTCATCATAAGGACACAAGTGTTAGGGCCCTAGTTTCGTGGCGCAGCGCAAGGTGGCACAGGGTGGCGCAGGGTGGCAGTGCAATGCAAGTTTCGACCAGCCGCAGCCTTGCGCACGGTCAGTTTGGCAGTTTGGTGGATCGCCTGCACCAAGATGGGTGTGGTGGCGCAGCAGGGGGAGGCGTCACAGATTCAGCTTGGCGTAGCGGAAGTTTTGTGGCAAAAAGCCTCGCCGAGACTGCACCGAAAGCCCGCCAGCTCCAACCTGGTCTACTCTTGGCGCAAGGTGAATTACAGCTGGCGGAGTGGCAGTTTGGCTCACTGGCGCGCAGTGCACACACGTCATCAAGACCTCACAGGCAGGTTTCCACAGTTCCAGGCACATTTAAATGCAATAAATAATCACAACAAACACTATTTAATGCAACTAATTCAATCAACACGTGAATGTATATCTATATAGATTGTCCCGTCACATCTGACGTCAGATCAAAGGCGGATGGCACGCGTAACGGAAACTCAGCCTGACAGAATTAACACAGCTGAAACTTGGAACTCTCGGACCAAAACATCTCCCTCTCTCTCTCCTGTTTTTCATATCTATCCACTGCCAATAATGCATCTATGCCTGAAAAAATCTTTCATCTTTAATCTGGAACCAGAGTTGGGGCTGCAGCTGGTCTGAGGTGTCCCGCCGTTCTGGTGTTGGACGGGGAATCCGGTGCAGCTGTGGAGCGCAGATGATGAAGACGGTGATGATGATGATGAATGGCCCGGCCAGCTCGTGCAGGTGTGTTCTCGCCACTATTATGTCTACTGCTGTGCGCCCTGACCCTGTTTTGTGATAGACATGCCTAAAATGTGCCTACAATTTCTATAGTGATATAATAGTCATTATAGTTATTATGACTATATGCTCGCACAGCGCGTGATGCGCGTGGTGGGAGCGGCGGCGCTGCTTCTGTCATCGGGTTGTCAAGTGACGGAACTTGCACTGAACCTCCCCTAACGCATTAAAGGAGAGGAGAGGAGCTCATTTGATTGGTGAAGATCTGAATCGGCTGTATTAATCCCAGTCCACGCCTCGTCTCCTCCTCGTCTCCCACTCACGCCTTCTTCTCCCTCTTTCCCACTTGCGCGGGTGGGAGTCACGGGAGGCGTGCCTGCGCGAGCCTGCGAAACTTACAAAGTCCAGGCGGACACACCCCGTCGGCGTGGCGCAGGTGCGCTGCGCGCCGACTGCGCCTGGTCTTTGAAACTAGGGCCCTTAATGTCGCTAAGATTTGTTAACATCACGCAGCTAAGGGGTTTCAGTGTTAAAGGAACTTGTGCTGAGTTTTAAGGAACTTTGATGCTCCTATACAGTTTTTTCCTGAACTAAACTGTTGTTTTATTGTGTAAGTAAAACCAAAAACGAAATAAACCTACATTGGAAGTTTATTTTGAAAGCTATGCATAATGAGCTGAACTGTTTCCTCCACACTTTATTTTGAAAAGACAGCATGTAACAAGTGGAAAGTGATGCTTTAGTTGACTGAACCAAACCACATGCAGGATTGAACTTCCGTACATCAAACCTTCCACCCTGACCTCTGACCTCTGACCTTATGTGGTGCATAAATGTAGGTGACATAACATTACCATTTTACCCATACATGCATACATACATAAGCAGCAGCTTCTAGGAGGGCAGCTTGGAACACCAGCTGATCAGAATATTTAAGCACAATTGTGCAAATGGAGACAGTGGACACGCCAACCTCACCCTGACAGAATTGGGAGCAGCTAAAGCTGACAGAACGTCTGGAAAAACTATTTTTGGTGAATATGTAAAGATCATCAGGATACTGCTGCTCTCCAACTGATTCAAAGGCTGTTTTCATCTCTTTGCCGTAATTCTCAGAGTCTGAAATAAAAATCAGAGCCAATGCACAGCTATATTTATTCTATTTTTAGCTCTATTATTCATCTGAGAAAGAAAAGCAGCCAGAAATCGATTGACTGAACTTGTCCTCCTGCTGACTGTCTGAGTTCTGTCCAGTCAGACCTGTCTGATGCTGAGGACACCATGTGATGTGTCCGCTCAGGCTCCGTGTCACAGCCAGCTGGTCCTGATGCAGCTGGCTGACTTTCTAGCCTCCCCCCCAAAAAAGAAAAGAAACAACAGACGCCAGAATATCACCTGGTGTCAACAGCAAGGAGCTGGAGCCTCCATAGACAAACACAATGCCTCATCTCAGCTGGCCAGTCAGCATCCAGGCTGCCCGCTGAGTAAGCAAACAAACACAGCATCCCCTGAACGTCTCGGCTTTGAAGGTATAGTTCACCTAAAAATACATACAAGTCTCTCTTGGGAGTCCCAGAACAAGTTTTCTATTATACCAGAGCGCCCGAAAGTGAAAGAAAATCAGTCCAAACAGAGAACAAATTCCTTCACGGAAGGATAAACTGGAAAATTCTTTGTTTTGAAATCGTTTAGCTTGATTTCCATGAGCCTACAAATGGATATGAAACGCTCGGATCAATGCTGAACCAGAATTTTTTAACGATTTTGAGACGTTTTGCTTGGCCTCCGTCAAAGTCTCTTTGCACTAATATGCTTTTCATGTTTCAGCCTTAATACTATTCGATAGAGAACTTTTCCTGGGATCACAGAGAGCCCGGAGAGGTGAGTATTATATATAATATACCATTTATATTGGTTTTCGTGAATTATTCCTTTACAGTTAGATACCATCTTCACTCAGCTGTAGACGCAGAGCATTCATATCATATCCCCCCTGAGGGGATTATGTAAAGTGCTCAGCTTTAAGGACAGTCCTTCAGTTCAGAAACATTTTCTCCACTCGTGTTAACCAGCTCAGTGAAGTGTGGAGAGGAGCTGCTGCATGATGGATACACAGTCAGATATGAAGGTACATATAATGTGGGTGTTGGAGGCGATTGAGGAATATAATTGATGGAATAACTGTGTGTATCTCATGTGAACGGCTAGCTGTCGTCATCAGTTTGACGAAAGAAGACTTACTTCTCTGAAGTTGCTCCGGTGTTGTTCGAGATGTGGACCTACATTTACATTTCGGGCATTTAGCAGACATTTTTTTCCAACGTGACTTCCTATAAGATACATTTGTCAGAAGAAAGTGAAAGTAAGGATTAAGTAAGTAAGTTTCAAGCACTCCAATTGCTTAACCCATTACTGGTATACAACAAAGATAGCTAGGGTAAGATGCTACACGATGGTACGTACTATGTTTAAGTGCCAGGACGTACTAACATACAAGTTAGTGTGGAATTGTTTTTTTGTGTGCGACCTTTGCTTGCTCTTAGTGATGGCGGTAGCAGCCGTCCAGCTGAGGTAGTTGAGTGGAGCACTCGAGCTTGGGCGTGGGGCCTGACTATCGCTTGGAGGTAGACCGTTGACAGCTTTGTAGGCCAGTACCATTGGACCTAATCTGCAGACTGGTATCACTTCCAGGGAGTCAAATACTGATGCCTGGGCAGTAACCTTCGTTTTCTTCATATCAATGCACAAGGCACCCTTTAGCATATTTATGATACAAAGCAGGTTTCCAGCTGACTTCAATATAGACAAACATTATTTTCCACATTATTATTAAACACTCAGAGCAACGGATGTAGTATAAGGAAGGAAGTCCACAGGAGGGAGACAAAGTGTGGACTGAGTTTGGTTGGTTTTAAGAGGACTAAATGTGAAAACACCCTGAGACCACAAAATCATGATTACTGCGATAAGACACAAGTGAGTAAGTAGGGGCATTATTTCAGAGACTCCTATACTTTCAGACTTCATTTTGCAATCAGAGGAGTCTCCCCCTGATGGCCAGTAGAGACAATGCAGATTTAAGGCACTTCAGCTTGAGCGTAATTTTTCAGAGCTGGCTAGGGTTTCGTTAGATTCAGACTTTTCGGTGAAGGTAGGATCGTACCATTTTGGCAGAACTTGCACATCTTGTTTCTTGCGTTCCCACTGTAAAAGTTGCCTCCCTTTCATAGTCTTGTTTAATACCTAATTAATGGACCCTAGTTTTGGTCGTGAAAATTCTTTTATAGTATTCAGTTTGAATCATCTGGAGTAAGGACTGAACAGCAGATGAATTTAATGTGTAAAGGAAAGATTGTTTTGCTCTTTAAGTCAGTTTTTCTCACAGCTGGTTGAGTCGACTCTCTCTCACACACACACACACACACACACAGAAACATTTTCTGCATTGTAAGCTGGTCTCTTTTTTTATCTTTTTTTTTTTTTTTTCCATATTATTTATATGGGTTGTCCCACTTTTACACATCCAGGCCTCAAACACGGACTGACCTACATGCTGCTGTGAAGCCTGAACACCAAGTACAGCTGTAGTATTGTACATATTAAAACGTCAATCTGATGATGGTGCTGGATAAAGTTAGATGATCACCAAATTCACTGCGATTCAACCAGTGTTTTCCAAAATGAATGGTAATCTATCCAACACCTGTTTAGACATTTCACTTCAAACTACAAAAGCCAATATCATGGTGGTGAGAATCATGGCCAGAGAATCACTAAAGTCAGAGTGATTCATCCTCTGGGGAACAGGAATGGCTGGACCAAATTTCATAGCAATCCAAACATGTTAATACTAATATTTGGACCAAAGTGGTGGTCAGACAGTGACTACTGAAGCTTTACGCCTGGTTCACACTGGACGCGGAAGCGCCGCGAATAGACGCGTAGCGGAGCCCACTTCCATTCGGCGCCCCTGTTAAGCTATGGTGTCGTTCACACTGGACGCGGAGCGCCGCGAATACGCGCGGCCCTCCCGCGCCGTGAAGCGATCGTTTCGGCGTCTGCTCTATTTTTTGCGCGTGCCGCGAGTGAACACGTCAATTCTGCCAGGAAATCACACAGAGAAACACGAGACAATCCGGTCAATTTTCAAAATAAAAGCAATTTTCAAAATAAAATACCGCAATTGACAAACGCGATCATATTTGTGTATCTAAACTCTAAACTAAAGAGTAGATAAAAAAATGTGTATTTCAACGGTATATCTGCACTACTACTGTCTACTACCATACACACTCTCTCTGTCTGTGTGTGTGTGTCCCTCTCTCGCTCTCTTTCTCTCGCTCTCTTTCTAACGGATAAATACAAGAAGTGTACAACTTCTTGGTTACAGAAACATGGCGTATTCATTTTATGGGGTTTAATGGAAAAAATAGCTCTGAATGAACAACAGCTAAGTAGAAGCGCTTGTCGACCGCCGCGGAGAAATATGCGTCTGGTCTCAACGGGGGGGCAGCGGATCGCTCGCGATTTTCGGCGGCACGCCAGGCGTATCTTATTTTCAACCATATCAGTTGAGAATTTTTCATCATGATGATAGACCCTTTAATCATGACATAAAATTACAACAAGCAGATCAGAGGTCATTTACATACTTTTTCAAGCCATTTCTGACTAACCCAAAAAAAGCCACATAGCTACTATTTAATGAAAAATATACAGTAATTGTTCATGTTAATGCTGCATCCACACATCACACCACACCACTTTTATTTTTTTCAGATTCCTGTTCATGTGATGGTATTTTATGGTCAAGTTCACATTTCAATTATTCATGGGCACTGATGAATTAAAATGTACATTAACACACATACGTACCACATGCACAGAATTACAAAACACCTTCATGTATGTTGAGCTTTCACTTTGCTAAGTCAACTTTCAAATGTCACTGAATTATCAGGTCATTATTAATTATTCAATACATGTAGCCATCGAAACACAGCGGGAACTATATATGAGCGTCTGGGCATTTTTACGCACTTCCCACAGCATTTCATTAAATATACATGTGGGGCATTGTTGGGGGAGAGAGGGCTCAATCTTCTTTTCCCTTTTATTAAAACAAAGCACCAACCAACAGAGCTCCAATGCTTCCTTTCAGATCTCCTTTGGCATCAAATGCAACGGACCTTCCTTTATGAAAGGAAAGGAGATCACGCCGACCCACAATTCCTTGTGAGAGCAACATTTAAAGTGCCGCACACCTTGGTCGCTCATGAAGACAAACCATGGGCCCTAGTTTCGTAGACCAGGCGCAGTCAGCTCTCAGCGCACCTGCGCCACGCCGACGGGGTGTGTCCTCCTGGACTTTGCAAGTTTCGTGCACCGCGCAGGCTCGCGCAGGCACACCTCCCGTCTCGCCCACCGGTGCAAGTGGGAAAGAGGGAGGAGAAGAAGGCGTGAGTGGGAGACGAGGAGGAGACAAGGCCTGGACTGAGATTAATCCAGCCGATTCAGATCTTCACCAATCAAATGAGCTCCTCTCCTCTCCTTTAATGCATTAGGGGAGGTTCAGTGCAAGTTCCGTCACTTGACAACCCGATGACAGAAGCAGCGCCGCCGCTCCCACCAAGCGCATCACGCGCTGTGCGTGCGTATCATAATAATAACAATGTCCATATTATAAAAAAAACAGGAGAGAGAGAGGGAGATGTTTTGGTCCGAGAGGCTGAGTTTCCGTTACGCGTGCCATCCGCCTTTGATCTGACGTCAGATGTGACGGGACCATCTATATAGATATAAATTCACGTGTTGATTCAATTAGTTGCATTAAATAGTGTTTGTTGTGATTATTTATTACATTTAAATGCGCCTGGAACTGTGGAAACCTGCCTGTGAGGTCTCGGTGACGTGTGCGCACTGCGCGCTGTCAGCCAAACTTCCACTCTGCCAGCTGTGATTCGCATTGAATGAATGGACTTTATTTACGCCTTGCGCCGAGAGTAGACCAGAGCTGTGTTTCAATAACGGTTTGAGTCGCCCTCGCTCACTTGCCCTTGGGGGAATCCCCGCCGCCATCTTAAGGGCTGTTCCAATTCCCTGAACAGCTGAAGTGAACTCCGTGAGATCGACCCTTGAGGGCTGAGTGATCGAGTGAACAACGATAGTCACTTCAGAGCTGTATATCACCCACAATGCATTGCAGTGGTGCACGAAAAATATGTCCATGCGGTGGCGATAATGAACCTCAAACACCATTGTCTGCTGTCTATTCACCACCAAGGTAGAAGAAGAAAGAAGAAAATGAATTAAATTTAATTCATTTTCTTAAATTGTGCAATTAGACTGTCTGTTGCAGAGTTATGGCAGAGCCCACCGTTTACAAGTGTAAGTATATAAGCCGACGTATTGCCATCAAGCGTAGAATACGTCTTCGTCTCAATGAAATGAGTCTCTGCATATTCTGTGTAATTTGGAATAGGCAGTATAGCGCTACTCCAACAACGTGTGGTTGATCCATGATTGTCTGGGCTGTTAGTGAACGAGGGCAGGTGTGTTCCATTTACCCCTTTCACTCCCCCTCCGCCCTCTTTCCCTCCGCCCTCCAAGGGGCCTCCGTGTGACGTCATAGCAAGGGCTGAGGGCGAGTGAGCGAGGGCGACTCAAACCGTTATTGAAACGCAGCTCAGGTTGGAGCTGGCGAGCTTTCAGCGCAGTCTCGACGAGCTTTTTGCCACGAAACTTCCACTACGCCAAGCTGAATCTGTGACGCCTCCCCCTGCTGCGCCGCCACACCCATCTTGGCGCAGGCGATCCACCAAACTGTCAAACTGACCATTCGCAAGGCTGCGCGGGTCGAAACTTGCATTGCACCGGCTCCGCCACCCTGCGCCGCCCTGTGCTGCATGAAACTAGGGCCCCATATGCGTATTTGCATATTTAAAAAGGACTTTCATGCAGACATGCACGCTGGTGCGTCTTGCTGCCACTACTCACCGGCTGTTTTTATTGTGTTTAGTAAGCTCACCTGGCTTCTCGTTTAAAAATGTCTGCCAAGTTTCTCTTTTGGTCGGCACTTGCCTGGATTACATTGTTGATATTCCACCGACCAGTGGCTGGTCTTCTCCAGTACTCGGCTGCTGAGCTCCTCCGGCTACATTCCCACCTGTTTGAGCCTCCACCTGCGTTGTTGCGCCCTCGGTATGACACTCTCCTGCCGAAGTTACATCCACTGAGGCTCCCGCCGGAACTTCCATATTGACAACTTGCTAGCCAGCCTACTCAGGTCGGCTAGCGCTAGTGTCCAGAACGACAACTCCACCGTCAACTTCAGGCTTCTGAACATCCGCTTACTCACGAGCAAAGGCCATCTCCAGGATTACCTCACCGACCGTAAGTTTGACTTTTTCTGTTTGACAGAGACGTGGCAGCAGCCTAATGACTTTTCACAACTTAACGACGCTACCCCTCCTGGGTTTGTTTACATCTCGCGACCCCGTGGCTCAGGTCGCGGCGGAGGTCTCGCGATAATTCACAGCGAAAAGTGGAAAGTAATTCCCGTCTCTGTCCCTGCATCCAGCTCTTTTGAGTGCATTGCCTGTAAACTGTCTGGTCCTACTCCCACCATTGTGGCCACTGTTTACCGTCCACCTAGGCCCCACTCTGAGGTTTTTAAGTGATATTTCTGCTCTTCTCGCCCATCTCTCCACTCTTTCCCCTAATGTGATTCTGCTGGGCGATTTCAATATCCACCTGGACAACACTTCTCTCCCCCTCACTTGTGACTTCTCATCCTGCCTTGAGAGCTCCGGTACGACATCTTCACTGACTTCCCTACCCACATTAAAGGACATACTTAGGACTTAGTATGTTGCTCTGGTCTCACTCCCTCCAACTGCACAGCTGATCAACTCCCCATCCCTGAACACTTCCTCCTTTCATTTAATGTCACACTCCGCCTCTCCATGACCAAGCCACCACGTCTCATCTCATTCCGTAATATCAAGGTCATAAATCCTCACACCCTCTCCTCCACCATCGCATCTATACCGGACCCAGACTACTCTTCCTCCCCCGATGAACTGGTTCTCCATTACAATTACTCGCTCACTACCATTCTCAACTCCCTCGCTCCTGTTAAAACTCGTTCTGTCTCGTTTTCCCATGCTGCCCCTTGGTTCACCCCTGAACTCTGCTCCATCAAGTCCAAAAGACGTCAACTTGAGCGTCTCCATAAAAAGACTGGTCTTACTGTCCACCATGACATGTACAAAAATCATATCTTACAGTATAAGGACTCCATCGCTTCAGCCAAATCCACTTCCACAGTCTCATCTGTTCCAACCATGGCAACTCCAAGGCACTCTTTTCACTCCTCAACAAAATCCTTCAACCCCCAGATCTCCTACCCCCCCACCTGTACTCTTCGGAAACGTGTGACTCCCTCCTTCTGTTTTTTAATCAGAAAATCGACAAAATCCACCAGCACTTGAGCCCCACTCCCTCACCTCCCCCTCCTTTGAACCTCTCCCCTACAGTCTGCCATTTTCCTCTTTCCATCTCCCTGATCCCTCTGCTATCTCTGATCTCATCTGTAAATCCAAACCATCCACATGCCAGTTAGATCCCCTCCCTACTGCCCTGGTCATATCCTGCCTCCCATCACTGCTCCCTTTCATTGCTGCTATCATCCACTCCTCTCTCACTACTGGTTCTGTTCCCTCAACCTTCAAAACTGCTGCTGTCTCCCCAATCCTCAAAAAGTCTGGTTCAGATCCCAACAACTTCAATAACCTCCGCCCCATTTCCAACCTACCTTTCATCTCCAAAATACTTGAGAAAATCGTTGCTTCTCAACTCCATTCCCATCTATCTCAAAATAGTCTATACAAACAGTTCCAATCTAATTTCCGTCACCGTCATAGCACTGAAATGGCCCTTCTGAAAATCACCAACGACCATTTTACTGCAGCTGATTCTGGTTTACTCTCCATCCTCATCCTCCTTGACCTGAGTGTGACCTTTGACACCATTTCCCACACCATCCTCCTCAATAGATTATCCTCCATCGGCACCACTGGCATCCCCCTCGACTGGTTCCACTCCTATCTGTCAGACCGCACTCAGTTCATCCAACTCAAATCCTTCCGTTCCCAACCCTCCCCTGTCTCCTCTGGTGTCCCCCAGGGATCTGTCCTGGGTCCCCTCCTTTTCATTACTTACCTCCTTCCCCTTGGGCTTATTTTCCGTAAATTTAATATTCTTTTTCACTGCTTCGCGGATGACACCCAGCTCTACCTCTCCACCAAACTCAACTCCATCCTCCCCCCCTCCTCCCTGACATATTGCCTTTCTGAAATACAAACCTGGTTCACCTCAAACTTCCTCAAACTTAACAGTGATAAAACAGAAATCCTTCTAGTTGGTACTAAATCCACTCTATCCAAAGTTGAGAGTTTTTCCCTCTCAATTGACAGTTCCATAGTTTCCCCCTCCCCCCAGGTGAAGAGTCTGGGCGTCATCCTCGATGGCTCACTCTCCTTCAAATCCTATATCAACATCACCACCCGCACTGCCTACTTCCATCTTTGTAATATAAATCGCCTCCTACCCTCCCTCACCCCCCACACCACCTCTATTCTTGTACATAGCCTTGTCACCTCCCGTATCGATTATTGTAACTCTCTCCTCTTTGGTCTCCTCCAGAAATCCCTCCATAAGCTCCAATTGGTCCAGAACTCAGCTGCCCGTATCATCTCCCAAACCCCCTCTTTTCACCACATCACCCCCATCCTACAGCAACTCCACTGGCTTCCAATTATATTCCGTATTAACTTCAAAATTCTCCTTCATACCTTTAAAGCCATTCATAACCTCGCCCCTCCCTACCTGTCTGACCTCCTTCACACTGCCACCTTCCACCCGCTCCCTCAGATCCTCCTCTTCCATCCACCTCACTGTCCCCTCTGCCCGGCTCACCACCATGGGAAGCAGAGCTTTCAGCCGCTCTGTTCCCAAACTCTGGAACTCACTCCCATCTGACATCAGAAATATTGACTTCCTCCCTCAGTTCAAATCCTCTCTCAAAACCCACCTTTTCAGGACAGCATTCTCATTGTAGTTGTCATGATGTTTTTACTTGCACTTTTAATGGTTTTGTTATTTGTTTGCTCTTGTTTTAATTTGTAAAGTGTCCTTAAGTGACCTGAAAGGCGCTTCTAAATAAATGTATTATTATTAGACATATAGTAATTGGAATTGTGTTGATAAATGTGTGTGGACAGTGATAATTGAATGGTATTTATATATATTTCAATCAAGTTACAAACTTGACAAAAACTAAACTAAAACCACAAATGAAATGTAAATACAGCAAACAGTCAAACAGGAAGGAGGAGCTGCTTGACTGAAGCCGGACAGTGAACCAGCAGTTTATAAAACCAACAACAAGTGGACATTATGTAATGTAGTCCATTATTGTAGTTTCTCCAGCGCAGACACACATCACTCACCGGTGCCGATCATCGGCTGTCAATCATCAGCTGTCAATCATCAGCAGCACTACAATGGTGTAACTTTCAAATGCCTCGTTTTGTGAGTAAAGACCCTATGTGTACTACTGCAGAAGTTTGGTAACATTCCATGCATTATTAGTGGGGTAATTTAGGGATATACCCCCTGTACCGTAGCGCTAGTACTAAGCCATTCGGCTGATAGCCCTATCTTGACCAATGCTGACCATCGCTAAAAATGCTTCAGAGGGGGTATTTGGCTGGATGTCATGGTGGAAATTACCTTGGGTGCATTTCACTCCGAACCATCACTTTAACCCTGTGACGTTTTCCCTAGAGGTCAAGGAATAGGAGTTAGGACCTCATTATTTGACTATATGAGCGCAGCCCATATCTCCCTCACCCAACAGTGTGACTGTCTCTCGTCTGCGTGATGCCTTCAAATGCTCCACACTGAAAGGAGGTCCGTGGTTTTCCCTCGTTGGCGTCACTTTGCTTCTTGATGACTTTACTTCTTCACTTCCATTGCTTTGTAGTTTCTTTTTCTTGGACTGGAAGTTGAATGGTCTTCTTTCTCTGCCTGTTGATCCTCCATTGTGAGTCACCATTAATGAAATGTACCTGGTCAAACAATTTAGACTAGGGGGAGCCTGACTCAGCAGTTAGAAGTTACCAATTTCCCATTCCAAGTAAACGCAGCATACTTCCGTGAGTAGCTCCACCTACAGACTAATCGCTGCTGACTGACGGAAAAAGACAAAACTCATTTTCGATAAATATAACCTGATAGAACCACTATTGACAGGGATCATCTGGCCCTAATTGCTTCACCGCAGCACAGCGCTGTGCAGATCTGATATATAACTGTAGTCTTGTCCGGAGTGTAGAACCTCCAAGTCCTGGACTTCTTGGTGTACAACTTGCTGTACCTGGCATAAGAGAAAAGTGGTCAACCATAGTGAAATGTTCATATTATCTTACATTACTCAGCCCTTTGTATTACCATATGAAATGCCATTAACACACTAAATCTCCAACATGTTTTTTATTCTCATTACAAATCAAAACAATGCAACTGTAATACCTAGAAGTTTATGACTTGATAGGACTTGACACAACAAACTGAACAGAGCCTTCATCTTTTATCTTGGCTTATCTTTGATGTGGTGACTGTAGTCCTGTGCTAAGAGAGATCACGTAAATAACACAGGTAGCTTTAGCTGCAGATTACATACTTGTAACCATGTAAATTAGCGAATGTTCCGTTTGCTTACAAGCTAACAGAACGTTAGCTAACATGGTGTGTAACGCGCTGGCTGGCTGTAGCTCCTGCTAGCTGCAGCTACTACCTCCGTCTGCCGAGTACAGAGACGGCTCGCCACTCATGCACAGCCAATGAGTGCTCGAGGTCGGCAGAGTGGTGTAATCAGGAAGTAAGAATTCACAGACTTGCTGGAGAAAATGATTGGATGTGCTTTTGACAGTCCTGCCCCGGCCACAGAGGACTTTTTTTTAACTTTGTTATGTCAGTGCATTTAATGTATGTACACCTATCGGTAAATTACGATGATTTCAAACAATATCACAGAAAATGTTCTGAATAATTCACCTATGGTGCCTTTAAGCTACATTTAAGTATAACTTTTCAACATCAACATTGTTTTTTATTTCAAAGATTTTGTTAGACACCACAGGAAATAAAATCCATCTCTCTCTTGACTCAAACCATCTCTGCAACCTGCAGGCTGTCAGTCAGTCACCACGGCAACACTGTAGGAAGCACACAAGATTTCCTTCCTGAATATGTTAATAGGCTCGTTGGATATGAGCCAGGCCTGCGCAGAATCGATCGCCGGGGATCTCTGCACAATGCATGCTGTTTAGATTTGTGTCGGACTTGAGCAGGACTTGCTCTGGCGTTGACACACATGGGCCTCGATAGTCTGACTATATCATTTAATGCTACATTGTAGGCTGTTAGTCTCATGTTGTGCAAAAAAGGTTTAATCTGTTTACATACATAAAAATAAAACATAAAAATAAGGACAATAGCTACATCCTGTTAGATGCGATCTGTAGACTATCTGTAGTTGTAGCAAACTACAAAAAGTCACAAAACCACTGAGAGACACGCAACAACTACTTAAAACAATCAAACAAAACAATTGAAACAACCATAATGTTTGTGTGTCTCGTAATGCTCGTGTGCATGGATTATAATAAAAGAAATATAATAACACGCTTTGATAATTTGCAAATGTTCTTGTATTGATTTGTTTTTCTCATTGGAAGGGAAGGAACAGATAAAGTGTACGTTTCCTGCACAGAGGAAGGATCACAGTGCAGTTCGGTCAGCACAGAGGAACAAACAGGACTCAGTGATGAAACACATACTGCCGCTCAGAGAATAATCAGCCGCCGTCTCAGTGTGTGAGGACAAACAGTTTCACAGCCGTCTCCAGTGGTGGATGGAACTGAGTACATTTACTCAAGTGCTGCACATAGGAGACTATGGGGTACTTGTATTTTACTTGAGTTTTTCCCTTTCATAGACCGCAAGTGTCAGAAATGTATTAACTCTAACGTCTCACTCAACAGATCTCGCTGTGATATATTCAGATGTCTGCCACGGCTCTGAGCAGGGTAACACCTCCGTCTCAACCTGCGAAGCGCGAATCATGCGAATGTGAGGCACAATAATAAAAAAAAAAGAATAACTGAGTGTCTGGCTGCAGAGCAGTGTCTCTGAGGCGGCGATGCAGTGTGTGTAGTTCTGGCAGCTGGTAGCCGGAAGGAAGGGAAACTGTTCTCACCCACTGTGTCTCCAGGTCCAGACTACTTGCTGGGGGTGGGAGATGCACTCAGCTATGTTAGGCCAGTTAAGCGCAGCGTGGAGCATAGCGTAGTAGAGTCAGAGAGAGAGGCAGCAAAAAGCAGTATAAAACAGGCAAGAAACACTGTTTTGAGAAAGTCACTGCATCAACGAGAGGTCCTTGAGTAAGCAGCTGGGCTTGGGAGAATATTCATTTTTCATGTCATGATTATCCTGGCCAAAACACATCACAATATTATCCCCGTAATCATCCAATTACTTAAACCCTTAAAACGGCATTTAAACCTGCTGGAATCACTTTGTTAAGAAACTAATGCTTCACAGATTTTTTTTTTTTTTTGTGAAAAACAACTTAACGACTTACTTAAATTAGGTGATCATGAATCATAAGCTCTCCCTATACAAATAAAGTTCAATAAAATACTTTTTTAAAAATGTATTTTTTATCCTGTACTTTTTCCAGTTAGACTCTTATTTTTCACTTGTCCACCGTGATAGTGAGCTGGACAGCTTTGTCAAATCACTATTATACGATATACTATACGATATGTACGACCTGAACAGTGGAAATTCCCTACTCTCTAGTGTTTTTAATCGTGATTTTGTGATGATCGGACCATCCCTACATGCAGCTATAAGTGGCCCCTCAAAATATTATGCAGTTTGCTTCCAGCAGAATCCCGGATTAGCAATGGAAAGACAGAGGTGCGCACTCACTCACAACGGACAATTTCCTCATTGTACTTCCATTATTTCACTGAAGTAACATTTTGGGGTACAACAACGTCTGATTTTTACCAGAAAAATGTGGTATTTTAACAATGTGGGATAAATAGTTTTAGCTAAATAAGGGACCTGAATATTTCCGCTGGCCCTCTCACTTTTTGGAGACAGGTGTGAAGCCACAGGTTTCGGATTTTCTTGTTTCTTTGCCAGACCAACCTTCAGCAAGTGTTATTGACATCATGCTGTGACTCAAACTCATTAGCATATGAAAGGCTGAGCTCTCAGCATCGAGGTAGAAACTAACTGTTTCATCACACTGATCCTGTGCGGATACCGAAATGAGGCCCCATCCACACGTACCAAAACAATCTTTTTTTCTCTGATTTCCTTGCCGTCGTTTCAAGAAAACATGAATCCACTGAAAACGACTCAGCGTGCTGTAGTACATATTCCAGGCCTATATGTGGCACTGTTTCTGCTACAAAAATACACCAAAAACGCAGAAGAAGAGACGGAGCATGGGGAAGTAAACTCGTTGCTTGACCGGAGGGGTATTCCATCAAACTCGCTAAGCGCAAAGCCGGGCAAATTTCGATCAGCCTTGCTACCTTTAGCGAGAGTTGCGTTACATCAACGTGACTTGAGGCACTCTCCGCTATGTAACCATGGGGATTTATCCAACCAATCTAGCCTGCCCCGGGGCAGGCTAACCATCAGGCTTACTTTAGCAGGGGTTTCAGAGAATTCCGTCTGTCGGAAACAACTGTACCAGCAGAAGGTTCCGCCAAGCCTAGTCCTCGTGATTTTGTCACGTGAAAGACCAAAAATGACCAAAATGACACATATTAAGTACAAATGGACTATATTTTCATCAAGCGTCTAAGAATACATGCTTGCAATTAAAAAAAAATGAATAAATCGTTTATTTTGTTTAAGACCGACCATATTATTGTCTAAAGCCCCCAGTTGGGTGAGTGGTGATGCACCTGCCCCTGAACATAGGCATCCCAGGTTCACATCCTGGCGAGGACATCGCATGTGTGTTTTTTTTGTCTTTAGATCAGAGAATTAGACCAACATTTTACCTTAACTACGATAAATATGTCATACAATTTCCCCAGAACCCAAATATAACTTGCAAAAACATGATAGGCATAAAGATGTTATTATTAATAGCATGTTATAGATCCCAATGACAAAGGCGTTGCTGCATGCAATTTTCAGCCACATAAATTCCTCTCAGGTGAGTTCATTAATAAGTTCATTGAATGTGTTCATTGAATTGTTGAGATAAATGAGTTGGTCAATGTAGATGCATTTACTAGGCCTATTTAAAAAAGAGAGAAAGAGAGTTGCGGCCAAAGAAAGAAGTTTCACAAACTTCCATAGACAGGAGTTGAACCGTGGCCGGCCGTGTACAAAGCCGGCACGTTACCTCTACACTATCCTCACGTTTGAGAAATTGTTGTCAGTGTTATATTAGAACATGCTACTCTTAACGGTACTTCCGTATTTAGTCGCTCGGCAATTCTTGCCCAAGCAGCCTCGTGATTTTTATTTATCACTACAGTATTCCCTTTTTTGATTATGATGGGTTTGTACTCCTCGTACAGTTCCATCAATAATTTTTGCTCTGGTCTTTTCTGCCATTTTCTCAATGATTTGACATTCACGGTTCTGGGCTGGCTTCATATCCCGTGAACGCGCGTAACACACGACAACGTTAACCTGGCTTGAATAAGCCTCAACAAGGCATGGCTGAAATGCGTTAATGGAACGGGTTTTGCCGCAAGTGGAAGTTGGCGTTAGTTCTAACCAGGCTTAACCAGGTAAGCGCCGCCTTAATTAGCGAGTTTGGTGGGATACCCCTCGGATGTTTGCCTTTGCTATGGCAACACGTGAAAGCTACGGCTACTATCCACCCGACCACCCGATCAATAAACACCCATAAGATGACAATTTGGCCCGTATAAATAAAACCAACAATAAGCATCAACAGCCGTCACCATAAGGACCTTAACGAGGCGTTTTCACACGTTGTAATGGAATAATTACAAAAATAAATGCGACATTCATGGGAAGTTAGCTAGCGGTTGTTTGTTAGCATTGCAAAGAATGAGCAATTCTGCAACTTTTTTGCCCGGAATATTGCCACCATCTCTCGGCTCCGTTTTTTTTATACAGTGGCCCTGATACGCTGTCGTACAGACGACCAGAATATCTGCTGCAACACGATCACGAGCATGTAGGCCGCCGTTGGTGTTGTTGTTATGAGTCGTCGCGGGGGAAGAAGTCAGGCTTGAGGGTCGAGGGGCGGGGCGATGATGTCAGCGTATTCATTTTTGCTGTCTAAATGAAAGCAAACATGAAACGGAGGGGTGCCATTTTTTTCTTTTTCACTCTGAGAGCTGGTTTCAAAAAAGTGTGTTTTCAGGCAGCAAAAACGCTGGATCCATGTGGACGGTCGGCCCAAACGGACAACACTTTTGTGTTTACACAAAAAAAGTTTCCGTGTGGAAGGGGCCTGAGATGTCGTTTGGTTTTTCAGTTCACCGCGACGACAGCCGGGAATTTTTACCACATTTATCTTCATGGCTGCCACACATTAGCTCTGGAGTTAGCTTCACTCCGACAATTTGAATTCATGACTGAGCGAAGCAGCTGTCTGCCTCATTCTCTCTTCCTTATCCTGCGTTTAGCCCTCCATCCTGCTGATGGAAGCCTCACTCCGTCACGACAGATCACTGCTCTGCTCTAATGATTACCTGGAGCTGCTGCTGCTGGGTGTCACTGAGAAACTCTTCCTCCATGAAGACTGTCGCTTTTAAAGGCACATTACAGCAGTGTTGCATGTTTAACCTCAATTGCCATAAACTTATACTTGTGTTATATTTGTGCAGTCTCAAATACTGGCATTAACGACCAGACCAGGGCTGCAGCTAATGATTATTTTCAAAATTGCTAAGCATTTTAATCTGTGTATCATTCATTCTTTGGTTTAGTTTCAAAACAAAAACAAAATAAAAAGCGGACAGAATCCTTGTAATATACCGATAGCAATGACTAAAGGAAATGTTCTGACATAATTTAGAAAAAAAAAGTAATCTGTGGCCGTGGCAGGACTGTAAAAACCCTGTCCAATCAAAAAAACACTTGATGGGTGTTCTGGGGGATCGGCTTGGAACAGAGGTCTGAAAGAGGGGGTGGGACTTTGAACAGAGGTAAATGGTAAATGACATACACCCATTGATACATACATTCGACGGTGGAGTCAACCACACAGGGTGACAGCTAGCTTGTCAGGAGCAATAAGGGTGAGATGTCTTGTTCAGGGACGCCAGGCACTCAGCTAGGAGGAGCTGGGGATCGAACCGGCAGTCTTGCGGTTGCCAGTTGAAACGCTCTACCTGCTGAGCTAAACCCCCCAGAGATCTGAACGGAGGGGGCAGGACTTTGAACAGAGGTCTGAACAGAGGGAGCGGGACCTTGAACAGAGGTCTGAATGGAGGGGTGGGGCCTTTTCGGTGCAATGATGACCTACTCAACTTTATCATCATCATCGTCCTGCCTGTCAATGCTGTGCTCCTTCTCCTCACTCATTGCTAAGGGAAGTTAAGCATCAGTGTATCTCGGGCAGTGAGGTAGGACTCTATCTGCAGAGCCCACATAACACACAGTTCCTCTGCGTGCTTGGCTAAAAACGGCTAATTACTGACCATTCTTTAAACAACAAAAGGCTCCAACAGCAGGCAGATTTAATTGTTGGGTATATTTGGGGGCGGCTCTGAGGCGGGAGCAGTTTGTCATTATGTGCGTGGGTGAGTGCTGGATTTCCGCAGGGTTTACAGGATTTACACACAAGGGAAAAAGAGGAAGAAAATTTGCACCTTTCAGATAGAATGGAGGAAATGTTAAATAGGGCAGACAGGTGTTTCACATTTTAAAAGAAAGAGGATTTACAGGAAAAAGTTTCCCCAAAACAAGGATTTATTATACACTTTGTCTTGGACAGAAAACAACACAAGGCCCTGTTACACCATCTGAGCTAACAACACACCGCCTCCTGGAAAGCAGTTTAACAGGAATTATAGGACGCTGTCTGTTCTGATGATATTTTTTGGCCAGCACAATGGTTTTCTCTAAAAGCTGGGCATCGTCTCCACGGGGCTCTCTGAAGTGGGCTCCCCATCCTCCATCATTTTGTAATTATCAGTGAGGGTTTGATGGCCAAACTGTAAAAGTGACACTGGCCAGCATTAAATCCTCCTGGATGGAAGCAGACAGAAACAAGTCGATGCTGATTATTGTATGGTGATCGCTGATCTACCCAAGTGTCAGTTTGGTCTTAGAAATCATCACAAGGCATTAGCTGATTGGCCATCAGCTGAGGAAGTGCCTGGTGTGTTCAGAGTTCAGGGTGTCGAACCAAACAGGTCTTACATCTGGTGCACATTTCACTCCACTCGTTTTAAAATTTGACAGCACAGAAGTACTGTGGTGACCAATACCAGTTTAATAGTGGTATGTAGGATGTATTCAGATCCTCTCACTAATACTACACTGTAATGTGTATGTTGCATGTATATAACTGCTATATATACTCTTTTATACCATATGTAATACTACATCACTAGATATGGCCATACCCATGCTGCATGGATGGGTTTCATGGAATTTGTGTCCCTACCAAAAAACAATGAATTCCATTTGACTTTACACTGGCATCATTCTCGTGGTGAGCAATTTTTGACAATTTTTGTATTTGTCCACAAAAACATCAGATTGCAATTCTTGACTAGTTCACAAGCTGCTGTGAGACTGGGCTGTGTTTTCAGCTTTGTGTTGATGCATTTTCCAGCTTATCCAAGAGTTTTAAATCGGTTATTTGGCATAAGAAGTTGGAGAATATTCTCAACATATAAAGGAACATCCTTTATATGTTGGGGGGGCAAGCAGGGTCTCAAGACCCTCCTGTCAAAGGCTGCGCCCCCCCTTTTGCCCCCCCCTCCCCTCAAAATATTTATGGATTAAAAACAATAACAAATATAGAAATTAAGAATTAAGACACAGACATTAACAATCAATCATCTAAAATACATTCATACACACTACAGAAATGCTCTCATACACGCTACTGAAATGCTCTCACACACACTACTGAGACGCTCTTGCACACACTACTGAAATGCTCTCACACACACTACTGAAACGCTCTCACAGACATTCAGTGTGTGTATATATATATATATATATATATATATATATATATATATATATATATACAGTGGCGCCGCCAGCCGGAATCCTGTACGCACTGTGCATACCTTTTTTGAAGGTGAAAAAAAAAAAAATAAAAAATTCAGCAGGCTAGATATTTAAATTATGCAAATCAGTGGGTGACTCCAAACGTCTGCCCAAGCAAGTCAGAGCTTTTCTTTCTCTCACACAGTGACCTGGAGAGACGCAGCCGCATTTGAGAGGACGATCGCGCGTGTGCGCCACTGTATATATATATATATATATATATATATATATACACACGTACATAATACATATATATATATACATATATATATATATATATATATTAAGTATTTTCTTCCCAACAGGCATTTTGACGGCAACTACAAGCTGGTCAGGTGGTCTTTTTATGGCTGTGTGGATGGCTTCAGCCGGACTATTATACACTTACTGTGCTTGTCCAACAACAGAGCCTCAACCATCTTGTCATCATTTCTAGGAGGAGTACAGAACTTTGGATTGCCCTTAAGGGTCAGATGTGATCATGGTATGGAAAATATAAATGTTGCCTGTTTTATGTTGGAAAGAAGAGGATTAAACAGTGTTATTACAGGTGTATCAGTACACAACCAAAGGATTGAGAGACTATGGGTAGAATGCAATAGAGTCGTATCTAGACACTTTATAAACCTCTTTAACTTAATAGAGGAACAGGGTGTACTGGATTCATTGAATGAACTAGATTTATTTTGTCTGCATTATGTTTATTTACCAAGGATTAAAAGAGCAGTAACAGAATTCATAAATCAATGGAAAAACCATGGCCTCTTCAAACAAGAGGGCTGACACCTCTTCAGCTGTGGCATTCAGGTCTCATTAATAATGCAGGAAAATTTGCATTGAAAATGTTGGGAACCGTGAGATAATGTTTTTTCTTCACTTCTGCAGTCTTCAGTGAATAACATTGGAGTTATGTTAAGGTTTGTTAATACATTTTCTTCACTTGTGCAGTGTATTCCGTGAATTAAAGTTTTGTTAAACCATTGTAAAACATTTTATGAAAAATAAAAGAACATGATAAACAAAGTGTAGTGGGTAGCACTGTCGCCTCACAGCAAGAGGGTCCCGGGTTTGATTGCCGGGTCGGTTTGGGTTCCTTCTGTTTGCATGTTTGCATGTTCTCCCCGTGTAAGTGTGGGTTCTTTCGGGGTTCTCCGGCTTCATCCCACAGTCCAAAGACATGAAGGATGGGGATAGGTTAATTGATGACTCTAAATGCCCCTTAGGTGTGAATGTGAATGGTTGTCTGTCTCTACATGTTGGCCCTGCGATGGACTGGAAACCTGTCTAGGGTGAACCCCCCCTCCGCCCAATATCAGCTGGGATCGGCTCCAGCCCCGCGGCGACCCTGAAAACAGGATAAGCGGTAGACGATGGATAGATGATCAACATTTGTTCAAAGGAATGAACGTTCAAAGACAGGTCAAGAGAGACAAACAGAGACTTAAACAGGCAGAGGGAGAAACAGACAGAGACAGAAAGTGAGGCACAGAAAGGGATACAGAGCATATGTTCAGCTTGATTGTTTTTGATTAGGGAGTAGTATTACGTCCTTGTTGAAATGGTTATGCTGCTGTCTCCTGACTTTGAAATAAGAATGCATCAGATTACATGAAAACAGCCAGTACAATATAAGTCATACTGCTATAGGAAAACAATACCAAATACTTACCACCACCCCCTATCAATATTATATCAATAATGGGTAATGGTTATTAATATCAGTTATATTGAACCCATTAATATTCATATTTAGGTCAAATATATATAGAGAGAGCGATGTTCGCTGGTTTATTTGATTAGGTGTATTAATATTGAATAATATTGAATAATATTTTTTAGTGTGTCCAAATTCCACTGTAGAGAGACTATAAAAAAAACACCAAAAAAAAAAACAGGAGCCAGTCGCCACGATGCTAAGCAGGGGAAAACTTTACCTGCCGGATGCACTGGCTGTTAAATAAAACATCTTTCCAAAGGAATGCTGGTTTGTGTATATTTATTGCAGCTAAAAACACAAGCAGTGAAATGTTCCGGCAGTCCAAAAAACATTGAGTCAATGCATTTAATTGATATCAAGCATTATTCAATTTGCATTTCAATTAATTTCAAAAGGTGCTTTATTGGCATGATGGTTTAACAGCAATTTTGCCAAAGCATCTGTCCAAACACTTTGTGCTATACTGGACATTGTGTTATACTTTTTCTTTTACTCTGATTGGTGTTGTTGTGAGGCTGCTCAGACTGTCTGAGAGGCAGTTCACACACCAGGTGAAGAACAGCTGATTTTACTACCTGCTGAAGTACCAGCACATGACTCACATTCCCGTATGTTACCATAGCAAAAACGCTACAAGACTACAAACAATACTAGCTGGCACCTACAAGCACCGAATTCGACAGTGTACCTCTGGGCGCCCTGCAAGTTTGCAGTAGATCTGAGCTTCTTAGGACCTGCGGAAACCCTGTTATGCCCGGTTCACAACGTCCGCCGAAGCGCCACGAATAGCCACGGAACGGAGCCTGCTTCGTTTCGGCGCCCTTGTTAACCGATAGTGTAGTTCAGACCAGACGTGAAGCGCCATGCAGCGATCGTTTTGCCGTCTGGTCTATTTTGTGCGCGAACGATCGCGTCAATTCTGACAGGAAGTCACACATAGAAACACGAGACAAGCTGATCAATATTCAAAATAAAAGCAATTTCAAAATAAAATACCACGATTGACAAATGCGATCATATTTGTGTATCTAAACAGAGTAGAGAGATAAAAACAAACACACACACACACACACACACACACACAATAGTTCTGAATAAACAACAACTGAGCAGAAAGTGAGGGCTCAATCAAACCCGTTTGTAGTGGTGGCACAGCTAACTGTTAAGCTCACTACCATGCCATATTACATTGCGTTACATTCGATTAAACAATAATTTAGAAAAACAATATTTATAATTACCCTTTCCTCCTTGATGTAGCTGAAGCGTTCCGCGTGATAATGCGGCGCACACTTGTAACAGTTCACGCCCTTATTTAATTAGACGCTCGCTGCCACAACGCACAAATAAGGTTTCGGGAGGATCGGTTGTACAATGTCGCGAAAATGATTACCGCAGTACCAACTAATGGAAAGCAACGGAAGGCCTGGCCTCCCTATCAGTGACAGGATGGAATTAAAATATTGCACATACAAACGATGAAACCACCATATGCATTGAATCACTTTATATTCCGGTTGCGCGTGAAGGCAGGCGCGCTGACACGTAATGTTTTGTTGTTGTTTTTTTAACGGCAAAAGCCGACTCGTTAACCATCAATTGACAGACACTCTTAACACGCTCAACCCTTACAAACCCAGCGTCCATACACCCCAACCCTCAACCACAAAATCAAAACGTCCAAAAACAAACCCAGTCCTGAGTCCACGCCTGAACTCCCGGCAAAATAACAAAAAAAGAAAACGGGAAATGTTTGTCTCACAGTCTGAAGAGCCGCCGCCGCGGGTATCCTGTTACGCGGCGCAATCCCTCCATGAACGCACATCAGAGAAAATGTCCTTGTCCTGCATCCCTCTCATGATCCCCCAAAAAAAGGTAATCCACAAAAACGGTTAGATTCCAACAGGGTCACGGTATTTTTCCAGCAGTCGGGCCTCAGTCGTGCGCCGGTTCCCCGTACCGGATTTCGGTCAAGCATTTCCGCCCCCCCCCCCGCGAGCGCTCTCGCCGTCCCCATATATAGACAATGGCATGGAAGTCCGGCCCTATCCACCAACACGCGTTCCATACACTTGGCCGACCATCAAATAGACATAAATGGCATAATAACAACACATATTTATCATAAACATACATATGCATCATACCCTCATTTATCCCAGCCCGAAAAAGGTGACTTGATGGCAATCTTTACACACTCTCTCCTGACTGGAGCTGCAGTTGGCAGTGTTATGCTGCTGTGCTGTCCGGGAGAGGAAAAGCGACGCGATGTGACTGTCCAGCGTGTCGCGGCTTGGAATTGCAAGGTAGGTTGCTGCCCAACAACGCATTTTACAAGGTTCTGATGGTCTCCGCTGATGCCAGTACAGTGTGAAGTAACGCTGCTGCCTCGGTTAGGCTACGTGCAGGCTGTTGGGCAGACATTAGTGTTGCAAACAACGTGGCTGACGATCAACACGTGAATCGCGCTGTTAATTGCGCAATTTTGTTGAACCGAAGACATTCGGGTTTTACTGAAACACCTTCTGCTTTGACTGAAATGCCTTCCGTTTGAACTGAAAATCCTCTCACACACTATACTGAAATGCTCTCATATAACCAAGTAAAATCCTCTCACAAATGATAGTGAAGTAGTGTGTTCGAGAGCATTTTAGTAGTGTGTGTGAGAGCATTTTAGTAGTGTGCGTGAGAGAGTTTTTCATTGTATGTATTATATTTACATTTCTATTTACATTTAGGTCATTTAGCAGACGCTTTTGTCCAAAGCGACTTACAATAAGTACATTTGTCAAAAGAAGGAAACAAAGAAACCACAACGTATCATTGCCGATAAAGTAAGAGCTAAAAATAGAACAAGTGTTAGGTCCTCATCTGAGTAACAGTACGTTAAGAGCGACAGTGCTATGATCAGAGTGCTATAGGGAAGGTTTTTTTTTTTTTGGGGGGGGGGGGGTCGTGTTAGTGGGTCATGCTATGTAGAGTCTAGGTGAAGTCTGAACAGGTGAGTCTTGAGCCTTTTTCGGAAGATGGCAAATGACTCTGCTGTCCTGACATTGGTCAGGAGTTCGTTCCACCACTGAGGTGCCAGAACACCAGAACGGAGGGACACCGGGACCTTGCCAGACCAACTGAAGCCCCAACTCCGGTTCCAGCTCGCGGCAAAGTTGCACGTTTCTCCACGGACACGGACAACAGGCTACCGAGGCGCGAGACGTGTAACATACATTGCATGCGCTCTAACCACTCTGCCACCTGCGCACCCCTAAATCACTGTTTTTCGGGGGGGGAGGGGCATCATAAAGGAATTCTGCTTAGGGCACCAAAATGGCTAGCAGCAGGGCTGGACAGAAGACAGCAGCAGCAGACGGCCAAACTTTTCCCAGGATGAAACTGATGTTTTGGTCCAAGAGGTCCAAGTTTCAGCTGTGTTAATTCAGTCAGGCTGAGTTTCCGTTACGCGTGCCATCCGCCTTTGATCTGACGTCAGATGTGACGGGACAATCTATATAGATATACATTCACGTGTTGATTCAGTTAGTTGCATTAAATAGTGTTTGTTGTGATTATTTATTGCATTTAAATGTGTCTGGAACTGTGGAAACCTGCCTGTGAGGTCTTGGTGACGTGTGGGCACTGTGCCAAACTGCCACTCCGCCAGCTGTAATTCGCCTTGGGCCAAGAGTAGACCAGGTTGGAGCTGGCGGGCTTTCGGCGCAGTCTCGGCGAGGCTTTTTGCCACAAAACTTCCGCTGCGCCAAGCTGAATATGTGACGCCTCCCCCTGCTGCGCCGCCACACCCATCTTGGCGCAGGCGATCCACCAAACTACAAAAACAAGGCTGCGCTGGTCGAAACTTGCATTGCGCCAGCTCCGCCACCCTGCGTTGCGCCACAAAACTAGGGCTCTGTGTTAAGTGTCCTGAGATAACTTTAGTTTTGATATGACACTATAAATATAATGTATTGAAAAGATATGAAGTCCATTCGTGTGTACGTCTGACATTTTTTTTTTTTACATTATTCTGAGAAATGTGTGGTGTGCATGTACATGTACATTTTGTCCACGGGTGCACTTTACACTTGCAGTAGACTAATGCACTCTAAAATGATTGAAAGAGTTGAGGTGCTTATTTTATTTGTTTCATGTTTTGTATTTTTATTTTATTCAGGAAAGCCTTCCATTTTTTAATAGGTAGTTGCCCAGCCATCTGCAGCCATTACAGTCTGTTTACTGCAAAGGTTCCTTCACTGGAGTACTGGATGCACCACTGTTAACTCATATTCTATTAGTGTGAAGCTGGAAGTTGAGTAGTAACCATAGAAAAGTACAGGGAAAGTACAGAAAGAGGGACTATTTCCTGTATTTTGTTACCACTGTGACTTGTGTTAAACCCTCAAAATTACAGTTTTAAGTGCAGTCGAGGAATAAAGACCCACAAAATAATTGTGCTCTGTGTCCAGTCCCATCATTCCTTAGCTGGCCACCACACACGTGTTCACTTCAATAGTTCATGTCAGCAGTTCCTTCACTGCTCTATTCAACAGTACCCATGCACTGCACTCACCGTACCACCAGTTAAACCAGATGTCTTCAAAAGAGTACTTTCCAACCCTTGACTGCCACAGACAATCAGAAAACACAGACATGATACATACATGCTTAAATTCAGTGCAGCTTAAATGTCCTGTGTCTATCGCGAACAAAGACATCATAGAAAAAAAGACACTTCTTATAACTGCAGAACTTGCCTGAAAATCATCACATTTGTACGTATTCTTCAGTGTCAAAGTAATCCAGTGATAGTTTTCTGTATATCCATTTGGACACTGTAAATAGGAGCTGCTAATAGTCATATCGGCATACTTTTGACAGTGCCAATAATAATAAACAAACAATAGTAACATTATACTTTCTTTTTACATCCCCCAAGGCATTACAAGAGCAAAAGTTCCCAACCTCAGAGCATGAATTTCCCAAATAGAAGACATAAAATAAATATCATCATACGTTGTGTTCATTAGTGAAGCTTTTGAGGTGCATTGGATAAAGACAGGCTAGTCATTAGTCATTACCACCAGACATTATGCCGAGATAGCCTAACAACATCATCCATCTTGTCATCTCACTCTGAAATAATGACAAATGGAAGAGCAATCTGAGAGAGCAGACCTCCAAACCTCAAAAGTGGGGGACAAATGTGTGTCCACTGCCCTGTGATTCAGATCTGCTGCAAAATGTAATGTGTTCCTTCCTTGACCCATGCTTCTGTGATCACACTGACAAACCAAAAAAATAACTTGGAAGTTATAAAAGGCCAAAATGTGGAACTATCCCATTCAATTAAACAGATTCTGAAAATAACATGAGTGAATGTGAGTGCTGGTAAGTTCAGTGTCTGTCCATGTGCAACAGTGACAGTGTGATGACAGGCAGCAGGTTTTTAGCTGATCTGCAGTCAGGCGGGAGGATCACCCTGGGGACGGTGGGGGGGAGGAGAGGGGTTAGTGGACCAATCAGCATCAGGGAGCTGTCAACACCAATGAGCATCAGCGCTGAAGAAGCACTGCAGAGGATGATGGGACCGTGAGCAGATCTGACCAGGGATCAGCAGTGAAGCCTCATCACGGAGACGTGGCAAATCTGAATCTTAACGTGCAATTCAAAGTCAACTCAAGTTGCACATTGAAAGACACTCTCCAACCCTCACCCTTTCTTTATATTCTTATGATTACATTTGTCATATGAGAGGACCCTTTTGGACTCATCTCAATCAAGAGAAGAGCATTTCATCACTCATCACTCTGATTTAGTTTGAATGTAAAATGGATTGACTATTTCCAGTGCTTGAATTGGAATAAAAAAGGTGCCAGTACTCTAAATCAGCAACTGCACAGCACACGCGCTTGTGGCTCTCGTGGGTACCATGTGTTTTTGCCTGGTTTACCTAGATAAACCCTATACTAGTTGCTTAGATAAACCATATACTAGTTGATGATTTACACACACACATTTCTCTGTAAAAAGAATAAATAAAAAAAACTTCTGTATCTTCAAATTTATTTTGTTCATATTTTTGTACGGGAAAATATTGTTTGTCTAAATGGATACAATGTACAGTGAGATGGCAACTATGTGTGGTTTTATTGTAGCTACTTGCTTTCTGCTTGCTTGTTTGCTCTGTCTCTCAACTTGCTTGCCCTAGTCCCTGAGAGAGAGAGAGAGAGAGAGAGAGAGAGAGAGAGAGAGAGAGAGAGAGAGAGAGAGAGTGTGTCTTGGAATAAAGATATCACAACTTAGATACTCACTCTTGAATTCCTCTGTCTAGTCCTCTCCATCCAGAGAGGGTGACCGGTTTTATTTTTCCATTTCTGCTCCCTGTACATAAATAGATTATGATAATAGATTGTCAGGTTCGCGTCGCGAAGATTTTTGCTGAGGCTATATTAGAGGATTTATGGTATGCCCTGAAATGCATTCGACTGACGGCGAGTGTGGAGAGACAGTGCGCCGCAGCCTCCCGCAAGCTCTCGAAGATCTTTTAAACTGAAACTTGTCGATCTAAAATGAAGACAGATTCATCAACTGCATAGCTTATTATAGGTATCCACAACATGATAAAAGAACTACAATATGCGTACCTAGATGCGTCATGAGGTGGCGGTACGCTGTAAGAAGTAACGGTAGATGGGTAAAAATCAGAAGTCCCGGTACTGCGTACTGGTGAGTACCGGCCCAATTCAAGCACTGACTATTTCAGTAAAGTTCTGGCAAAAGAAGACGAAAATGTCCAATTCAACTGCAGAGATTGAGGGTCAAATGTTAAATTTTGTTATCTATCAGGTCTGAGCTGTTGAAAATGGCAGACATATTGAGAAAAATAACCTTCAAATATCTCTGATAACTAAAAAGTCAAAGCTAATCCTGAAAAGTTAGAGTTACCAGGAACGTTAGAATGAACAGGAAATGTCCAAACGTAACCCTGGAAAGTTCAAAAAGTCTTTCTTAATTCAAAGAAAATCTAAAGGTACGTTCACACCAAACACCAAGTGACTGCAGGATCGTCGTCACCTGGCCTAGACGTGCCAGAGAGGAGGCGGGGCTGTCCTCCATGTAGACACCAATAAGGTTTAATTATTCATGGCTGAAATCACCACTATTACTGCTTTGTACATGTTGAGAAGTCCCAGATACACCAGGTAATGGAGGAGCTCAGAGGTGCATTTCCTTGAGCTGTATTCAATGTAAATAGCAAGACATAAGTTGGCTGGTACACTACAGTGGTATTTACCCCCCCCCCCCCCCCCCCCAAAAAAAAAAAAAACAATTTTGATGTGATTTGATTGCAATAAAAGCATAAAAAGGATGCAGAAATAACATAATGACAACAATTCATCCAAAGTTTGAAGTCATAGTTTGTTAAGTCTGTCCACAAGACAATAAGCAAACAACTTTTAAAATGCTTGTTTTCTGCATGGAGTTTGAATCAATCGGAGCTAGGCTATTCTAACGCTGTAGCTGCTCCATCAACATTTCAAATAATTAAATAAATACAGCAGCAACCTTGTTGTTTGTAGACAGTCTGTGGTTTATACACATGGTCTGGTTTTGTGTCTGTACTAATGTGAGGTTCTATCATAGAGCTCTGGGAGACCACAGGTCGCTACAACATGTTTACTTTGAGTCAGTGACGACAGGAGAAGAATCTCAATGCTGAGAACCTTTTTCACCTCATTCGCATCTCTGCATTGACTTGCATTCACTTTTGGTGTAAACCTACCTTTAGAGTCCAGAAAGTGCTTATAACCCTGGAAAAGTCCAAAACTCGGAAAGTCTTGAGTGAAAAAACAATAAAGGTCCCAAATAACTTTGTAATTGTCTGCATAATAAAGGGCTGCATAAACATTTTCTTTTTGTAGATTTGTAAAACATCTAAAACTTTTAATCTCAAACTCGGAATCATCTCAAAATCCAATTGAAGCAGCGGCCAGGCCTCAATCCCCCAGACAGTCCACTTAAAAAGCTGAACTGAATGTGATGCTGAATGGCGGCTCTGTGTCGGCAGACGCCTGTCAGCGGGCATCACGTCCCACAGCAAAGCAGGGAACGCTGCCCTCCCACAGCTTAACCCCAAAATGTCACAGTGACACTCGACTGCCGCTGAGAGATGCAAAGAGACGATCTGAGGAGCCGCTTGACGATAATCTGGAAGAACAATGTGAGCGACGACATGCTGTGACATCATCGTCCCGAGGCTCGAAGGGAAACGGTGCAATGCATTTTCATTTTGGACCCGGCGTCCTGACCATCTGCAGCCTGCAGCTGGAGACATCAGGTTCCAGACACACATGTGTGACTGGTGCTGTGTTCAAGACCCAACTTGAAATCAGCAAAACGAGAGCTGATGTCATTCACGAACGCTGCCACAGCGAATACATTGGGACTTATTTGGGATGTTTACCACTGTGAAATGGTCCATCAACAGCCATCAACAAGTTGTGAATTATACAGTGATCAGTGAAAACCTACTCTATTGACAACAACGTTACAGGCACTGTAACCGCTGGCAACAACGTTACCATCATTGTAACCGCCAAATCGCATTAGCGAGGCGCCACTTTTTTTTAACTCAGTGGGATCTGCAAACCAACTAGTGAAGTGGGCTGCCTGCCCAGAGGTGAGGAAGGGCTCCCTGGACATTTCGGGTCCAGGGCCGGAATCAAACTCACCTCCCTGTGGTGGTACTGTGTTCCGGGGTGACGGCTGCAGGTACGATGGCGGTGTGGGAGTCCTGCCTCCCCACCCTCTCAAAACTGAGGGAAAGCGTCTCTGGCCTGAAGGCCGACATCAAGGAGAGGGACAAAATCCTCCTGGATCTCTCCACCGTCGCTATGACCCAGGCGAAGCTCGTTGCCCAACTGAGGGCATCTGACACTGGTGACCGGAGCATGAAGGCCGTGGACAACACCACCCTGCCATGGACCGGCTCCATCACCACCGGATGTCTGACACCAGTACTCGCCGAGTCCCGCTGGCACCACCAGGGAGCCAGGCCCAAGACATCGGCACCCTCCACCTCCTGCCTTTGCCCCGCGGAGTGGCAGTGCTCCACCAGGGAGGAGGGAGCTGTGGCTCCAGCTCTGGTGAGCTCGACTCCACTAGCCCGAAGGAACCCTGGTCAGTGGTGCACATGGGCGCTGGGGCTCGTCCATCTCTCCCTCCTCCACCGCCGGATCTACCACTGGATAACAGGTATGACTTTCTAAGCCTGCAGGATTTCCCTCCCATGGTTGCATGTTCCAGCTTGCCTCCGGGATCAGTCCATCCAGCTGGTCGTGGCTCCTGCCTCCAGGCTGGTTGTCAGGACCTCAATGGTCAGGCACGTGAGAGTGTGCGGCGGCCAGACCTTCACAAGGAGGTTGAGTCGCCGCCCTCCAGCTGTGTGCACAGCATGGCTCGGCCTACACGCTGGTCCTGGAGGCCGGTATCAACGATTTGAAGAGCCGCCAGTCTGAGGTCCTCAAGCGGGACTTCAGGTCCATGGTGGACCGCCTGCTGGACACGGGGAAGCAGCTAATTGTTTCCGGCCCGCTTCCGCTGCCGCGTTTTGGTGACGTCACCACCAGTCGCCTCCGCCAGCTGCACCTGTGGCTGAAGGGATAGGTCTACTGCCTGGGAAAAAGTATCCCATTTGTGGACAATTTATGGCCTTTTTAAACAGACCCCACCTTTTTAAACACGACGGCCTGCACAGAGCACTCCTGCCAAAGTTTTACCACCCCCCTGCGATTTTATCACTGACAACCTGAATAATAAAATAAAGACAACACTGGACTCAGTGGCTCCACTTTTTATTAAAACAATTAAAACACAACCTACACCACCATGGAGAACTGAGGACATTAAAAATCTCAAAAGGGAATGCAGGAGTGCTGAAAGGAGATGGAGGAAATCTAAGTTAACTGTTCACTATGAAATTTTACGTCTAAAACTAAAAACTTACAATAACACAGTCAAACAAGCAAGAATCTCCCACTTCCAAAAATTAATCAATGACAATAAAAATAACCCCAAATCCCTATTCTCCACATTTGATCTTTTAACAAACACAAATTTTAAAAAATCCTCCAAAACTACAGATAACGTCCTTTGCGAGGACTTTGCAGACCACTTCAGAAGAAAAATCAATGACATCAGATCATGGGTCTTTTATCCCAACAGCTTTTAACACCTGGATCATTGCTTTTACCTGAGGAAACACTGGAGAGTTTTGCTCTGGTTGATGCTAGGACACTTGGTCGAGTTTTCTCCCAGGTAAACCCCACAACCTGCCTTTTAGATCCAATTCCCACACCGCTTTTTAAAAAACTCTATGGATTCTTTGAGGATGAGCTGTTGTATTTGGTGAATTGCTCTCTTCAGACGGGTGCCTTCCCCACCTCCTTTAAAACGGCGGTGGTGAAGCCCCTTCTGAAGAAGAATGATTTAGACCCCAATGTTTTAAATAACTACCGGCCTGTATCCAACTTACCATTTTTAAGTAAAATTTTAGAAAAACTTGTTTTTAACCAAGTAAATGATTTTTTAAACTCAAACCATATTTTAGAGACTCATCAGTCTGGTTTTAGGAGGAACCACAGTACAGAAACCGCACTTTTAAAGATTTTAAATGACATCAGGTGTAATTTAGATAATCATAAACTCAGTCCTGGTACTACTGGATCTAACCGCCGCCTTCGATACAGTAGATCATCACATTTTATTAAATAGACTGAGGAACCTGGTCGGCCTCTCTGGTACTGTTTTTAACTGGTTCACGTCCTACCTTACTGATCGAAGTTTCTTTGTAAGTATGGATACATGTTCCTCAGAAACCCATAAGATAAAGTGTGGGGTTCCCCAAGGGTCAATTTTAGGTCCAACTCTTTTTAATCTGTACATGCTTCCCCTTGGGGACGTCATCAGGAGACACGGCATCAGCTCTCATAGTTATGCTGATGACACGCAACTGTACATGGCCGTGTCTCCTGATGACACAGGGCCAATTGATGCCCTTTTTAACTGCATTGTAGACATCAAGTCATGGATGGCAGCAAACTTCCTGCAGCTCAACCAGGACAAAACAGAGGTTTTAGTCATTGGTCCTGAAGGCCAGAGAGAGAAACTTTTACCAAAGTTACAGGATTTTAGACCCCCAAAATCTGTAAAAAATCTGGGCGTGATTTTTGACTCTGAGCTCACTTTTATTCCACACATCAAAAACATAACAAAGATAGGTTTTTACCATCTTAAGAATATAGCCAGAGTCCGCCCGTTTCTCTCTCAGGCCAGTACGGAGGTGCTGATGCATGCTTTTATCTCCTGTCGTTTAGATTATTGTAATGCCCTGCTCTCTGGTCTTCTTATAAGAACATATACAATTTACAACTACTACAGAACTCAGCGGCATGTGTGCCGACGAGGACCAGAGGGCGGGAGCACATTACACCAGTTTTAAAATCGCTGCATTGGCTCCCTGTGCGCTTCAGGATCGATTTTAAGGTTCTTTTACAAGCCTCCTATCTGCCTGGGCTGGGGTGGTCCCTGTGGCGGCGCCCCCTGCAGTCATGGACCATGTTTCCTCTCGGTTTGCGCGGGCCCCAAAAGGTAGCTTCTTCCTCACCTCAGATCTCGGTGCCCAGCCGTATCTCCTCAGCAACAGCTAGTGTATGTGTGTGGGTGTGTATGTCTTGGTGTATCTCTGTGTGTTTTGTGGGGGTGGGAGGTCTGAGTTTTCATGGTGTTTCCTTGTTCCTCTTTTTTTTTTCTTCTGTGAGGCACTTTGTGCTACTGTAAGTATGAAAAGCGCCATATAAATAAAGTTGATTGATTGATTGATAGAGAGAAAGACCAAGACCCAGGAGACCTGGACACAGCTTCTGTAGGACTATTGAAAAAAACTTCTACTTTAATTGTAGGTAAGATGCATCTTGAGACTGGAATTCCAAGTTTGTCACTACAAGTCAATTACCTCGTCTGGACACATGATGTCAGTTTGTGGATTCAGATTGTTCAAAAGAAAACAGTGAATGTTTGTGTTGTCAGAGCTTTGTGTCAGAATGTCTCAATTAAAAGTCAAAGGTCATCACGGTGTGTTTGTGCGCAATGTGTTCACCTTCCTCTGGAAGTCAAAGAAGCTGTAAGAGAACTGATTCATTCCTTCATGCCCACAGATTTACACTTCATCTCATCAGAGTCTCACAGGATTCATCCAGTGATGAATAAATCAACAACAAAATCATAGTATAGATTGAAATCACTCTGGATCAAAGCCTGATAGAAGATACCCCCGTCTCTTCTATACTGCAGCCTAAAAAGTGAGGAATAGCCCTGGAATGTGAGCAATCACCCAGAAAGATTAATCTGTGAGCAATAATCCTGAAGTCAGAGGCAACCTTGAAAAACCCAGAATAAACTGAAAAAACAGAAGTAATTCTGAAAATGGTGGAACCTGTTAAATTGCCCATGAATTTTCCAGAATAACCCTGAAAAGGATTAGAAATAACCTTGAAAATTTGGTCTGGAATAATTCTTACAAACTCTTCTATGTATGAGCTGCTGGACAGTGCTCAAGATTGTTTCATGACCGTTTCCTCACAGGAACTTTAAAGAAAACACAAAAAGACAACTAGTAGGAATTGGATGTGGGAGAAGAGAAGAAAAGCAGACACGGTGATTAAACCGTCAGTGAAGGACTTGTCGAGGTAATATCCTCCTCGGCAGAGGAAGAAAAGTGTTTAGCTGAAAGCCGGGGGCACTGTGGGGTGAACTGCGATTTGTTTGGCTGTTTGGAAAAAACTGTCAGAGGTTATCTCCGTTGGATTACTTTGTCTTTCCTTTCCCCCCGAAGCATTATGAATAAAAAAAAAAGAATCAGACAAAGAAAGGTCTGTTTAACAAACAACGGGAGCTCAAACCAGACAGTTGAATATTAGGCTTGGGCCGGTTTTAACATTTTCAAACCAGTCAGATACTTAGCTAAAGACCGGACTGAACCGCTTTACCGACCAATCCCATTAGGACGCACTTGCTATAGCAGACCCTCCCGAGTGATGCAATCCTTTTTTTCATAGAAGATTTTGCGGAAAGGAAAGTCAAAAATAAGACGCGATCGTACCGTTTATAAACTTGAGCATCGGAATTACGATAAGCTTGCTTCAAAGCAACTATGAAAGATGAACTTTTGCTCGTCTTGCATATTTAGACGACTCTTCAACCGCAAGTGTAGTTGCTGTGCATCATATACATGATGATACAATGGTGGACTCATACAGGCAGCTCTGTATCTTCTTCAGATCTATGCTCTAAGCTCCTTAAATGCTCCGGTGGCAATATTTTTTTTATCCAAACAAACACAAGGTACTGTGCGCCCATCTCCCCCCTCCCAACTCGACACTCATCAAATATTATTTTAATCATTTGTCATTATTGCTACTTATTACTAATGAAAGACATGTTGGATTTAGTGCCGTGACACCATCGGTACAAGTTGCAGATTTTTTAAATTAATTTTTAAATTTAATTTTTGTGTCATAAGGACAAATGCCAGTTCAACCTGTTTGCATAAATCAAACCGGTCTAGCCCCGCACACTGAACCGGACCGGTGAAACCAGCAATTCTGCCGTCTGATATTTTTGGATAGCAGACCTTTGTTATGGACACAGGTCTGATGATAGACTCTGATGAGGACCGTGACCAGTAAATTGTGCCGAAAAAATAAATGTTAAAAAAAAATAAAAAATTTACCCCCCCAAAATAAATTCCTTTGTGTTATTATCCATCCATGAGATCCATTCGTTTTTTCCTTGAAAAAAATAAGATGACCCACGCCTACATCAGCATCAACCAGTTTCAACATAATATCATGACTATCCATCAATCTGCAACTTTTAGCAGCACAGAGCTCGAGAAGGTCATGAGTTAATATTTTCAACCATCAAATCACATTCCTTCCAATGTCACAATGCCTATTCTGTTTCACTCAGAAATACATCACAATGCATTAGTTACAAAGTCTGGAAATGCCGTTTCAGCTTGACTTTAAATGACAATAAGAGCTAGATGACAGAGAAATCATCAAAATTGAAGAAGATAGACATGAAGACACAAACTAAAAGGCAGTGGCAGTGTTTAAAGACTGGTTCGTTGAAAAGACAGACTTTGACCATTACAGGGCACTAAACCTCAATCAGGTGGTGCAGTCATTTTATGCATCCATCCATTACATAACAATTAGGGCTGACATAATGGATCGGGCTACCTTTACATCCAGCAATGGGGTATTTATTTGAAGCTGAACAAATAATGTATCCCTTTGCCCTCTCACTCCTGAACAGACAAGCGGAGAAGGCCTTTTTTGATGGGGCAATATTCCGGGAAAAAAGATTTGCTACTTTTTTACAATGCTAACAAACAACTGCTAGCTAACTTCCCTTGAATGTAGGCATTTATTTTTTCTAATTAATCCATCCCAACGTGTGACAACGCCTCGTCAAGGTCCTTAGGGTGATGGCTTTTGATGCTTATTGTTGGTTTTATTTATACGGGCCAATTTTCATCTTATGGGTGTTTATTGATTGGGTGATCGGGTGGATAGTAGCCGTAGCTTTGACGTGTTACCATAGCAACGGCAAACATCTGGTCAAGCTCCGTCTCTTCTTCCCTGCTTTGGTGTATTTTTGTAGCAGAAACAGCACCACATAAGGGCCTGGAATATGTACTACAGCGTGTGAGTCGTTTTCAGTGGATTTGTCTGGATGCAGATTTTCTTGAAACGACGCCAAGGAAAAACGGAGAAAAAAAGTTTGTTTTGGTACTTGTGGATGGGGCCTAAAAGGTAGCGAGACGGAATGAGGTGTTAAAGTGGTTCCGCCTCTGAGTCTCCAATGCAGGTAGTGTAAGAGCCATTACAGAGGCGAAATGAGACGAGGCGACCTTGGTGTGAATGGGGAGAGCCGGGAACCTGGAACAGAAGGTGGCGTTTTGATGACGTGTTATGGGGGATTTAAAAGGTTCAGAAGAAGAAGTTTTGCAGCACAGCAACATCACTTGCACATGAAAAGTCGTTTAAATGTGCACAACGAGCCAAAGAATCTCAACTCTCGTTTCACCTGCTATTGCTTAGTTAATTTGCACACTATCAATGACTGATGCTTCTGTAAAAGGAGACAACGTTATGCTGCAAACCAAAGCTCAGTATAAATGGTATGATAGCGACATATTGAGAGGTTTCCTTTTGGTGATTATGGTAGAATCTCTGTAAAAACATCAAGTGGCTGAAGCGATAAGCCTAACCTTGTTTCCTTTCCTCTTCTTGAAGACCTTGTTTTCTGCCATCTCCCCTCTCCTTGTGTCCTTTCCTCTTCTCTTTCCTTGCTCATCAATTCCATTTCAAATACATTTTTGTTTACAGAGACCAAATCACACATTTGCACAAATCACAAATTTGCCTCAGAGGTTTTTTTAATCTGTACGACATGCACATCCTTTCATCTTTCCTCTTCTTGTTTCTGTTTTTCTTATTATTATTATTTCCTTTTTTTCTTTCTTTCTCCTTACCTTGTTTTCTGTCCCCATTTCATTTACTTTCCCTTCCCCTTGTTTCCTTTCCTTAATCTCTCCTGTTCCTGTTCCCTTTCTTCTCCCCTTGATTATTTTCCTCTCTGCTCTCCTTGTTTCCTTTCCTCCTATTGTTTCCTTTCTCTTCCTTTCCTCTCTCCTCCCCTTGTCTTCCGTCCTCCCAGCAGATGAACAGATATTCAAAATGGCAGAAGTGCACGCAGAATAAAAAGCCGCTCATACATTCAGAGACGTGACGGGCGAGCGGCGGTGAGGAGAGGAAGAGACGAGTGTGGGAGTGTGGAGGAAACACAAACGAAGCATGAAGTGTGCTCCTCCGCTTATCAGCGAGCATCCCGAGACGACAGCTCCTCCTCCTCCTCCTCCTCCTCAGACCGACTCATTCAGGCAAAAAGTGATTTCCATCTGCAGCCCAATAACGTCAGGTTAGCATCCGTGTCGCTTCACATGGTGAGTCAACACGCCGCTCATCACCGGTAACAACATGTCAGAGAGGACGAGAGCGGACCTCGGGCTGAATATCCGGGAGGAGAGAGGACCACACACATACCACCGCCACATGAAATGGCTGTCTGGGAGCCGCTAAGCAAGGCACCCCACCTTCAAACTGCTGCGAGATACTATAGGCTGCGTTTACCCCAACTGAATGACCACAGTGAGATTTGTTTTTGCCCTGACATTTGGCTCAGATAACAGTTTCCTTCTGTTTTTTATTGGACTTATCAGAAACATCTGCAGCAGATACTTCAGCTCAAATACTAAGTCATGTTCAAATATTCAGCGTGACTCAAAATGTCTGAAAATTTCACTCTGGCCCAACCAAGGCATCATCAGCTCTAGAGCCATGCTGCTGGTACAGCTACAAATAAACAAACAATCACCGTGGCACAACAAGTTGAAGGGCTTCTTCCACTCAATTCCCTGCATTTATATAGTACATATGTATCAATGTCATAAGATCATGAAATTGGTCTATAATTCAAATGTCAAATCATTTTTGAAAGATTTCTGTCTGGAACCAAAGTGGTGAAGCGACAAACGGGCTATGAAGCAAACAGCCCTTCATTGTACCACCAGCAGAGCTGAAGTTTGAAGGTGGAGAGACTGGAGGTTGTTGTATCGTCTCTCTCCTGCTGCACAGACACCAACAGAATCCTCAGTAGGAAGATCTCCACTGACTGTCAACACAGAGCACATCTAAAGAGAGACGGTCGGTCGTGGTGATGAATGAGCTGCAGTAGCTTTGACATTCACAAGGACATGAGACTGAAGCATGTTCAACTCCCACAGGAAGAGAATGAGGAGGAAATCATTGAGATTCTTCTTTGAAATGAACACAATGAGGGAAAGGATGGTAGCAATGAAGAGGGGAGGAAGTCAGGTCAAGAAATGTTGATTAAAACTGCTTTAAAAAACTTTTTTTTGTGGACTTCAAGGACATTGTTAGCTGTGTCAATGTATTTTGAATTAGTCTATAATATGACCATTTCTGATTCTGATTGGTTGGTACCACCATCTTAACTTAATAAAAAATGTGAACGGCAGTAAATGGAAAGAGACATTTTTTTATGATCCCGCTTGAATTGTGGCCACAAATTACATATTTTAGTCCAAAAAGGTAGCTTTGCACGTCAAATAAGTTTGTTATTGTAAAAGGATATTTAATGCCGTGTTCACACTGATGTAGACACCAAGAATGTTTTCTAATAACCTCTATCGCTGCTGTGCAGGTGTTGTGGAAGTCCCAGGTCCTTTGGTACACCAAACGCCGTCCTTTCTTGCTTTCTTTGAGGTGCTCGGGGAATTTTGTTGAGCTGTATTCACTGTTTCTAGCGAGACCCACATCAGCTGGTTTATCACAGCTGTGAACCCAAAATACTTCCAAAATAACATACAGATTTATGAAAGTCTGCTCTGTAAGATCTGTCCATTATACAACGAGGAAACAACTTTTGAAATGCTTGTTTTCTGAATGACGTTTGCATCGATCATTGGTGACAAACACCTCAAGCAACTATAGGAATTAAAACTGCGAGCAGTGATGCACGGGCCCTCGCATACACGCAACTTGGTTAGTGCTACCACCGCCTTCAGTGTTGGACCGCCTGGCATGGGCACCGCCACGTCGCCAGTCATCCCCGGCCACCGCCACGTCACCGGTCATCCCTTGACTGAATCGTCGTGTCAATCACCATATCAGACGATTGAAGTGCAACATTCCACGATTCTGGGACCGTATACAAGTGTAAAAACATGACATTTCATGTCGCCATTAGGTGGCGCTCTGATTGTGAGTCAATATTGCAGTGCAGGCGCATTCAGGGTCAGACTCTCATCAAACGTGAGAAGTTTGAACCAAATCAGACAATTGACACTTATAACAGTTTAGAGTAATGTGGCGAAGCATGAAATTCGTCTGAGTTCATGGCGCGCCCTGGCCACGCCTTTTGACTTATGTAAGACTTTTTGATGATTTTTCATCGTTGAGGCTCTAGAACAGGCTCGCAAATTTTGGCAGGAATCGGATAAACGCTGTACGAGGAGTTCCTTAAAATATACTGCATGAAAGAGGTGAAAAAATTCGGTTTTGACATAAAATGCGAAATGGCTGACTTCCAGTACATTTTTCAGGCATGGGTCCTGAGGGTTTTTTGTACATCTCTACATGTTCTATGTAACTACAAAGTTTCATGCAGTTACATCAAAACTAAAGGTGATCTTTCTCCTCGGAGGTGCGGTAAAAGTGTAAAAACATGATATTTCCAGGTACCATCAGGTGGCGCTCTGACCTCAGGTCAATATTGCAGTGCACATGTGTTCAGGGTGGGACTCTTATCAAACGTGAGAAGTTTGAACTAGATTGGGTGATGGACACTGAAGTTATATCAGTTTAGAGTATTGTGGCGAAGCATGACATTCGTCCGTGTTCATGGTGCTGTCCTGGCCACGCCCTTTGACTTATGTAAGACCTTTCGATGATTTTGCATCATCAAGGCCTCTAGAACAGTCTAGAGTGAGTTGTGAGTTTGGCAGGAATCGGATCAACGTGTAGGAGTTCGTTAAAATACAAACCCTACAATTGGCTAAAATGGCCAAAAATGGCCTAAAATGGCTGATTTACTGTAGCGCCCCTGAGTGGTCAATTTTTAATAAAACTTTCAGGATATGTTCCAGGGAGATATGTCAATATATCCTGTTTTGTCATGATTGGGTTAAAGGTTACAGAGTTATGTGTACTGATTTCTAGAGCCCTGCCCCTCTGATATTCAGTGGCTAATAACTTCTGAACGCAACAATATTTTACAAAATGGTAAATAAAAATGGCCTCATTTATATAGCGCTTTTCTCCAAAGCGCTTTACAGCAATGACTGACATTCACCCATTCACTCACACATTCACACACCGACGGCGGAGTCAACCACGCAGGGCGACAGCCAGCTCGTCAGGAGCAATTGGGGTAAGGTGTCTTGCTCAGGGACACCAGGCACTCAGCTAGGAGGAGCGGGGGATCGAACCGGCAATCTTGCGGTTACCAGCCAACCCGCTCTACCTCCTGAGCTAAACCTCCCCGCCTTTGATATCACTTGGCCAGCTTGGTCTAATGATGATCCAAAGCAATTTTGGTGAGAATCGGATATAATGTTCGGGAGAAGTTAGCAAAAACATGTTTTTCCCAAAATTCAAAATGGCGGAAATTTTAGTAGGCGGACTTTGGTGCAATAATCAATTTTTTTTGTACAGCACAGCGATCTGCATATCTGTGCAAAATTTCAAGTCAATTGGAGTTACGGTGTGTTGACTCCTCACACAACCGGCCCTCCGAACTGCTCACGGAATGGATGGGGTTGGTAGCTTGGTGCATATTTGGCTCCATCAAAACATTCTATATAGAACCTTTTGGGAGGGTTACGTTAAAAGAACAAAATTATCCTATACAGAACCCCTTAGAGGTTCAATCAATTTCCCTGAAATTAGCAAGGATGAAATTGAAACACAAAATAATAGAATAATCAAAAGAATAATTTTAGTTCATGAGGAAAAAGTTGCAACACTACTGATTCATTCATGATTAAATTTTAAGGTCTAATAATTATGTTTTTTATGAATAACTACAGAGCGCAGGTGCTATTGTTCCTCTTTCATGTGTAGTTTGTCTAATCTAAAGTTGTACAATGACATCATATTTTAAATGTTACACAACAAAGTTGTTTTACTCAGCTGATTGGAAGAAAATTAAATAGTTTCCTTGAAACACCAGCTCCTCTTGTCCTGCGTGACCCATTGATGGCAGACCTCAATCGATTCCCAGGGTCACGGGCCGGGGGACGAATAGCGAGGACAGGGAGTGGCATAATTAGAAGGGAATTAGGGACTTTCACACCAGAAATGGCTGATCACATCCTACCTACTGTCTATAATGGTATTTTAAGTATGTCCATAGGCTGCATTGTAAAATGCTCATCAGAATTTCCTGAAGCCTGTCACACGTCTCGTTTTGTCCGACCAACTGCCCAAAATCAAAATATAGTCAATTTCCTCTCACACAGGACTAGGGTTGGGCATTGAGATCCGGTTCCAAATAGGAAGAAGCTGTTGGAATTGCGACCCTTTTTTTTCGGTTCTTAAACGTCCGCAGTAGTTTGTTTGTTTAACTCCGCTCGCACTAGTTTGTTTGTATTACACTGCCCGGCATGCGGAGACTCCGCGCCAGTTTGTTTGGTACTCCGTCCGCTCGTACCACGTTGTTTTATTACTCCGCCCGGCGTGCGGAGACTAGAACGTCACTCACTCAACATGGATGGCAGAAGAAGACACCGCTCCAAAGTCTGGCTTCATTTTAATTTGAACAAAGATGGATTAGCAAAGTGCAACATATGTGGAAAACTACGCGCTACTTAGTAACGCCTCTTCTGTAGTCGGACTACTTTTTTCAGTAACGAGTAGTCTTTCGCGCTACTATTGCCAAACCAGTAGTCAGATTAAAGTTACTTATCCAAATACACGGCGTGTTACTATTTTTGTCAGTAAAAAAAAAAAAAAGATCTGCTTTCTTCTTGAGTCTCAGGGGGGTGACGTAGGTTAGCCGACACCTTCACGGACGGTGGCGTGTAGTCGCTATACCGGCAGAAATGTAAACAATGGAGGGGGAGAGATACGCATTTTCCAGCTGGAAATACAAGCATTATTTCGACTTCATCTCAGCAAAAGATGGCAACATAAAGGTTCGTTGTACACTCTGTGTTAACAACAAAGTGTTGTCTACTTTCAAGAATACAACGTCAAACTTGAAAAAACATTTAGAGTCACAGCATGGCACAACCACATTAAACGAGCAGGTCAGTCTGTGCTGAAATGCGAGCGGAGTCTCTCTTGAGTGTTTAGTGGAGAAATGTCTCGCTGCTTGCTGGCCCCGCCCCCTCCCTTCATCATCACGCCGCTCATACTTGAGGACTGTGCACATTTGTTTCATAAAACCAATCCTTGCTGCTCTAATGCTGGTTCAATATTCATAAAATGTTCATTCATGATGTTACTGCCATTACAATATGCAAACAATTATTTAAGTTAAGTGAAGTCAAGAAAGACTGTCTTTATTTTTTTATATAAAAACATTTATTTTCTATCAGGACATAGTTTTCAAGTGCAACTTAAAGGGCCCTAGTTTCGTAGACCGGCGCAGGGTGGCGCAGCCGGCGCAGTGCAAGTTTCAACCCGCGCAGCCTTGCGCACCGTCAGTTTGGCAGTTTGGTGGATCGCCTGCGCCAACATGGGTGTGGCGGCGCAGCAGGGGGAGGCGTCACAGATTCAGCTTGGCGTAGCGGAAGTTTCGTGGCAAAAAGCCTCGCCGAGACTGCGCTGAAAGCTCGCCAGCTCCGACCTGGTCTACTTTCAGCGCAAGGCGCAAGGCGTAAATAAAGTCCATTCATTCAATGCGAATCACAGCTGGCGGATCGGAAGTTTGGCGGACCGGCGCGCAGTGCGCACACGTCACCGAGACCTCACAGGCAGGTTTCCACAGTTCCAGACACATTTAAATGCAATAAATAATCACAACAAACACTATTTAATGCAACTAATTGAATCAACACGTGAATTTATATCTATATAGATTGTCCCGTCACATCTGACGTCAGATCAAAGGCGGATGGCACGCGTAACGGAAACTCAGCCTCTCGGACCAAAACATCTCCCTCTCTCTCTCCTGTTTTTTATAATATCGGCATTGTTATTATTATGATACGCGCGCACAGCGCGTGATGCGCGTGGTGGGAGCGGCGGCGCTGCTTCTGTCATCGGGTTGTCAAGTGACGGATCTTACACTGAACCTCCCCTAACGCATTAAAGGAGAGGAGCTCATTTGATTGGTGAAGATCTGAATCGGCTGTATTAATCTCAGTCCACGCCTCGTCTCCTCCTCGTCTCCCACTCACGCCTTCTTCTCCTCCCTCTTTCCCACTTGCGCCGGTGGGCGAGACCGGAGGTGTGCCTGCGCGAGCCTGCGCGGTCCACGAAACTTGCAAAGTCCAGGCGGACACGCCCCGTCGGCGTGGTGCAGGTGCGCTGAGAGCTGACTGCGCCTGGTCTACGAAACTAGGGCCCAAAATGTCAGTGGATACATTGTTGATGTTACTGTTAAAAAAGCACGTCAATAAAGTGAGTATTGGCAAAATCGGTAGTCGGCAGCTGTTGAATGTAACTAATAAAGTAACTTGTAATCTAACTTAGTTACTTTTTAAAGGAGTAGTCAGTAGTCAGATTACTTTTTCAAAGTAACTGTGGCAACACTGGACCTGTTGACCTGCATCTCAAAGAATCAGAATCGAGAATCGTTTAGAACAGGAATCGAAACAGAGGATCGGGATCGGAATTGGTAAAATCCAAACGATGCCCAACCCTACACAGGACACAGAAAAACAGATCATCTTCACAATTTTTGCTTTCAAAATAAGTTCAACAATCCCCCTGTCATCCAACCCTTAACTATGTCGTTGAGGTTTTGTGCTGAAAACTAACCAAACCTTAAAAATCACATAAGACAACATGACCACATGTGAATGACGTCAGAGCGAGTCAGGATCAAGTCGGACACAAAACTAACTGGCGTGCAAACTGAAGTGGAGAAGCGAAGGCGCACTTTGTTCATCACAACGGACCTTATTTGCAGACATTTCTAATCTCTAATGAAATGGGTATGATCTCATTTTTGCTCCATCAGTGGATTTTGAAACAAACAGACTCTACATGCTGAGTTCAAGAGACACAAGACACCTGAAAGCATGGTGACAGAGACGTGGAGAAACCTTGTTTTTTTGTGCTTTTTTATGGATCAGCCATAAAACCACCTTCAAAGAAGAAAGGTCATTCCAGCCCAAGACTCAAAGACAAGTCTCATTTCACTGGAGACACAAGTCTGAGTTGAGTTTTGCATCGACACAATTCCAAGTCAAAGTAATTTTTCACAGTAAGGTCTCAAGCCAACAAGCCTCATGTCAAGTGAGATGCATTTGAGACACGGCTTAAGTCATGTAAGACAAGTCAAGTCTCAAGTCATTCAGAGACTTGACTTGTCTCAACTCGCTATCTGACACAATTCCAATTCAAATCACTCGTCATTTGAGCCGATTTTAAGTCCAGTCTCATGCAAACTTGGACACGGCTGTGGGTCAGAGGTAGAGATTGCTGGTTCCAATCCCGGCTCCTCCAGTCCGTATGCCGAAATGTCCTTGGGCAAGATACTGAACTCCAAATTACCCATGAAATTAGGCTTGGGCCAGTTTCAACTTTTTCAAACCGGTTTGATATTATGCAAAACACCTGACCGGACCGATATACTGACCTTGCCCCTCCAGAGTGAAACATTAGGCCTTTTTACACAGAAGAGTCCGCCGTAATCAGAGAAAGGAGAAACAAATATGCCACGATCACACCGTTTCTAAATAATGTTTATAAAGAACATAAAGCCCCCCCCATAAAAAGCACTTCTATTTTCTTACCTATAGCACTTTGATCATAGCACTGTTGTTCTTAAGGTATGTTTGCTGAACAGCTACTACTTTACTAATTGTTCTATTTTTAGCTCTTACTTTATCAGCAATGATATGTTGTGGTTTCTCTCTTTTGACAAATGTACTTATTGTAAGTCGCTTTGGACAAAAGCGTGAGCTAAATGCCCCAAATGTAAATGTAAATTAAACCAGTTTAGCCTCATACACCAAACCAGACCGGTGAAACATGACCCCAAATCTACCTGAAGGCTGTGTGAATGAGTAAATGTAGACTGAATATAGTGTAAAGCGCAAACACTAGAAAAGTGCTATAGAAATGCAGGTCCACGTCATTTGAGACAAGTCAAACTCAAGGCTCCTGTCAATGCAGATAACTGAGTCCAAGTAAGGTCTCAAGTTAACAAGTGTTGGGTCTGAATCAAATCTCAATCATTCACATCAGGTCTGAATTCAGTCTCAAATCACTGGAGAAAAAACTTATCTCACTGTCAAAAGAAAAAGGAGCATATTTCCTGGAATACTGAATTTATGAAAGAACTCTCCAAGCCGAAGCATTTTCTTCTGTGTTTACCCTTTTTCTTTGTTTTATTTTAGCATTTTATTTGATGTTCTCTATGTTTACATCATTGCCTCGGCAGCCTTATTAAATTGTGTTACTGAGTCAGTTTTTAAGTATCACACACACACAAGCACGTCTGTGTAGTTACAGTCTGACAGTTTTCAATAAGAGAGTGGGTTATTGAACATTGGATGGATTACAAATTTGGGCCATCAAAATCAGCATAAAGTACAAAAAGCTTGATTAACACAGACAAAAGAAACAATGGGAATGATGGCTTCAGGCATCTTAACGAGGCCATTAATATCAGGCGCACTAATGAATTGCTGCTACAATGAGAAAATTCCCCTCAATGAAATACCATTATCCACCCTCTCCTCCATCTTTTCAACATAGCGATCAGGTAATTGGGACAGATCAGCTGGCGGATGCCTACGGCTCACAGTCATAATATGAAAGTGGACGGTATCACCCTCACCCCTTCATTTAGAATGTTGCTATGTGGTTGATAATTGGGTGTGATGCTGCCGCTCAGACTGAGACTTTCAGGTCACATTGTCGGTTAATGAGACATACAGGTATGATTGGCTGCAATGACATCACCATCGCCACTAGTTGACAGCTAAGATCACCTTGGTCTGGAAAGAAAGGTTTCAAGTTCCAGGTAAGATTCAAAACAAGTCAAAGTCAGGTAAAAGATTTTAGTCAAGTCCCAATTTGAGAAAAGTGAAAAGTAAAGTCTGAAATCATTGTGGACAAGTCCAAGCCAAGCACCAGATCATCTAATACTGAGATGGAGAAACTGGAATCTAGTCTCAAGTCACTTAATTTACCAGCCTGTGGATTGAAGGGCTCCTGGCAATGTTGCCAGGAAAAACCAGAGCCGTGATGGTTGTGTTATATCATTACTGTGATTGCTCTTTAAAAAAACATAAAAAATTCAAACATAAAATTGACTTTTGCAATACCTTCTGATTATTTCATCTAGACATTTCTCATGGTACACTTACACGCAGACACATAAACTGTTTATGTGGCAATAAAAATAGTGAATTAAGTGTAATCTCCATTTTTCTGTAGGTGTTTTCATTGGATGATGAATCTTACAGATTAATTTAAGGAGTGTCATCACATTTTATGTTAAAGACAGGCATGCAGTGCGGTCTTGGTCTTGGCCTGGACTTGGTCACGGTTTAGGTGATCTCAACTTTAACACTGGCCTAATTGGTAATTGTATTATGCGTCCATGTCAAGTAAAATGTATTTAAAAATAGTCTACGGAGTCAAGTAGCCATCAATGGAGACAGGTCGAGTAATTAAGGGCGGATTCAAACCTGCAGTCTGTAGTTTACATTTACATTTTGGGCATTTAGCCAGCGGCGGCACCAGAAAATTATTATTGGGGGGCAATGAGGGGGTCTGATTGTTTATAGGAGGTGCTCGTGAATTCTGACACCAACAGATAATACTATAATAGATATAGATGTACTGTTCCCGTGGCCGTGCTGATACACTACATATTGTGGAATGCATGTTACTAAACGTTTATCATAAAACAAACACAAGCATATTTAACTACTTTTAATGAAATGAAGTTCCAAACAACAAGCACAAAAAACAATACAAATCCACCACAGAGAACATCTGTGGATTTACAAGAGTGGAACTGAGAATTGTAGCACAGTGTATAGTTGTATACAGTATACTCTTACAACTGTCTCTGAACTCACTAAATATGTTTTCTCTCTTCTTCTGTTCTCCTCTCCTTCACTCTCCACTCCTGTCTTCCTCCTTCCTCTCCTCTAATCTCCTCCTCCTCACTCTCCACTCCTGTCTTCCTCCTCTTCCTCTCCTCTAAACTCCTCCTCATCACTCTCCACTCCTGTCTTCCTCCTCTTCCTCTCCTCTAAACTCCTCCTCATCACTCTCCACTCCTGTCTTCCTCTCCTCTAAACTCCTCCTCCTCACTCTCCACTCCTGTCTTCCTCCTCTTCCTCTCCTCTAAACTCCTCCTCATCACTCTCCACTCCTGTCTTCCTCTCCTCTTCCTCTCCTCTAAACTCCTCCTCCTCACTCTCCACTCCTGTCTTCCTCTCCTCTTCCTCTCCTCTAAACTCCTCCTCCTCACTCTCCACTCCTGTCTTCCTCTCCTCTAAACTCCTCCTCACTCTCCACTCCTGTCTTCCTCTCCTCTAAACTCCTCCTCCTCACTCTCCACTCCTGTCTTCCTCTCCTCTAAACTCCTCCTCATCACTCTCCACTCCTGTCTTCCTCTCCTCTAAACTCCTCCTCCTCACTCTCCACTCCTGTCTTCCTCTCCTCTAAACTCCTCCTCACTCTCCACTCCTGTCTTCCTCTCCTCTAAACTCCTCCTCCTCACTCTCCACTCCTGTCTTCCTCTCCTCTAAACTCCTCCTCATCACTCTCCACTCCTGTCTTCCTCTCCTCTAAACTGCTCCTCCTCACTCTCCACTCCTGTCTTCCTCTCCTCTAAACTCCTCCTCATCACTCTCCACTCCTGTCTTCCTCTCCTCTTCCTCTCCTCTAAACTCCTCCTCATCACTCTCCACTCCTGTCTTCCTCTCCTCTAAACTCCTCCTCATCACTCTCCACTCCTGTCTTCCTCTCCTCTTCCTCTCCTCTAAACTCCTCCTCATCACTCTCCACTCCTGTCTTCCTCCTCTTCCTCTCCTCTAAACTCCTCCTCATCACTCTCCACTCCTGTCTTCCTCTCCTCTTCCTCTCCTCTAAACTCCTCCTCCTCACTCTCCACTCCTGTCTTCCTCTCCTCTAAACTCCTCCTCACTCTCCACTCCTGTCTTCCTCTCCTCTAAACTCCTCCTCCTCACTCTCCACTCCTGTCTTCCTCTCCTCTAAACTCCTCCTCATCACTCTCCACTCCTGTCTTCCTCTCCTCTAAACTCCTCCTCCTCACTCTCCACTCCTGTCTTCCTCTCCTCTAAACTCCTCCTCACTCTCCACTCCTGTCTTCCTCTCCTCTAAACTCCTCCTCCTCACTCTCCACTCCTGTCTTCCTCTCCTCTAAACTCCTCCTCATCACTCTCCACTCCTGTCTTCCTCTCCTCTAAACTGCTCCTCCTCACTCTCCACTCCTGTCTTCCTCTCCTCTAAACTCCTCCTCATCACTCTCCACTCCTGTCTTCCTCTCCTCTTCCTCTCCTCTAAACTCCTCCTCATCACTCTCCACTCCTGTCTTCCTCCTCTTCCTCTCCTCTAAACTCCTCCTCATCACTCTCCACTCCTGTCTTCCTCTCCTCTTCCTCTCCTCTAAACTCCTCCTCCTCACTCTCCACTCCTGTCTTCCTCTCCTCTAAACTCCTCCTCACTCTCCACTCCTGTCTTCCTCTCCTCTAAACTCCTCCTCATCACTCTCCACTCCTGTCTTCCTCCTCTTCCTCTCCTCTAAACTCCTCCTCACTCACTCTCCACTCCTGTCTTACTCTCCTCTAAACTCCTCCTCATTCACTCTTTTCCAGCGCACCTATGTAGGTAATCCATTACAGTTTTTTTACGGTTTTCCCCAAAATCCGGTCCGTGTTTTCCAGCACACCTAACGCACACCTCGCGACCTGTCCAGCATCTGCTAAACAACAAGACGGACTTGTGTGCATGTCCAGTGTTTCCCCTACCATTGTACAGGCCATAAAATCAATATGCCAAAAATAAGCCACCTATCAATTCATTCATAAATCAATAATCCTTTACATTAGGAGCGCCTCCGCGCAGCACAGTAGATTTGCTCCGCAAGACGCGCAGCCACAACAATCCTCGCCGCCGCTCCCGCTACCTTCTTCTTCGTGTACTTTACGCGCTTGATGTTGTTCTGATGCCGTTCCGCCTCGTTAAACCACCACGATGTCGCTTTCTACTTTGATAACACGGAGTTGACACTGTATTTTGATAAGCTGTTGCACTCTTCAGACTCGTGGTGTGAGCAGAACCGGACCGGTACCGGAACCGGACCGGCTTCCGCGCTGCTTCGTGCGCACATGCGCTGATGCAGGTCGAGTGTTGTCGATAAATATATGCACTCCTTCAAAACAGCATCGAAGCCATATTGTGTGTTGTATTAGGACGTGACGTCTGTGGGGGAGGATTGTTTTTGATAAGCTGTGGAACTCTGAGTTAACATATTTCTACCTGAATTTCTATGAACTATCAGGCTGTTGAGTAAACCTATAACTTATATTTTACTTGATAAAATAAGACAATAAATGCACTCATATGTCGTTATAGTGTTTTACAGTATCTGTAGCTATTAATGCGATGCTCATCATTTTCCAGCCATATTTTTCCGGCCCCTAATTTTGCATAATTTCCATCAACCGGCACCTTAATAAGTCACTCTCTCCTTGTGATCTTGAATACACTCTGGTTTAACAACAATGTTGAATGCAAATATAATAATAGCAGAATTGCAGACTGCTTGCTGTGCCACCTGACTTAATCCAACTGCACCAATACACCATCCCACGCGTCTCGTCTGTTTAGGGTTTTTTCGGTGGGTACCACCAAGTCTGAAAAAAATTCTAGGGGAAACACTGATGTCCCACTAAGAATTTAAAGTTATCGATAAAAATGTCAGCTGTGTGGGATTATTTTACCCTAAAAGACGAAAAAGACGAAGAGGCGGAGTGCAATTCTTGACACAATAAAGTCAAGCGTGGTGGTAAAGCGGTAAGATTGACTATTTATTATTTAGTCTATTTTGTGTTTATTTAACCCTGTTAAGAATAAACCGGTCAGCTTCTCATTACCAACCATTGTGGATTATTCAAACTAACCTAATTAAGTTGGCTAGTTGTTCTTAAGAGTAAAACCCTTTTCAACATGAGTCTGACAACAAAATAAGTAAATATGTTTCATTTATTAATACATGTTTGGATCGGCCTGTATTGGTATCGGCCGATACTAAAAGCTACAATATCAGTATCGGATCGGAACTGCAAAAAGCTGGATCCCTATCTTCCTCCTTTCTTCTCCTCCTCACTCAATCTCCACTCCTGTCTTCCTCTCCTCTTCCTCCCTTCTTGTCCTCTAAACTCTGCTTCACTCGCTCTCCAATGCTGTCTTTCTCTCTTCTCCTCTCCCCTCCTCTTCCTCTCTCTGTTCTCCTCACCTACTACCGCCCCTTCGTCATCCTCACTTTCATCCTCATCCTCCAAGTCCGTCATCACTCTGTCCTGCGTCCGTAAATCACCACCACCATCGTCCACTCTTATTCGCTTTTTGGCTATCACAAATCAGTCCATTTCGCTGTGTTGACACAATCGCTAACTAGCCGCTATGCATCAACCACCGCTAACGTCAACGTCAATTTCAGCCGGCCGTCTGCGTGCAAACCAGCCAATCAACTCGCACGACACAGGAAAAAAAAAAAAAAACAATCACCATAGGAACGTTATAAACAATATTACTTCAGATGATTGATTGTTAATGTCTCAGTGTCTTAATTTGTTCTATATTTGTTATAGTTTGTAATCCATAAATATTTCGAGGGGAGGGGGGGCAAAAGGGTGGATGCAGCCTGTGACAAGAGGGTCTTGGACCCCCCCCCCACGCGCCAGCAACTTACAATAAGTACATTTGTCCAAAGAAAGAAACAAAGAAATCACAACATATCATTGACGATAAAGTAAGAGCTAAAAAATAGAAACAAGTGGTAGCTCCTCGTCAGAGTAAGTTGTGGCTATTCAGCAAGTTTACCTTAAGTGGTAAGGTTAGAACTTTTTTTTTTTTTGGGGGGGGGGGGGGGGGGGGACTGCAATGGTACAATGCAAACGAGATATCTATGATATAATATCACATATTAAAGCAACACTAAAGAGTATTTAGTGCCTTAAAATAATGTTTCCAACATAGTTTCAGTGGTTCATCACCTCAAAACGGCACTTCAGCATTCGCTCTGTGGCCCTCTATCGGCTGTAACTGCACTATGTAACTCTGCCTCGTCGGGTAGCGGTTTTGTAGTACTAATGAGACTACGAATTTGACCTGCTTTACAGCAAGCGTAGGTGGAGGCCCTGCGTAGAGATCAGTGGGAGAACACCCGGCAAGTGCGTGGAAGATACCTTGCAGCTAGGTAGTTTTTAAATTGGCGTCATGGCAGAGCCTGCAAAGAAAAGGAGGGGTATAATCTCTGATGAGGCGAAGAAAAGAAAACGGGAGCATGACAAAGAACGAGCTCGAACGAGAGTGAATATCGGACCGGCTCACACTCGTTGGTGAGAACTGAAGGAGGCTACAAAATGCAAGACGGATGGTGACTTGGCTTTGTTGCTGCTGGACTTGTAAATAATACCGGTAATCATTTTTTTCCCAGTGCGTCTGTGTACAATACATTGTCGATTATTTTATTGGCTCATGTTAGCTAAGGCGTTAGCTATTGTGCTAAATATGTAACTATCGCTATGGCTCATGTTAGCTAATCTTAGCTAAGGTGTTAGCTACTCTACCTTGTCACTGGACATCGGTCAAATCGTTCATCATTTCCAGAGCCGGTTCTGCATACAAACAAATAACGTGCATGCGACGGTAGGCTGCGGTAGGCTAAATTATTTACGACGGCAGTAATGGACAATTCCCTTCCAACCTGTAAGGGGACCGAAGAGGAAAAGTTCTTCAGTGTTGTTTTAACATATGAGTGCTAAACCATCCACTCTAGGTGGTCTCGATAGGAAGAATGGTGTGTATGTATGTAAAACGGCCCTTTATGAGGCATCTGTTGCACTTTGGGCTTAAAAGGGCTCATAAAAATGGAAACTTATATCACAGCTGCAGTCAGAATTCCTCCACTAAGAGTGTGTCCTGCTATGCTTTTCTTTTGTGCCACAGATGATGCCTCCATGCGCTCATATGAACCATCTGCTGCTCGTGTTTGCACCGGGAGGTGTTGATTTTGGGAGGCAACACTTCAGAGAATGAAAACCTTCGTCAACATTCACACATCTTCAGACTGTGTAAAGATCAGCTGCCTGAAAACTAGGCAAAATATTTCCGAGGAGCTTTGTCTCAGACTCGCATGAGGCTTTCTTTTTCTCAACCTGGAAACGTTTTGTATCATCAAGCACGACAATAATGTTTTCATGGTTTTCTGCTGATCTTCATCACCTCATTCTGTCAAATCAGAGGGAATCCGAGAAAAAAAAATGTTTCACTTTTACTCATCTAATACACACATGTTGTATTTTTTACTCCACTAAATTTGTCTAGTCACAGATAACAATTTTTCATCCACTTCCTGTCCAATGAAAACCATGTATCTCCAGATGTCTTGATGTTGAATGTTTGTGATAAACCTTTATGTTGAGAAAATGATCCTACTTCGTAGGCAAGGCTGTATTTGTATAGCACCTTTCAACAACAATTCAAAGTGCTTCTTAAGCTAAAGAAGCTCTTCAAAAAGCCTCGTTGATAATTGGAAAATGCATCATAACAAAGGGTTCTTAAGTGAGGTTTTGAATGCAGGACTTGTTTAGGGCCAGACCTGCTTCGTGGATTAATCAGCAATCTTAATGCCAAACAACTTATTTCCAAGAAACCTGCAAATCTCTGGTAAACACAAGATTGAAAACTTCCTTTGTGTGATTCTTTTTGGAGAAATGTGTATCATATCATATCATATCGTGCTGGTTCAGGACAGCCCTAGTAAATGTACTCAAGTGAAACATAGAAGTACTTCTTCCACCAGCAGAGACACCTCTCAGTATAACACACTGTCACAGATGATAACTGACTGACAGCGAAACTTTTCTCCTTCTATGGTTCGTGGCAGTCGCGCTGCTGGAGGCTCTGTTCCTGTCCTCCCCCTGACAGTTGATGCGGGAAGAAGGTTCCCTCTGTTTTCATGCCTCCTTCTGTTATTCTCTGACCTCCTCATTTTTTTTTATTTTGCATTTTTTTGGCCAAACCTACAGCGAGCTGATAAACAGAGTCCCTGTGGTTTCTGTCCCTCCCACGCAGATATGGAAATATAAAGCCGCAGCGTGAGCAACTGTCACAGCAGTGCATCCTCCTGCAGATCGAGGCCGGGCGCAGGTTGTGTGCTACCATGTGAAATGGATGAGCAAATATTATGCAAATGCAGCAAGAGAATATCACAGTTTCAGATGAAGGATCTCACCTCTGACACCTTCAGAGAGTTTTATTAACAGCAAATCTCCTCTGAATCAAGAAAGGACAGAGACTGACAATGTATATATTTATGCTTGTATGATGAATATATATATATATATATATATATATATATATATATAATTTCATAATACAAAATTAGGGCCGGGGCTCGATTAAAAAAATAATCTAATTAATTAGAGGATTTGTAATTAATTAATCGAAATTAATTGCATTTTAATCGCATATAAATATTTGACCTGAGAACAGTGAGAAGTAATTTTTTTTACATAGATTCTTAGTATACCATTGAATAATGACTAAATACATAAGCTTAAGCAACAAAATATTGTTATTTTTGTTCAACCAAGTCCAACAGACCAATTTTTTCCATTAGGCGTAGCAATAGCATATTTAGAAATCTAGAGCATTTCAGAAATTCAGGTAGCCTATAGGTACGTAGACCTTCTGTAAACTATAACACATTGTATTCAGAATATTTGAAACCCTAACTATTAGAAAACATCTCTCTGTTGGCGAGGGTTAACCCTCCGACGCTAGCTACCACGCTAGCATCCACGCTAGCTGCTATATGTTTTGCATTGAGGTGATACTTGAGGCTCGATGTGCTGCGGTGATATGCAAATTCCTCGTTGCATAGCTTGAACACAACCATGCTCTTATCGACGCTTCCATCCGTTTGTTTTTTATAACAAAATTTCCCATCCACGGGGCCAACCAAAGCGGTCTCATCAGCTTCTTCGTTCATGTTCACTGAAGTCATGAACGCTAGTTGGTGCTCCAGTATAATCGGTCCGCCTGAAACTCATCCAGTGAGAAACGTTCCGCGGTGCAAAAATAAGTGCGATTAAAATGCGTACATTTTTGTGTAATTAATTAATCTTAATTAACACATTAAAGTCCCGGCCCTAATATATATATATATATTAGGGATGTCCCGAGCTTTTTGCAGTTCCGATCCGATACCGATATTGTAGCTTTTAGTATCGGCCGATACCAATACAGGCCGATCCAAACATGTATTAATAAATTAAACATATTTACTTATTTTGTTGTCAGACTCATGTTGAAAAGGGTTTTACTCTTAAGAACAACTAGCCAACTTAATTAGGTTAGTTTGAATAATCCACAATGGTTGGTAATGAGAAGCTGACCGGTTTATTCTTAACAGGGTTAAATAAACACAAAATAGACTAAATAATAAATAGTCAATCTTACCGCTTTACCACCACGCTTGATTTTATTGTGTCAAGAATTGCACTCCGCCTCTTCGTCTTTTTCGTCTTTTAGGGTAAAATAATCCCACACAGCTGACATTTTTATCGATAACTTTAAATTCTTAGTGGGACATCAGTGTTTCCCCTAGAATTTTTTTCAGACCTGGTGGTACCCACCGAAAAAACCCTAAACAGACGAGACGCGTGGGATGGTGTATTGGTGCAGTTGGATTAAGTCAGGTGGCAGCAAGCAGTCTGCAATTCTGCTATTATTATATTTGCATTCAACATTGTTGTTAAACCAGAGTGTATTCAAGATCACAAGGAGAGAGTGACTTATAAAGGTGCCGGTTGATGGAAATGATCCAAAATTAGGGGCCGGAAAAATATGTCTGGAAAATGATGAGCATCACATTAATAGCTACAGATACTGTAAAACACTATAACGACATATGAGTGCATATATTGTCTTATTTTATCAAGTAAAATATAAGTTATAGGTTTACTCAACAGCCTGATAGTTAATAGAAATTCAGGTAGAAATATGTTAACTCAGAGTTCCACAGCTTATCAAAAACAATCCTCCCCCACAGACGTCACGTCCTAATACAACACACACAATATGGCTTGATGTTGTTTTGAAGGAGTGCATATATTTATCGACAACACTCGACCTGCATCAGCGCACGAGCGGATCAGCGCGGAAGCCGGTCCAGTTCCGGTACCGGTCCGGTTCCGGTACCGGTCCGGTTCTGCTCACACCACGAGTCTGAAGAGTGCAACAGCTTTTCAAAATACAGTGTCAACTCCGTGTTATCAAAGTAGAAAGCGACATCGCGGTGTTTTAACGAGGCGGAACGGCATCAGAACAACATCAAGCGCGTAAAGTACACGAAGAAGAACGTAGCGGGAGCGGCGGCGAGGATTGTTGTAGCTGCGCGTCTTGCGGAGCAAGTCTACTGTGCTGTGCGGAGGCGCTCCTAATGTAAATGATTATTGATTTATGAATGAATTGATAAGTGGCTTGTTTTTGGCGTATTGATTTTATGGCCTGTACAATGGTAGGGGAAACACTGGACATGCACACAAGTCCTTCTTGTTGTTGTTTAGTGGATGATGGACAGGTCGCGAGGTGTGCGCTAGGTGTGATGGAAAACGCGGACCGGCTTTTGGGGAAAACCGTAAAAAAAACTGGAATGGATTACCTACATCGGTGCGCTGGAAAACACGGACCGGAGTTTAAAAAAAAGAACTGGATCAGGAGTCCGGATCGGGATTTTCCCGTGCAGGCCCATCCGATATCGATACGCATTTTTTGCTAATATCGGCGGCCGATCCGATCCAAATATCGGATCGGGACATCCGTAGTATATATATATATATATATATATATATATATGTGACGGATGTTGCTCGTGTTGAAACTTCGCTTATCAGTTGCTCCACAAACCACAGATGACAACCAGGTGGATTACAGGACTTTTATTCTGAACCTGCAACACAGCGTTTTTCCAGTGAGGAATGACGAGGGAATCTTCTGAATTTTCTTTTAACTAAAAAGAATACAAATCGAATGTTTCAACACAAAACAGCATTATTGAACCTTGCTGTGATCGTATAGTGGATATATTGTGTGCAAACTACATCACATTACAATGAAGGTGAACATAAATAACATGACAGCATTCACAGTTAACAGGCTAGTCAAAAAGCTAACGAGGATAACGTGGGACGGGTAAAAAGGCAACTCACACCAAAACAAAACAGTCATACAATTTGTAACATGAACATATGACAACAAAATATATTACCTGCAAAACAGCGTTTTTCCAGTGAGGAATGACGAGGGAATCTTCATGGGATACACACTATGGGCCCTAGTTTCGTAGACCAGGCGCAGTCAGCTTTCAGCGCACCTGCGCCGCGCCGACGGGGCGTGTCCGCCTGGACTTTTGCAAGTTTCGTGCACCACGCAGGCTCGCGCAGGCACACCTCCCGTCTCGCCCACCGGCGCAAGTGGGAAAGAGGGAGGAGAAGAAGGCGTGAGTGGGAGACGAGAAGGAGACAAGGCCTGGACTGGGATTAATACAGCCGATTCAGATCTTCACCAATCAAATGAGCTCCTCTCCTCTCCTTTAATGCGTTAGGGGAGGTTCAGTGCAAGATCCGTCACTTGACAACCCGATGACAGAAGCAGCGCCGCCGCTCCCACCACGCACATCACGTGCTGTGTGGCGTATCATAATAATAACAATGCTGATATTATAAAAAACAGGAGAGAGAGAGGGAGATGTTTTGGTCCGAGAGGCTGAGTTTCCGTTACGCGTGCCATCCGCCTTTGATCTGACGTCAGATGTGACGGGACAATCTATATAGATATAAATTCACGTGTTGATTCAATTAGTTGCATTAAATAGTGTTTGTTGTGATTATTTATTGCATTTAAATGTGCCTGGAACTGTGGAAACCTGCCTGTGAGGTCTCGGTGACGTGTGCGCACTACGCACCGGTCAGCCAAACTTCCGATCCGCCAGCTGTGATTCGCATTGAATCAATGGACTTTATTTACGCCTTGCGCCTTGCGCTGAAAGTAGACCAGGTCGGAGCTGGCGAGCTTTCAGCGCAGTCTCGGCGAGGCTTTTTGCCACGAAACTTCCGCTACGCCAAGCTGAATCTGTGACGCCTCCCCCTGCTGCGCAGACACACCCATCTTGGCGCAGGCGATCCACCAAACTGCCAAACTGACGGTGCGCAAGGCTGCGCGGGTCAAAACTTGCATTACGCCGGCTGCGCCACCCTGCGCCGCCCTGCGCTGGTCTACGAAACTAGGGCCCTATGAATGAGTACAATTAAGCTAGTTTAGCTTAATATAAAGGTTAACTTAATCACTGAATATTTTTGGAAACTTAACAAATCATATATTGTACTCAAAGCAGTTAGCACAAATCATGACAAGGACATTATGCTGTAAAATATAAAGTGCATACATTCAAAACTACATTTTCTCAGATTACACAGAATTAGCCGTTTTACCACATTGAAATGCTTCGTCATACTGAATTTTCCCTCGCCACCGCCGCGCCACTAGATGGCAGTGTTGCGCCTTTTGCAGGTATAATTTAACACACATTACTCTTACATATATATATATATATATATATATGTGTGTGTGTGTGTGTGTGTGTGTGTGTGTTCCTAAAAAAAATCCCTGGGACAAGTGCATCTTTGTATTTGATTGTTTTCATGTACAAACACCCAGTATAAATACATTTATGCAAGGACTGCAGTAGGACAGGTCCTCTATTTCTTTATTTTTAGGTTTTTCTATTACTGACTTCCCAGAAGTTTTAGCTCCAAAATGCTACTTTCTCCAAGGCCTACACTTTCCCACATGACCCGATGTAGGTTTCTGCATGGTGATGTTCTACACACATTCATCCTTACCCCTAATCAGTGTGTACAGTTACTTTTGGTAGCACTAGGTTTGGCACACTCCAGGTAGGAGAAGCCGACAGGAGTACCGGCATGGAAGCTCATGTCACTCACACAATGACAAAATAAACTAGAGAAGGCAAGTTCTGAAACCCTGTGATAGACTGGCGTCCTGTACAGGGTGTACCCTGCCTTCGCCCAATGACAGCTGGGATCGGCTCCAGCCCCCCCGCGACCCTGAATACAGGATAAGCGGTAGACAATGGATGGATGGAAGGCAAGTTCTGAAGATGTTGTGGTCGTGAATGCTCCCTGTTGACAAGCTGAAGCCAAATGCATATTGCTGCCTTTGAATAATGTCCAGAATATAAAACAACTGTGAAGTAATGTAGGGTCTATGAAATGCTAAGTGACCAACATTTGAACTGCGACTCAGCAAACACTATGAATGCTGTGTTTCTCAGCCTTTCGCTCCCAAACTGGAACACAATGCAGCCAATTCTGTTAGTGTGTATCGTGCTCCTGGTCTATATTCTGAATTCCTATCTGAATTGCTATCAAGTTTAGTCCTTAAATCAGATAAAGTAATTATTGTGGGGGATTTTAATGTCCATGTGGATGTTGTAAATGACAGCCTTAGTGTAGCATTTACTTCCTTAATAGATTCTATTGGCTTCAGTTAGAGTGTACATAAACCAACTCACTGTCATAGCCACACTCTCGACCTCGTCTTATCTTATGGCGTTGAAATCGAAAATTTGATTTTTTGAAAATCTCGAGTTCACTTCCATGTCTTAATGAAACAGAACACTTCTATGTTAATCTTAATCCCTCCCAGATCTAATCTCTTATAGATGAATGTGGAAACCTACTGAGAACGACTCTCGCTAAAACAGAAAACTATAAAGCATAGGAAGTTAGCTCCCTGGTACAACTCCCAAACTCGTAAATTAAAACAATCATCTGGCCAGGCAGACAAAGAGCCACAGCTCTACTGAGCCATGTATTCCTAGAGATCTTAGTAGTAATGACTTTATCAACTTATTTAATGATAACATTTTAGCTATCATCAAAAAATCAGATATTATAAAACTGTGCGCATGCAAGTTGTACGCAATGTTCCCTTTATAAATCACAGGATCACCTGCAAGTGTGCGTACCTGAATCCCGCCCTGTACACGCCCACATTTTACTATATTAATGAGCCGGCATGCAATCGTTTCCGTGTGGTGAATCACGGCGACAGGTCAGAAAAAAGAAGAAAGAAGAAAAACGTAACTTTTCAGAAACTGAGAAAGAGACACTTGTTGGGGAGGTGGAGGCCCAGAATATAATTTAATTTAGTGGTCACAGCAGCGGGATCACGAATAAAAAGACGCAGTGCGAGTGGCAACACATTGACCAGAGGTATAAGGGTGAACAGATTTTAAACTTTTATTGTATATAAAACAAAACGTTAAATAGTTTTTGTCCTTCTAGAGTCTGCAGCGTTGGGCGTAGAGGAGGGTGACGGTGAGGAGGGTGACGGTGACGGGCCCTCGGCACAGCGCACCCCGGACGCATGGCACATCAAGCGGTCGGGTGCACACTGATGCCGTCCTGCAACTTCAGTGAGACACAATTGCCGCCATCAACAACGTAAGATACAAGTCAGATTTTAAAAGAAGGTGTTAATATGAAAAAAACTATCACTCATTAAAAGCATCAAAAACATTGCTGGAGTTCATCATGATAACGCAGATCTAACGTATGATATGGAGTGTAATTAAATGTGTGCGAGTCATCAAAAATATATAGTTCTTCTCACGTTTACTGCTGATTCCCTTCCAGTCTCCAGAATGTGCGTACCGGTACACATGCCTCAGAGTTTGCTTACGGGTATGCACACTTTCCCGTCAAGTTTGTTTTTTTATAGATCACAACAACGGTTTCCAGCCCCGTTTTGTGCGTACGCAAGCTTTATAAATGAGGCCCCAGATCTTTGATCAGGACCTGTCCTTTGACTCGCATATTAAACAAACTACAAGGACAGCCTACTTTCACCTGCGTAACATTACTAAAATTAGGCCAATGCTGTCTCAAAAAGATGCAGAAAAACTTGTCCATGCATTTGTTACCTCAAGGCTGGACTATTGTAATTCCCTATTATCAGGCTGCTCTAATAAATCTCTTAAATCTCTCCAGCTGGTCCAGAATGCTGCAGCGCGTGTTCTGACAAAAACTAAAAAAGGGATCACATATCTCCTGTATTAGCTTCTCTGCACTGGCTCCCAGTAAAATCCAGAATAGAATTTAAAATCCTTCTCCTAACTTACAAGGCTCTTAATGGTCAGGCACCATCATACCTTAAAGAGCTCAATAAACCCTACTGTCCTGCTAGTGCACTACGCTCTCAGAACAAAGGGTTACTTGTAGTTCCTAAAGTCTCCAAAATTAGAACAGGGGCCAGAGCTTTCAGCCATCAAGCTCCTCTTCTGTGGAACCGTCTTCCAGTTCTGGTTCGGGAGGCAGACACTGTTCCCACATTTTCTTTGACAACGCTTATAGTTAGGGCTGCTCTTAGTAAAGCTGCTATAGGCCTAGACCGCCCGGGGATTTATTTAGAGTGACACACTGAGCCTATCTCTCTCTCTCTCTCCCTCACCCCGTATGTTCCCCCGGAGTACCTGTGCTTTCTCGCCTAGCAGGTCTCCCTGGACCGTGGTGGAACCTGATCCGGACTGCACCGATTATGTGGTCTTGTTTGACTATTACCGACAGTATTTTTAAGGCGGCTGACTATTGATCCAAGTAATTGACTAAAATCGGCATCTCTACTGTCTACTGAGGTCCTGACCGATGCAGACTGCTAACTGGCCTGCCGCTGGAAACACCATATTGTAGCTCCACCTGCTGCTGTGTGAGTGCTCAACTACTCCTGCTTTTGGTCTACGGCGACGTGGTTGGGAAGGTGTTACGACCGCCACTGGCTACCGCTAAGGGGATTGATTGTGGTTCGTGTGCGTTGTGTTTTGATTCTGCCCGCTGTGTTTTCCCTGTCAAGCATTGGTCCATGCTGTTTGGGAAGCCACCAATCGGGAGCCATCAATTGTCTCCAGCATGTTAAATAGCCTGTGTCCACAGTCAGGGGGGCGGCTGTGAACCTGAGTCAGTTCAAGTCGCCGGAGGTTGCACTAAGTTGAGTCTAGAGAGAGAGAGAGTAGTAGTGGTCGGGTTTGTTAGTACTGCTGGGATATTGCCTGTCCTTAGTTTGTTCTCATTCATTTCATGTTGCAAGCTGCTGGGTGCAGACCTCATTTTGTTCTTTTTATTTTTTTGCCAGTTGTTCATGTCTCCTTAATTTGTGTATGGGTCGGTTGTCGGCACCTCTGTAGCCTTTGTGTTATTGTATTTGCTTGCGCTCAGCCTTTTTTTATGGTGAATTAAACACTTTGGGCCCTAGTTTCGTGCTGCAGCGCAGGGCGGCACAGGGCGGCACAGGGTGGCGGAGCCGGCGCAATGCAAGTTTCGACCCAAGCAGCCTTGCGCACGGTCAGTTTGGCAGTTTGGTGGATCGCCTGCGCCAAGATGGGTGTGGCGGCGCAGCAGGGGGAGGCGTCACAGATTCAGCTTGGCGTAACGGAAGTTTCGTGGCAAAAAGCCTCGCCAAGACTGCGCTGAAAGCTCGCCAGCTCCAACCTGGTCTACTCTCGGTGCAAGGCGCAAGGCGTAAATAAAGTCCATTCATTCAAGGCAAATCACAGCTGGCAGAGTGGAAGTTTGGCTGACGGCGCGCAGTGCGTACACGTCACCAAGACCTCACAGGCAGGTTTCCACAGTTCCAGGCACATTTAAATGCAATAAATAATCACAACAAACACTATTTAATGCAACTAATTGAATCAACACGTGGATTTATATCTATATAGATTGTCCCGTCACATCTGACGTCAGATCAAAGGCGGATGGCACGCGTAAGGGAAACTCAGCCTCTCGGACCAAAACATCTCCCTCTCTCTCTCATGTTTTTTATAATATCGGCATTGTTATTATTATGATACGCCACACAGCACGTGATGCGCGTGGTGGGAGCGGCGGCGCTGCTTCTGTCATCGGGTTGTCAAGTGACGGAACTTGCACTGAACCTCCCCTAACGCATTAAAGGAGAGGAGAGGAGCTCATTTGATTGGTTGGCTGGCAACCGCAAGAGTGCCGGTTCGATCCCCGGCTCCTCCTAGCTGAGTGCCTGGTGTCCCTGAGCAAGACACCTCACCCTAATTACTCCTGACGAGCTGGCTGTCGCCCTGCGTGGTTGACTCCGCCGTCGGTGTGTGAATGTGTGAGTGAATGGGTGAATGTCAGTCATTATAAAAGCGCTATATAAATGAGGACCATTTAAATGAGGACCATTTAAATAATGCCAGGTTCACACCGGCTGCCAGGCGGCACGCCCACGTAAATTGTGCGCGATTTTTCATCAAAACCTCATCAAATTAATACGCAATGTTTCTGTAACCAAGAATTTTGTACACTACTTTTATTTATCTGTTGTCTCTCTCTGAGAGAGAGAGAGTGAGAGACAGACAGAGAGAGAAAGAGAGTAGTAGTGTAGACATACCGTTGAAATACACATATTTGTTTATTTATCTACTCTTCACATTTATTAATTGTTTTCATCTCTCTACTCTGTTTAGATACACAAATATGATGGCATTTGTCTATCGCTGTATTTTATTTTGAAAATTGCATTTATTTTGAAAGTTGACCGGATTGTCTCGTGTTTCTTTGTGTGACTTCCTGCCAGAATTGACGTGATCACATGCATTAGATTCTTTGAGACAGATTGAACTAACCTAAAGTACTTAAACCTAAAGTAATGAGCTGTACCTCAGGTAGGTATAGTTTTAAAAGGGACTGTTTACACCTCACTGCATAGATAAAAAATTTACTTTTGATACTTCGACTACATTTTTCTGAAAATGTTTATTGTCACAAGTCGGGTGGGGTGAATTCGCGTAAACGACAAAATAAGCATTTTTTTTTTTTTTTTTTAATTAGTGATTTTTGTTTTTTTGCAGAATATGCAAGTTGAGATCATGAAGAAGCCACTCCATGTTTCAGATAACAGTATTGGTTGCCTTAAAAGTATATATTTTGTATTTTTAGTTTAAAAAAAAAATCTGCCATTGTCTGCGTCTTTGCGGCGATACGGCGATACAGTTCATTTCCAAACTGATCACCGTTGGCCATTTACGTGCTGTTTTTCGGCCAATCAGCCAATCAGCTGCACGTTAGAAGCAAAACACATGGCTAATTATACGCGCCCGTGTCCCTCGCAGCGGAGGAGTTGGAGCGGAAGATATCAGACGCTATATCTACGGTTACATTTCAACGGGATAGCGAAATGGAGGAAATCCGTAACTTTGACTGCAAATGCTACAGAAGAAGAAAGGAGAACTCTCTCTCTCCTTGGAATACATTCATGTTGCAACAACCTTTCTTAAGAGCTTATGTACAGCATACGGATGGATTCTTTAGCTGCCGAAAGAGAGCAAACGGACATACAGTAGTTACGTCAGAGATGACTGCATCCACCAAAAAGCAGCAGACAAAAAGAGAGTGCGCCCGGACCTCTTATTATTTAATCGGAGCCAACTAAGTCTGCAGGAATACTTCTCAGTTTCTTATGGGGTGAGTTTCCGTTAACATCCAAGTTATCTACTTTGCTTAGCTAGCTAAGCTAGCGCAGTACTGTTGTTCTAAAATAATGTAATGTAATGGGAGGTTTTTGGCTCGTAATGTAGGCACCTGATTTAACAGTAAGGTTCCAAGGGACCTGTTGGCATTGCTTGAATTGACTGTGATGCTAATAGTTTAGCAACTAGCCTACCCGAGGACAATAGGCTAGTTGCTAAATCATTAGCATTAGCTACTTAGACGGTGCCTGTTAGCATGACACATGATGTGAAACTTCTTTGTTTTCTTTTTCAGAATTGGCAAAGACACCCTGATGGATATAATCAAACACTTTGATGAGAATGGGCCTGGACTAAATTCACTTAATTCTAGAACTGACTGTACTGTAGGATTTTTTTCCTCCAATGTTTACATCGTACATTTTAAGCATTTCCATTTCAATAAAGTACCTTCTAATTCTGACCATCCAGAAAAGTGCTTAACGAAAATAACACTACATTAACATTACCTACATGATAACTGCTTTTTATAACCATTGTTCAAACCACTACAATACTTATGCCCTGCAGGCTAACAAATACCAGATATCACTGAGTGACATCTGTAGGGGGGAGGGCTTATCTGAATGAGATGCAAATGAGCACCATTGTGTTTCCTCACTGGCCAGGTGGGGTGAGGGGAGGGGAGATTTGCAAATCTTTCAGGCCAGTTTTCTCAGTGTTTTCAGAGAACCATACATTCAAATGGCCACAACTTCTATAAATTCAAAACGCCCCGAGGCTGACTTGTTCCTGGTTTTGCCATGGCTGGTCACATATAATTCATACTAACCTACGTTATGAACTACTTTGGGAAGAATAATTATTTTAGTGACATTTTCAATGCTGAACTTTAACTTGTAATGAGATGTTCATATTGCGTAATGTAACCAACCTCCTGAAAAATCTTGTCCTTGCTGGTTTACCGCCTCCCTTGGCTGCAGTGACATCACTGCTGGGTGTGGTTACAGGTGCAATAGTCTAGCCAACAGGAAGTGAAGGCTCGGGATCAATGCCTGGAGGAAGGAAGTCAGACTTGACTCCTCTCCTTCTGCTTTCTGTAGGTGCGTTTCGAATCATGCATGCACATGCATCTGCCTCGCAAAACCAGGCCTTCTGGGTAAAAACATCACAAATGCTGGTGATAACTTCCCTTTGCGACATGTAACATGGCTTTAAAACCTCGCGGTATCTCCAGGGTACCTCCCTCCGCAGGTTTTTCTCTGCAGATGGTCTCAAATAAGTGCGGACATAAGACACTCCCCTCAACGTTGCTCTAGTTTGTTAGAATTATCACGTGGTATTTCCCACGTGAGAATATTCCTCAGCCTCCATCAACCACGGGACTTCAAATGCTTCGGCTCGAATTCGTCAGCGACGAAGAAAGCCAGCGTCACTGAGCAGGCCATATTCTATGTGCAAAGTCCGTGAAGTTTCCCCTGGAGCGACAGTTTTTGTTATGTATATAATTATTAATTAATTAAAAAAAAAAAAAAAAAGTCCGTGCAGTGCACCTGTCTCCGACTTGACGTGGTGGGAACTTGACATGTTTATGACGAGTTCCGGCGGATCCTCTCAAGTCTCGTGCATGCATAGGCGCAAATACATGCGATCCGAAACGCAGCCTGTGTCTCTGTTCTCAAATTCCCTTCCAATCAGGAAACAGCAGCAGCAACCTCAGAGCTAGCAACTCTGGCATGCTCCAGTGACGTTGACTTGACCGACGTACCGATCCGTTCCACTTCACACAAGCTTCCTGATATCGGTTTAGAGCTACATGTGTTTTAACGTGTTTTAATGAGTCCAGTGAGCTGCTCCAGAGCTAAAGTATAGACTGGCTTCACCGCTGGGTCATCGACTGTAGTATCCTGAGACTGCAGTAGTAGCTAGAGGGAGCTCTAGGCTCCAGGTGTGGTTACCTGGCAGGTAGTCTACATATAGAAGAAGCATGTCAAGTGATTCTCTCTCTGTGTGCTGCATACCATGTGCCAGTAAAAAGCCAAGCAACCTATTTGTTGGTGTCCTGCGTCCTCTTTGAGTTTTTTGGAGTCACAATGTTATACCGACCATCAAATTATGTTTTTCTTTTGTTTTCATAAACGTCTCGTCACACAGTCTACATACGTGTTTTAAGGTTTTATGTGGAGTTTTCTTTTGCAGGGAATCAGACATGTTAATGATGGAGCTCAACGTTCCATCCAAACAAGTTTCCTCCCAACACTATTTTGCTGCCGCACCACAGCGGCTGCCCAAGCTTAGCACCGCCCACGACCATTGTGATTGGTTGAAAGAAATACAAACGAGCCAGAGCGTTGGATATCCTGTAGACAGACTATTCTACCGTGGAGAAGGAGCTGGCAAAGCCAGACTACAGGTGTAACAAAGCTGTGTGTTCACTCAATCTTTTAAAGTTAGTTAAAAAAGACAGTCGCTCTTTAATCTGAATGTCTTTTATGCAGCTTGAGTTTGCATGCTTCCATCTCAAATACATAATGATGATGAACTGGTGAGTCTTGACTTTCAGGTGTGCCTTCTTTGTATTATGTTACTGACTATAAACCAACTCCTGCAGTTATCCATCCCATCTGCAGCTGAAGGTTGTGGCGGTGCTGGTGAGCGACAGCAGGGTGAGAAAACCTCTGCATCAGCAAAGTCTGACTAACCCCCCTTCTTGCCCCCTGCCAGAGGTATCTTCGTAGGTTTTAGCTAAGTGAAGTTGCTGGGGCGTTTCTGTTCTCATTAAGCTGGCCGTGCTCTCACACATACACATGAATCATACAGCTCATCACTAATTTAACGCAGTAGAATTGGTTTTCTCCCGGGCACAGCAACATGCTGCTGCCTTTTTGTGTCTGGAGGCACCGAAGGAGGCAACAGCTGAGAAACGTCCGTCTGAATACATCACCTAAGCTGCAGAGGGAGGATGACGCTGATGAAGAGCTGGAGACTGAACACGTTTCCTCCACCACTGAGTGAAATTGTTGTTCGTCCAGTCAGGTCTGCTTCAAGTCAAGCTACAGAGGACCCATGACTAAATCCATTGAGAGGAAGACAAAGTCATAGACTCCAACAGTAGCCGTGTTTATGTCACAGGAGCTGTTTGTTGCTTTATGGCAGGATTATTTGTTTAATCATTGTGATTCACCCTCTACACATCTTTTGTGTTGTTGTGCTTGGTTGTTGTATATTTTACTGTGATTTTCCATAGTAGGATCTGGCTGCGTTTCGCATTTTTATACTTTATTAATAATTATATACATAACAAAAACTGTCGCTCCAGGGGAAACTTAACAGACTTTGCACAAAGAATATGGCCTGCCCAGTGGCGCTTGTTTTCTTCGTCGCTGACGAACTCGAGCCGAAGCATTTGAACTCCCGTTGTTGACGGAGGCTGAGGAATATTCTCACGTGGGAAATACCACGTGATAATTCTAACCAACTAGGGCAACGTTGAGGGGAGTGTCTTATGTCCGCACTTATTTCAGACCATCTGCAGAGAAAAGCATGCGGAGGGAGGTACCCTGGAGATACTGCAAGTTTTTAAAGCCATGTGACATGTCGCAAAGGGAAGTTATCACCAGCATTTGTGATGTTTTTATCCCAGAATGCCTGGTTTTGCGAGGCAAATGCATGCGCATGCATGATTGGAAACGCACCTACTGATTAACCTGCCTGAGCGCAAACAGCTGCGACTAAAGGACACGTGACCTGCCTCCGGTTCCTGATTGATCAATAAGACTGCGAAGGACAAATCAACGAGGAGACACGCTGATCGGGGGGCAGGCATGGACGAACGCGGACACGCTGACACACCGAAACGCCAGAGCAGATCGAGAGAACGAAGGCGGGAGGTGATCAGGCCTACGGCCTTGAATGCACCAGATCTCGGCGGTTACGCCGATCGGGAGAGCAGAGGAGAGAAGCAGACGCATTCGCTTAGAGACGTGAGGCGAGGAGACAGCTACGCCAACTCGGAGAAGCTGACGGGGATCGTGTCGGGCAGTGGATGTGTGGAAGGAGACGTCTACGATGACTCATTGAGGGATGCAGGATTTGGTTCAACGCTCGACAGATAAGTGGAGGAAAGCGAACCAAATTGTCCTGAGCAGTGTGTGGTTGAGTGTGTTTGTGTTCATGGTACTCGTCATTGATGGCCCCGAATTCGTTTCCTATTTCTTCTAGTGAAGGAGGGAGGAAGACGGACGGATGGAGCGCCGAGCCACGCTAGTTGAAGTGACGGCCGACGGAGTCTTCGGATCCCCAGTTGTCTACAAAAGACTGGAAGACATCGTATTCCATTGTTCCATGGACTAATGGCCGAATAAGGTTTTTTTAGGTTGCAGTGTGATCTCTTTTTAGATATATTTAAAATCCCTTTATGATTGCTGTGATGTATTTCTGTGCTGTATTTAATAAATTAACTTAACTTAAGCGGTGGTGAATCCATAAATCTGGTGTTTTTCTTTAACTTTGTTAAAGAAAAGAACCTGGGGTTGAGGAGGCGTGGTCAGCGCAAGTGCGTTTGGTCTCTGCTTCATCCTCGCTGGCTCACATTTACATTCAATTGTCAAGCTAATTTTAAGCAAACTTACACACGGCCGTAATGCACCAGTCAAGTAGAAGAAGAGCTAAATGAATTCTTCCTCTTTATTGGCCATGTTTCATATGGTCTTCATCTCATGGAGATGACAGACATATATAACGTCATGTGAGTCAAATGTTTTCAAGGTCAGAAAAGTTTTGGAAAAGATGCTTTCAGCGCTTTTCGGACTGTGTGTAAAGGTGAAAAAGTTTTGTGAGATCTCACAAAAGTACTTTTTCAACCAACCTCTTGTCTCCGCCTCCATGTCCCTCTGGTGCTCCGTACAGTTCAGGTGAATGTGAAGTTTCATTTTTTCTCATCACATCATAATTGACATTTTTCCTCACTGCTGAATGTGACTGAATAACTGTAATGATCGTCAGCTCTGCTGGTTCGCAGGGACCAGAGGAGTGAGTAGGTAGTGATGGGAGATAGGATCTCACTTAAAACTCGATCATATAAAAATGAATCAAGTTTAACTGCTGGAAATAAGATGTCTCAACTTCATTGGAAAGTCCATTCTCAGAAACTGAAAGCTCACCATCACACATCACAAGGTTTCATCCTGGACCAATGACTGGCTTCCAAACACACACACACGCAGGTGTAAAGCTGAGAGACTTTTCCTCTGCAGCAGATGAATGTGTAAACAAACGGAGCTTTAGTGTTCATAATGATGTAAACATCTGAGCAAAGGCTTTAAACTCAACAAGTCAAGGTAATCAAACCATTCATTTGAAGGACTGAGACTGTTGAAACCCTGGCAAACTGACACTTTTGAAAGGAACACATTTTCTGAGCTACGTGTTAACTGAAACAAACAAAAAGGTCACAGTGATAGCAGACGGACGGTTTACATCCACTCATGTTGTCAGAGCTTCACCCCAAATACACGCTGTTCAACCCCTTTCCCCTTTGCCTTGAGCAGCTTTAGGATTTTTTTAAATCAACTGAACATTTTTTTTTTTAATCCAGACTGTAAAAACAACCAGCGGCTTGTCTTTTCTGGGTTAAAGCTGCTGTTTCTTCTCCTCATCGCCTGCAGGAGAAGTGAAGGTTGTCATGGAGCAGTGAGGTGAGATTAGAACGTGGAGTTTTTCATGTAATAACAATCCCAACGTGAGGATTCTCCTCATGTTCAGATTCAGTGTGTCCAAACTGCATTTACATTAGTGGAGTGACAACAACCTGAGAAGACGCCACAGCACCAGACCTGCCCGTCCCCAGGTGCTTTCTACTCTTACACCTTCATAACCAGACCTCCTATGTGACCATGTCATCTTCAGACAGGCGCGACTGTCCTGATTAACTCTCAGCTGAAACAAAGCCAAAGATGTGACACGTTTGGACTCATCTGGTTCAACGAGGGTAGAGACACGGAGATAAGTAGGCCTCCAATTAAGTGTTTTTGCGGCTGTCCCTCTGCAGGGTTCTCATTTGATAAGCACCGTTCTAACGTCACCTGGCAGCGGCATCTTACCTTGAACAGTCGCAGGATGTTGGCCACCATGATGGATACGGAGCTTGCGGACGCCCCGATGACGCCCACCACTTTGTCCGGCTTAGCGAAGATGGGTGGGTCTCCGTTAGTGCAGCGGACGTCGGAGCCATCCCTCTCGATGAGTGCCTGGACGAAGGTGAGCGACTGCTCCAGCGCGTAGGTGTCACGTGAACATGTGTCCAGGATGCGCGCGCCGAGCGTCACGTTGGGCAGGAGCTCCGGGTCTTTGTTGATGAGGTCGATGGCGAACAGCATGGCCTCCAGACGGTGGATGCCCTTTTCTTTCTTCAGCTCGCCACAGGGAACCCCCCTCTCTCCACGAGCGTGCACGGGGAACAAGCCGCCCAGGATGATGTCGCCGTCCAGCCGGATGGAGTGGCCGAACTCCTGCAAGGGCTGCTGGGAGTCTGCCAGCACGGCAGGCTTCTGGGCAGTGGAAGCTAGCAGCCAGCAGCTCTTCAGCATCAGCAGAGAGAGGACGCAGTGGCCGGTGACGCCCAAGGGCCCCGAGCCCCTCACCATTTTACAGTGAGGCGAGCTGCAGGGAAAGGGAGCAGTGATATGATTGCACAATCAACAGGCTGGGGGGCTGCGCAGGGTCGAGCCAGACCATGAAGGCCCCCGTCACCCAGTTAACCACGGTGGGCAGTCCCACCTAAGAACACTGAGGTTTTCCTGCGGTACAGGTTCCTTTGTCAGACATAGCTGCCTGCAGACAAGGACACAGAGCTTCAGGGTCTCAGAGGCTCCAGTTTCACATTCTTCCTGATACCTGTTGGAGATTCAGACAGAGGAGGAAACAATCAATACATGATCGATAAACCAGACAATCTGAGCACAGGCGCACTGCAGTTTTGCCGTCTCAACTTTGTACGCCTGTATTCACACAAAACAGAAGAGCTATTGTACGTATGTGTTGTATATGTCTACTGTAGGTAGGCCCAAACCTTTCTCCCACAAAACACTTCCAAATCTGAAATAATACTGTTCAATCCAGCCAACACCATCACCAGCCCCATCAGCCTTGGTCCTCTATCCGCCAACCTCAAGCCCATGCCAGAAATATAGGTGTCATCTTTGACTCAGACTTCACTTTCATCTCACATGTTCATAAAGTTGTTCAGTCCTCCTTTTTCCAGGACAGGTAACCAGTCTATCACAGGGCTGACATGTAGAGACAGACAGGTAACCAGTCTATCACAGGGCTGACATGTAGAGACAGACAGGTAACCAGTCTATCACAGGGCTGACATGTAGAGACAGACAGGTAACTAGTCTATCACAGGGCTGACATGTAGAGACAGACAGGTAACCAGTCTATCACAGGGAGACATGTAGAGACAGACAGGTAACCAGTCTATCACAGGGCTGACATGTAGAGACAGACAGGTAACCAGTCTATCACAGGGCTGACATGTAGAGACAGACAGGTAACTAGTCTATCACAGGGCTGACATGTAGAGACAGACAGGTAACCAGTCTATCACAGGGAGACATGTAGAGACAGACAGGTAACCAGTCTATCACAGGGCTGACATGTAGAGACAGACAGGTAACCAGTCTATCACAGGGAGACATGTAGAGACAGACAGGTAACCAGTCTATCACAGGGCTGACATGTAGAGACAGACAGGTAACCAGTCTATCACAGGGCTGACATGCAGAGACAGACAGTTAACCAGTCTATCACAGGGAGACATGTAGAGACAGACAGGTAACCAGTCTATCACAGTGAGACATGTAGAGACAGACAGGTAACCAGTCTATCACAGGGCTGACATGTAGAGACAGACAGGTAACCAGTCTATCACAGGGCTGACATGTAGAGACAGACAGGTAACCAGTCTATCACAGGGAGACATGTAGAGACAGACAGGTAACCAGTCTATCACAGGGCTGACATGTAGAGACAGACAGGTAACCAGTCTATCACAGGGCCGACATGTAGAGACAGACAGGTAACCAGTCTATCACAGGGAGACATGTAGAGACAGACAGGTAACCAGTCTATCACAGGGCTGACATGTAGAGACAGACAGGTAACCAGTCTATCACAGGGAGACATGTAGAGACAGAGAGGTAACCAGTCTATCACAGGGAGACATGTAGAGACAGACGGGTAACCAGTCTATCACAGGGCTGACATGTAGAGACAGACGGGTAACCAGTCTATCACAGGGCTGACATGTAGAGACAGACAGGTAACCAGTCTATCACAGGGCTGACATGTAGAGACAGACAGGTAACCAGTCTATCACAGGGCTGACATGTAGAGACAGACAGGTAACCAGTCTATCACAGGGAGACATGTAGAGACAGACAGGTAACCAGTCTATCACAGGGCTGACATGTAGAGACAGACAGGTAACCAGTCTATCACAGGGAGACATGTAGAGACAGACAGGTAACCAGTCTATCACAGGGCTGACATGTAGAGACAGACAGGTAACCAGTCTATCACAGGGAGACATGTAGAGACAGACAGGTAACCAGTCTATCACAGGGCTGACATGTAGAGACAGACAGGTAACCAGTCTATCACAGGGCTGACATGCAGAGACAGACAGTTAACCAGTCTATCACAGGGAGACATGTAGAGACAGACAGGTAACCAGTCTATCACAGTGAGACATGTAGAGACAGACAGGTAACCAGTCTATCACAGGGCTGACATGTAGAGACAGACAGGTAACCAGTCTATCACAGGGCTGACATGTAGAGACAGACAGGTAACCAGTCTATCACAGGGAGACATGTAGAGACAGACAGGTAACCAGTCTATCACAGGGCTGACATGTAGAGACAGACAGGTAACCAGTCTATCACAGGGCCGACATGTAGAGACAGACAGGTAACCAGTCTATCACAGGGAGACATGTAGAGACAGACAGGTAACCAGTCTATCACAGGGCTGACATGTAGAGACAGACAGGTAACCAGTCTATCACAGGGCTGACATGTAGAGACAGACAGGTAACCAGTCTATCACAGGGAGACATGTAGAGACAGACAGGTAACCAGTCTATCACAGGGCTGACATGTAGAGACAGACAGGTAACCAGTCTATCACAGGGAGACATGTAGAGACAGACAGGTAACCAGTCTATCACAGGATGACATGTAGAGACAGACAGGTAACCAGTCTATCACAGGGGACAGTAGAGACAGACAGTCTATCACAGGGAACATGTAGAGACAGACAGGTACCAGTCTATCACAGGGAGACATGTAGAGACAGACAGGTAACCAGTCTATCACAGGGGACATGTAGAGACAGACAGGTAACCAGTCTATCACAGGCGACATGTAGAGACAGAAGGTAACCAGTCTATCACAGGGGACATGTAGAGACAGACAGGTAACCAGTCTATCACAGGGGACATGTAGAGACAGACAGGTAACCAGTCTATCACAGGGACATGTAGAGACAGACAGGTAACCAGTCTATCACAGGAGACATGTAGAGACAGACAGGTAACCAGTCTATCACAGGGCTGACATGTAGAGACAGACAGGTAACCAGTCTATCACAGGGGACATGTAGAGACAGAAGGTAACCAGTCTATCACAGGGAGACATGTAGAGACAGACGGTAACCAGTCTATCACAGGGGACATGTAGAGACAGACGGTAACCAGTCTATCACAGGGGACATGTAGAGACAGAAGGTAACCAGTCTATCACAGGGCTGACATGTAGAGACAGACAGGTAACCAGTCTATCACAGGGGACATGTAGAGACAGACAGGTAACCAGTCTATCACAGGGAGACATGTAGAGACAGACAGGTAACCAGTCTATCACAGGGGACATGTAGAGACAGACAGGTAACCAGTCTATCACAGGGGACATGTAGAGACAGACAGGTAACCAGTCTATCACAGGGGACATGTAGAGACAGACAGGTAACCAGTCTATCACAGGGAGACATGAGAGACAGACAGGTAACCAGTCTATCACAGGGGACATGAGAGACAGACAGGTAACCAGTCTATCACAGGGAGACATGTAGAGACAGACAGGTAACCAGTCTATCACAGGGCTGACATGTAGAGACAGACAGGTAACCAGTCTATCACAGGGAGACATGTAGAGACAGACAGGTAACCAGTCTATCACAGGGAGACATGTAGAGACAGACAGGTAACCAGTCTATCACAGGGCTGACATGTAGAGACAGACAGGTAACCAGTCTATCACAGGGGACATGTAGAGACAGACAGGTAACCAGTCTATCACAGGGCTGACATGTAGAGACAGACAGGTAACCAGTCTATCACAGGGGACATGTAGAGACAGACAGGTAACCAGTCTATCACAGGGAGACATGTAGAGACAGACAGGTAACCAGTCTATCACAGGGCTGACATGTAGAGACAGACAGGTAACCAGTCTATCACAGGGGACATGTAGAGACAGACAGGTAACCAGTCTATCACAGGGAGACATGTAGAGACAGACAGGTAACCAGTCTATCACAGGGGACATGTAGAGACAGACAGGTAACCAGTCTATCACAGGGGACATGTAGAGACAGACAGGTACCAGTCTATCACAGGGCTGACATGTAGAGACAGACAGGTAACCAGTCTATCACAGGGAGACATGTAGGCGACAGGTAACCTCTATCAAGGCTGATGAGAGCGCAGGTAACCAGCTACACAGCGACAGTAAACAGAAGGAACCAGTCTACACAGGGCTGACATGTAGGACAGACAGGACCAGTCTATACAGGGAGACATTGAGCAGCAGTACCAGTCTATCACAGGGAGTACATGTAGAGCAGACGGTAACAGCTATCACAGGATGACATGTAGAGACAGACAGGTAACTCTATACAGGGGACTGTAGAACAACAGGTACCAGTCTATCAAGGGAGACAGTAAAAGCAGGTAACATCACAGCTACATGTAGAGACAGACAGGTAACCAGTCTATCACAGGGGACATGTAGAGACAGACAGGTAACCAGTCTATCACAGGGCGACATGTAGAGACAGACAGGTAACCAGTCTATCACAGGGCGACATGTAGAGACAGACAGGTAACCAGTCTATCACAGGGGACATGAGAGACAGACAGGTAACCAGTCTATCACAGGGGACATGAGAGACAGACAGGTAACCAGTCTATCACAGGGAGACATGTAGAGACAGACAGGTAACCAGTCTATCACAGGGGACATGTAGAGACAGACAGGTAACCAGTCTATACAGGGGACATGTAGAGACAGACAGGTACCAGTCTATCACAGGGAGACATGTAGAGACAGACAGGTAACCAGTCTATCACAGGGAGACATGTAGAGACAGACAGGTAACCAGTCTATCACAGGGAGACATGTAGAGACAGACAGGTAACCAGTCTATCACAGGGAGACATGTAGAGACAGACAGGTAACCAGTCTATCACAGGGCTGACATGTAGAGACAGACAGGTAACCAGTCTATCACAGGGAGACATGTAGAGACAGACAGGTAACCAGTCTATCACAGGGACTGACATGTAGAGACAGACAGGTAACACTACACAGGGTCTACCTCACAGGGGACATGTAGAGACAGACAGGTAACCAGTCTATCACAGGGCTAGACATGTAGAGACAGTACAGGTATTACCAGTCTATCACAGTTTTTGGCAGACATGTAGAGACAGACAGGTAACCAGTCTATCACAGGGAGACATGAAGAGACAGACAGGTGAACCAGTCTATCACAGGGAGACATGTAGAGACAGACAGGTAACCAGTCTATCACAGGGACTGACATGTAGAGACAGACAGGTAACCAGTCTATCACAGGGCTGACATGTAGAGACAGACAGGTAACCAGTCTATCACAGGGAGACATGTAGAGACAGACAGGTAACCAGTCTATCACAGGGAGACATGTAGAGACAGACAGGTAACCAGTCTATCACAGGGCTGACATGTAGAGACAGACAGGTAACCAGTCTATCACAGGGAGACATGTAGAGACAGACAGGTAACCAGTCTATCACAGGGCTGACATGTAGAGACAGACAGGTAACCAGTCTATCACAGGGAGACATGTAGAGACAGACAGGTAACCAGTCTATCACAGGGAGACATGTAGAGACAGACAGGTAACCAGTCTATCACAGGGCTAACATGTAGAGACAGACAGGTAACCAGTCTATCACAGGGCTGACATGTAGAGACAGACAGGTACCAGTCTATCACAGTGGTTAAAGTTACTTATCCAAGTCACTGTGCGTTACTATGTTTGTCATTTTCCTTCATTAATCTATATTTGCTTTCTTCTTGCGTCTCTGGGAGTGAAGTCACGTCGTCTATGAGTCCACGACTCGACTACGCACACACATAAACAACAATGGAGGAGGAGAGAGTTGTACACTGTGTGCTGGTGGCAACAATGTGCTGTCCAGCTACAAAAACACTCTGTCTAATTTGAAGGAACATTTGGAGTCGCAGCAGTGCAGTCAAACCTACAGAGAGTCTAACCCTAACCCAGCTGGTAGGAAGCAGACGCTGCTGTGAAAACTTCCAACAAAGTGAGTGTGGCATTGTTATGTTGTCGGCAGCTGCTGTAACTCATAAAGCACCTTGTAATCTAACTTAGTTACTTTTCAAGTCAAGTAATCTGTAAAGTAACTAAGTTACTTTTTAAAGCAGTAATCAGGAATCAGATTACTTTTTCAAAGTAACTGTGGCAACACTGGTGGGCACTTATGCCATGTGCTCTAAAATACATTCACACACCGACGGCGGAGTCAACCATGCAGGGCGACAGCCAGCTCATCAGGTGTCTTGCTCAGGGACACCAGGCACTCAGCTAGGAGGAGCCGGGGATTGAACCGGCAATCTTGCGGTTGCCAGCCAACCCGCTCTATCTCCTGAGCTAATGCCCCCCCAACATGCTCTATTAGAGTTGAAAAGTATAGAATTCGTTGAAATAAAATGAAAGAGACACAGACATACTTTTAACACGTGGGCTTTTTGGTCATGAAACTGATTTTCTTGCAGTAGGTTTGGTTGAAAACGACACAGTGGTTATTGTGTGGACATTGTTCTGCATATAGCTCACATTCAAACACACAGCTGGCTCCATCTTCATGGGTTCATGACCTCTGCGCGTGCCACGAAAGACTGGCGCAAAATAAATAAATAAATAAATAACGTAGCCTAAACTTGGATGTCAAGCACAGCTGCGCGCACACGCGCACAAAAACATCCACCCACAAAGGTGCGCGCGAAATCAGACGCTCAGTTCAGTTCATTCCCCCTTGAGCACACGCCAACGGAAGCGCACGCGCGCACGAGCTAATCAGCACGACCTTTTAGAAAGAGTTAATCTGATCTGAAAGCAGCCAGCAGTCCGGGTGCCTCATTGATGAATGACAGGTCGATAAAGCGACTGACTGATGGGTTGATAGAACGGCGGCTTTACAAACAGGGAGAAACGTCTCATTTCACAATTTACACTTTACTCTTCTTTCAATATTGCTTGATTGATTATGTTTTTGTAAGTGTTGTGGTGTGTTCAGGTACCTCTCTCTCTCTCTCCCTCTCTCTCCTCTCTCTCTCTCTCTCTCTCTCTCTCTCCCCTCTCTCTCTCTCTCTCTCTCTCTCTCTCTCTCTGCAGCGGGAGCAGGTGTTTCCACTCCTGGTGCCACAGGTCACACAAATGTGTTCCGTCTCCAGCTGTTGGTCACATCACACAAAACAGTTCCCTTCTGAATTCCTCCGCGGGGACCGCGTCAGCATCCACCGACCGCAAACGAACGAATGAATGAAATCCACTTTTTCCGGTCCCCCTAGTTAGAGCGCACAGCTGTTCGCGGTCCCGAACGAGAAGCGGCAACAATGGGTTCTGAACGGCAGCGCTCCGGTTCACCTGCAGGTGTCGGTTCTTCCCCCGCCGCTCAGCCGTGGCAACGCTCCGGAGCCCGGGTCCCTCTCCTGCCACAGACAGGTCGCTGTCGGGGTCCGTGTGTGGGACTGGCAGCCACAGTGAAAGACTCTTACATTACGTCCCCGGCTACACAACACCGAGGTCACGGACGCGACTCCTGCTTCTCAGAAGTGCGCGGTGCGGCGCGGCAGTGCTGCGTCACAGCGAACACGCGGGGCTCTCCTGCTCGTCACACCGTCCAGGCTGATGGGGATCTGGGGGTCTCACCAAGTTCCCCCGGTCACAGTGCCGGACTCAGGTCTGAGCTGGCTGTAAGGAGGGGTGTAGGGTTCCGCAGCATGATCCTGGTCCTGATGGAGAGAAAAGTGCGTCCGAGGCGAGAAGCGTGCGCGCGTGCAGCTCGTGCGGCTCGTGCAGTAACAGATGAAGTTAATGAGCTTCATCATGCAGCCTGTCTGAGAGAGAAGATGCGGAGCGCTGACGCAGCAGATGGAGGCAGGACGCCGCCCAGCGGACCAGCAGCAACACTACATAAAACAGCTGCAACAGTTTTCGTTTATAAATCCTTAATGCTGAGGTGTAAGTGTGATATGCCATTCTGAACATGCTGGGTCTTGTTGATTGAATGTAAGGAGTCAATTTTATTTTCCGAGACAGAATAATAGTTGTCATAAATATGTCTTCAAATAAAACTCATATGCTATATTCAATTCAATTTTATTTACAGTATCATATCACAACAGAAGTCATCTCAGGACACTTAACACCTGGAGCAGGACTAAAACACGTTCCTGATTTTCAGAGTTGATAGCTTACAAATTCAAAATCCCAACATCACCAGGAGCAGAGTTACAGTGGCGAGAACAAACTGCCTTAAAGGGATAGTTAGGAATTTTGGACATACGACCTATTTTCCAACTCAACCGGTGTGTTGGAGAAGTTTTCAAGACATTTCATTCAGTTCCGCACCCCCCAGCACCCCCCAGCACCCCCCAGCACCCCCACTTCCCACGGCTATGCCTGCAGTGCTAGTTTCTTCAATCTCACAGAAATGGCCACTTTTGGACAATATACTGAAACTTTTGAAGACTCTGATGAGGAGTTTTTTTCCACCCAAACCCAACCGTACCTGTACGAGCCTGAATATACAGAGGAAGAATTGTGCAAGAGGGATGCTCAAAGAGCAGAGCGTGAACGAGTGTCTGTGGAGACCGAGATAGCCCCCGCTGGAGCTGAGAACCGGGACCGAACAAACGGAGACTGGTGGTGCCAGGAGGGAATCCCCTGCAACGCGTCCGAGGGTTTACGGCTCTACGGACGGAGCAGAGGTCCGGGTTCGCGGTGCGTAATTGTGGGTTGGCGGGGCTGTGGGCTGCCCGGTGTTTGCGTGAGGTCAAAGCGCTTTTCACCCAGGTCTGAGGGCACGAGGCCCGACAATTCGTCCCGGTTCGATTGCCTATTTACGGGCAGTATTTCGGGCGGCGCGTCTTAGTTTTGAGTCTTACGGAGAGTCCGCATGTGTGGATTCACGTGGCCTTTTCAGACAGCCTTGGGGGCATAAGGGCCGACTAAAGGCTACTGTGTCCCGCCGGGCTTCTGTCACGCGCTTCTCTGTTGCAGTGTTGTGGTTACTTCACAACTAACCAGAGCAAAGTAAAATTCTGCTGCTGCTGAGAAACTAGTTCCTCAAAAAATGGATGATTCATGCGATGCAAGGTTAGTTTTGTTTCAAATATTATTCTATCAACACAGATATGTACATCGACAGTCTAGTGTTTTAATTGATTTGCCTCGGGTGCACTTTGCAGTGGGCAAGATTGTTTTTAATGCCATGCTAACTAGAACCATTGACTTGCGCTAGCCATAGCACGAGCGAACTCGGCAACTAGAAGAACTGAATGAAATGTCTTGAAAACGTCTCCAGACGTCTCCAACACACCGGTTGAGTTGGAAAATAGGTCTTATGTCCAACATTCTGAACTATCCCTTTAATAGGCTTTTAGGTGTGTATGTTATCATCATTAGATTTATTCCCATGTTTGCTTCTGATTGCTTCAAACACAAATGTGATTCTCAGGGGGCAAAACTGAATGCTGGTTCTCCGCCTGACACTCAGTTTGTCATTTTATAACACACTTTTGCAAAAGTGTAAACATTGATCTCCAAGTTTCTACACTATGATGTTGACACATGTGCACAGATAACAAGTTCACTCACAGATCAGAGCTGCAGCTCTGTAAACATTTGGTGTGGACATCATGGAGGGGAGGCGGATGCTGGACGGCAAGTAGGAGGGCTGAGGAGGGGGACGAGGGAAACTGCTCTGCCCTTATTGCCTGCCCTCTTATTCATACTGTTAGTGTGTAGGTGATGCTTCATCAAATGAAGGTGTGTGTGTGTGTGTGTGTGTGTGCGTGTGTGTGTGTCTGTGTCTGTGTGTGTGTGTGTGTGTGTCTGTGTGTGTGTGTGTGTGTGTGTCTGTGTGTGTGTGTGTGTGTGTATGTGTGTGTGTGTCTGTGTCTGTGTGTGTGTGTGTGTGTGTCTGTGTCTGTGTGTGTGTGTGTGTGTGTGTGTCTGTGTGTGTGTGTGTGTGTGTGTGTGTGTTGTGTTGTGTGTGTGTGTGTGTGTGTGTGTGTGTGTGTGTGTACTGTATTGATACAAAACTAAATGTTTCTAAAAGAGTTGGATGAGTTTTTTTGTGTTTTTAGCAGTCAAGTGTCAAAGATAGTGCCTATAAGGAATCAGAAAAAAACATATAATACAGATCTTAACTTATTCACATTATATATTATTAATTACATGGACTATTAATTACATCACACCGTGTCTGCCTTTTAATTTGCTCATCTATTTCTAATTTCATTTCTATAGAAATATGTGTTTTCTTCTGCCTTGGACCATGTGTTTGTTTGGCAAATGTGTAGGACTCAGTAATATTTGAACACTCAGCTGTAGAACAAGTTCAGGCGCCGTCCCTTCAGGGAGGTCAAGAGTTCATCATTGTGATGTCACACGTTATTGACAAGCTGTGATCACAGTGTATTTACCATCACCAATAATAAAAATCAATGTCCTCTGTATTAATACAGTCATTTTAAAGAAGTAGGAGATTCTGATAGTCAGTGGCGTCATTAGGCCTATTTTAGGGGGGCTTTAAAAAAATGTTTCTTTTTTTTTTTTTTTTTACAAAAAAGTGCAGACAAATTCAATATAATGTGGCCAGAATATGAGTTTAAATAAATAAACCAGTTATTATTAACTTAAATGTGATCATAAATCTTAGTTTCCCTTCACTTCATAGTGAAGCGGTAGAGAGTCAGAGTCAGTGCGTCGTTATCCAGTCCATTCCACTTGTTCATATAGAGCACGCCCACATCACTGAAATCCAGTCCACGTTTTCCGGTACCTGGGTACCTGCGTGTGTGTTCCGGGAGCGGAGCACACAGAACCGACTACAGCAGCATTAGGAGAAGAACGTGAACAAGAATGGATATACGAAATGTTTTCAAGAGAGTAAGTATTCATCACTGCTGATAGTAACAATAAGATAGCTGCAGCCCCCCAGCTAACAGCAGAAAGTCCCACGTAATTGCCAAATGCTCCCTGTTTGACAAATAAAAACCCGGCTTGCACACTCTGTAGCTGAGAGCCCCCTGTACAGGAGGCAGCTTGAGATGCGTGCTGTATATCTCTGTGCACGTCTTACCTTTGTTGTTTTGCGGTCGGTTTCATTTCAGCTCAAAAAGAAGTCTGCTACAGTAGCTAGCTAGTTAGTCCGACATGCAATGTGAAGGTCCTGGTTGTTTAGAGTTAGGTGTGCACTCTTCATATTATCTTTGGGGTGACTTCCTTCTGGAGCATCAGCTCCAGCATCAGATGCACACCGTGAACCAGCTCATTCACGTATGATTATGTGGATAATAATAATAATAATCATAATTATTATAATAATAATAATAATAATCACTCCACCACCCCTATTGACCTGTAGGAGTCAGGGCAGAGGAGCAGAGAGAGTGAGAAGGGGGGGGGGGGGGGGGGACCTCTACTGGAAAGGTGAGTCTAAAGGATTTCACAGGATAGAGTCATTTGTGACGCAGACAGTCTTGGAATTTTATGGGGTGACTTCCTTCTGGATTATCAGCTGTGTTTCTCACTTTACGCATGGATGCACACAAAGTAACAAGAGCTGAGCACATTCACGTACAATTTTCATCAGTGGAAAATAATAATAATAATAATAATAATAATAATAATAATAATAAATAATAATACAAATAATATATTAATAATAATCACTCCACCACCCCAAACATTCACTCACATTCTGTGCATCTCCTGGGGGCCAAGCCCCCCCTGTCCTTAAGACCTAGTGACGCCCCTGGTGATAGTCAATACCTGTCTGTCTCTACATGTCAGCCCTGTATAGACTGGTTACCTGTCCAGGTGTACCCTGCCCCCCCCTGTGACCCTGAATACAGGATAAGTGGATGGTTGTAGCCTAACAGAGCCATTTTAGCTCCAACAGATTTAGGAAGTTTAGGTGTAGCGGCGAGTGACATGCTGTAGGAGATCTTGATAGTTAATACCATCTAATCTAATCTAAAAAAAGGAATTTCTTAAATTATGATGAAACTGAAATACTTATTTTCAAAATTCCATTAGCAAGGTGGTCCTTTTTTATTGTTTAAAGAATATTGCGAAACAACTTTGACAAAGCATCCATCATACATCACAGGTACTGATTCAACCAGGAACATTTCATGTCCATTTAAAGCATGAAGTGTGAGTCACATAACTTTATCTATGGGGATAAATTAACTGGACCAGAGGCTCTTCCCACTTTGTAGCTCTATAATCCTTCGCCGTTGCCTTGGTTACAGGTGGGAAAATGAAGTTGCACCAGGGTTTGCACCGCCATAAAGATTCTCCCTCAGAAAGACCAGCGTCTTCCTCCAGGCGTCTTCCTGAGCGCGAGAATGTGCCACCGTCTCTCCCCCCCACAGAACCATCACTGCAACGACAACAGGCAACAACAGGAGTGACGTGGTTCATGGAGGGGGTTCAGGTGATGATTTGGGCAGCTGAATTCTGGACAAGTTGAAGTTTATGGAGGGATTTGTGAGGGAGGCCGAAAAGGAAATAGTTACAGTCATCCAGGCGGGAAGTGACGAGACTGTGGACAAGGATGGCGGCCGTATGGAAGGTCAGAGAAGAACGGAGACGAATAATGTTTCGTAAGTGGTAGTATGCAGTCCGGGTAATGTTATTCATATCGGGCTGGAAAGATAGTGTGCTGTCGAGGATGACACCCAGACTCTTAGCCTGGGGGGATGGTGAAACAGAGGAATTATCGATAGTGAGAGAGAAACTGTTGATTTTGGATAAAATGGACTTGGTACCGATGAGAAGCAGCTCAGTTTTGTCAGTGTTTAATTTAAGACAGTTTAAGGTGAACCAGGTTTTTATTTCAGAGATGCAATCAGTGAGAGCGGTGGGCGGGAGAGTAGATGAGGCTTTAGTGGTGAGATAGAGCTGGGTGTCATCCACATAACAGTGAAAACTGATATTGAATTTGCCGAAGATATTGCCAAGGGGAAGAAGGTAGACGATAAAGAGAAGGGGCCCCAGGGCGGAGCTACACCTGTAGTAAGGGGGGGAGGGTGGATTTAAAGGACTTCAGTTGAATGAACTGAGTGTGGCCAAAGAGGTAAGAGGTGAACCAGTCTAATGGGGTGTGGATGATGCCAGTGGATGATAGCCTTTTAAGGAGGATGGTGTGGCTGATAGTATCAAAGGTCAAGGAGGATGAGGATGGTGAGGAGTCCAGAATCAGCTGCCATGAGGAGGTCATTGGTAATTTTGATGAGTGCTGTTTCAGTGCAATGCGGTGGGCAGAAACAAGACTGGAACTGTTCAAACAGATTATTATGTAATCATATGTAATATATAATAGTAATGGCACATCAGTGAACTAATTCCATTACATTTCATGTTATTACTGTACAGTTTAAGACAATCAGCTGTTGTGGTCCTTGTCACACTCTCAGAATTGGGCTATATCAGTCCATTCATGTGTAGACTCCAGCTAAACCGTGACCAGACTAAAAGTCCACTCATCTTCTTCATGTTGCTTATTGGCCATTGCAGCTCAACACTAAAAACATATTATCCAGATTTTAACTATCAAAAGTACTCGGTGTCCTTCTCTGAACCCCCCTGGCCAACTCTCTCAGCTAATGAGTATCTAATGTTTGACTACTACTTCAAATCTGATATATCATTATATGTCTTCATGAGAGCAGGTGGCCTGTGGAGAACTAAATATCAGACTTCTTAAGACATCTGAAGGATGGACAGGAATGCTGTGGAGGTGAACCTACCCGTCTGAGGTGTGGGGGTGACCGGTCTGAAAGTGCTGGCTCGGGCAAACGGTGTGAACGGAGGTTCGATCAGGTGACCGGCGTTTGGGTACGACAGGACAGTCAGCAGGTGGCTGTTCCCCGCCTGCTTCATCATCTCTTTTATCTGGGAAACAGGAAGTAAAGAGATATGACATATGACTGCTCTCATGTCTGAACTGTAACAAATCTTTACAGAACAGACTTAACCTCAAGAAGAATTAAGACCTAAGAATGAAACAGGATGTAATATTTTAAAGACATATTTTGAACTATACAAATAAATTGCAACCCATGTTATCGGGAAACCTCTGAGGAATGATGGAGTTCGACTCAAAATATTGGAAACAACAATCTAACTCAGAAACTGATGACCCAAAGCTAACGAAATATGTTAGCAAAAAAGAACGTTAATATAACTAATAAAACAAAGTATCAACAAAGGGAGACCACAACAGGAAAACAGCATTCAAAAAGAAACACTTAGGAACCTCCCGAAAACGCAAAGGGACACAGGAGGCTGGACATAGGAACACAAATAATCCAAGGGAAACAGGGTGGTGCAGCATGCAGGAACAAACCAACATTTACAACGATATGACAGAGAGACAGGGGAAACACAGGCTGTGGTGGAAGAGTCTATTTTGCTGAGGAAGGTTCCTAACTGAAGAAGTAACCGGAAGTAAACAAGTGACCGCCATGATAAGAGCCGTTTAATTCTCTAAATTTGCAGGAAAGGAGCTCCAATGCTTCCTTTCAGAGCTCCTTTAGCATTGGATGCAACGGACCTTCCTATACGAAAGGAAAGGAGATCACGCCGACCCACAATTCTTTGCGAGAGCAACGTTTCATCGGCCGTTCATGAAAACAAACAATATGCTTATTTGCATATTTAACAATGACTTTCATGCAGACATATAGTAATTGGAATTGTGTTGCTAAATGTGTGGACAGTGATAATAATTGAATGGTATTTTTATTTATTTCAATCATGTTACAAATCTGACAAAAGCGAAACTAAAAGCACAAATTACATGTAAATACAGCGGTCAAACAGGAAGGGGGAGCTGCTGGACCTGAAGCCAGTCAGTGAACCAGCTGTTTATAAAACTAACAACATGTGGAGAAGTGGACGATGTGGTTTTTGTAGTCCATTATTGTAGTTTCTCCAGCACAGACGCACATCAATCACCGGTGCCGATCATCAGCTGTCAATCATCAGCAGCATTGTAATGACGTAGCTTAGTGAAAGTCCGGTCGGATTCTCTGAGCACCACAGTCGACTTTTCCTAAATCCTTTTGAGTTCTCCTATCGCCTTTCCTTAACCCCGTGACGTTTTCCCCAGAGGTCAAGGATAGTTAGGAATAGGAGTTAGGACCTTATTTTTTGACTATTCGACTGCACCCCCAGACTCTATACAGGGAGGCAGGGAGCTGACAAGGGACAGGTGAAACACTAGTAGTCAACAATAATTGATTCAGCAATGCGTCGCAATGCGTCGCAATGCGGGGCATGCACGATTCAGCATCGATGGGGCAACTTGCCATAATTGATTATGTCACTGTTTATTTTCTGGCCTGGAGTAGACAATAAAGCTGTGAAGTTTCAATTACTTCCGGGGCATTTCCCGAACAACAACACTAAAGGATCAAGATGGCTGAGGCAGAGGAAGATGACTGCGATTGACGGGTAATTAAAGTCATAGTCGGCAAGTCTGGCAGATCGAGTCGAATTTGGAATGTTTCCAACACTCAGGCCCCTCCCCCTCTATCACTGAGCTCCTCCGCTCCCTCCCATCGAGTGCTCATCAGTGCACATGCACCAGATTCTGTGAACACGCCCGTGTCATCGATAAAGGGCATGGAGTACACGCTACACAGAGGTAGGCTGGCTAACTTTACTTTTGCAAAACAAACAACAGGGAAACCTAACCCTAAAGCAGGGAAAAGAGAAACATTTATCATTCAAAGCACTGAAAGCAGTGATTTTTGTTTTCTTTTTCAGGTTTGAAAATGCCATATCCAATACCCTGTACCATTAAATTTTATTTTATTTAGTGACATTTATGTCAAAGATACAGGAGAGTGATAATACATATATAGCAACCAATAATATCTGTTGTTCAATATCTGACTGCTTGTATTGCCTCATGACTGATACAATTTTGATGCATTGCAATGCATCGTAGAATCGTAATCAAATCGAATTGTGAGGGTAGTAACAATGCACATCCCTATGAAACACATTAGGACAGCCAGTGAAAGGAAGGAAGCTGCTTTGTATCTTGTTGGTAAGTCAGAAACTAATTGTAGATTTGGGTTTAGGCATTATGTGAGAAGGGCTAGTTGTATCATTTAGTCTTGTCTAGATAGCGTGTTGTTTAAATTCTTGTGAACCTCTGACACTCACATTGCAACTCGCATCTCGGACTGTCTGGCTGACATCTCTGTCTGGACAACTGCACATCACCTCAAGCTTAACCTGAATAAAACCAAACTCCTCTTCATCCCAGGGAAAGACTGCCCTCGCATGGACCTGTCGGTCACTGTCGAGGGCATCACAGTATTGCCTTCCTCAACTGCAAGGAACCTGGGTGTAATCCTCGATGACTATCCTGCACCCCCAACATCACTGCTGTGGCCCGATCCTGCAGATTCGCCCTCTACAATATCCCAGGATTCGGACCCTCCTCACAAAGGATGCAACGCAACTCTTGGTCCAAGCACTGGTCATCTCCCGCCTTGACTACTGCAACTCTCTCCTGGCCGGACTCCCGGCCTCTGCGATTAAACCATTGCAGCGTATCCAGAACGCTGCAGCACGCCTTATCTTCAATCTACCCAAATTCTCCCACGTGACCCCCCTCCTCCGTGACCTCCACTGGCTCCCTGTTGCAGCACGCATCCAATTCAAGACGATGACACTGGCCTTCAAGGCTATCAATGGAACGGCACCCGTCTACCTTCAAACACTGGTCAAACCTCATGCCCCGAAGCGAGCACTTAGCTCCTCTACTTCAGCTGGCCGGCTGGTACCACCATCGCTGAAATCAAACAAATGTCACTCAGCAAAGTCCAGACTCTTCTCTGTTCTGGTCCTCAGTGGTGAAACGAACTCTCAACTAATGTCAGGACAGCAGAGTCATTTGCCATCTTCAGAAAAAGGGTTCTGAAGGTATATATGCTGAACAGCTACTACTTTACTCAGACGAGGATCTAACACTTGTTCTATTTTTAGCTCTTACTTTATCGGCAATGATACGTTGTGGTTTCTTTCTTTCTTTCTTTGACAAATGTACTTATTGTAAGTCCCTTTGCACAAAAGCGTCTGCTAAATGACCTAAATGTAAATGTAATTAGAGTAGGGTAATCAGGTAGGGTAATCAACACGAGAGGGTGGGGGAGTCAAGACAGCAGAAACAACAAGGACCAGGAAGTACGAGACAGGAAACCAGACAGGGGACAAATCTACAAAATAAAACAGGAAATTATTCACCAAAAAGCCCAGATCCTGACAAAATATATATAAAGTTGTTGTCCACCATTGTGAGGTTGTAACGTAAAGGACTTTGTAATACAAAAGCCAAATTTATATGTCTAACACATTAAAAACAACACTCAGTCAGCTGCTATGAAGGTAAGAATTAGAGTGTTGGTGGGCAGCCAGTTTTATTCCAGGTTTTAGTGCACAGTCTAGTTTGTAATGGAGTGCATGTGGCATTTTAATTTTATCTTTATATATAAAGAACATTTAAAACAAACAAAAAAACAAAGACTTTTCGTCTGAACTATTCACACAGGATGTCATCACGTCAGTGAACTCACGTCCATTGCAGACTCGTAGGCGGGCAAGTTCTGATCATCCTCACCTACAACCAACAACAGAGGACACTGGATTCGTCCCACCTGCTCACACACACACACGCACGCACGCAAATACACACAGTTTTGACCAGCAGTCAACTGTGCCATTTTTTCATTTATCTGTAGATTTTTGAGACTTTTCTAGAGCTAGAAGGATTATTGTATCCACAAATAATCCCTCCACATCTCTGTTGAGGGATTCCACAGGTGATAGAGAGAGTGATTACACAAACATCATTACCCCATTCAATAATAATCAAATGATCATCCTTTGGGACTACAACACAGTTCAAATTTTCTTTTAAAGTTTGAAAATAACACAGTACATGGAAAAGGTAACAATTCTGTCTGGTGGTACTCACATCCACTTTGAGAGAGGGGTCAGTGGGGATGGGCAACAGTTGATCTCGGAGAACCACTTCATTCTTCTCATTAAAGAGTGTCTTATTTCTGCTTGAACAAAACAAATAATACTGATAATGCTTCATATAAAGTTCCATATTTGTCCTCAGTGCAGAACCACAGGAACAAATATGGTGTCATTAAAATCTTTGGTTGGTTCTCTAGGTAGCAGGGAAGGCATCAACGAAAATCTGACCTGTAAAAGTTGAGTTGTTAAACAAACATCTGAAAGGAACTGAAGGCAGATCAACTTACCTGTAAAGGGAAGTCATTTGTTCCATAGATCTGTCAACCAGCAAAAGATGACTCCCGCTAATACACACCGCACATCTAAGCTGGGAGACCACACACGCGCGCACACACACACACACACACACACACACACACACACACACACATAAAACATCACCTGAGACAGACTTCTTCAAATGGCCACTTGAGGAAGGCTCCAAAACCGAGTCAGTCCCCATAGATTTACATTTACATTTACATTTAGGTCATTTAGCAGACGCTTTTGTGTAGATCCCAATGTTAACAGACAGGAGCATGTTTACAGCCTTAATTTAGTTTTGGTCATGTATTATGTAACTAAACTAACTGAATTAATGCCTACATTTATGAATAATTAAGGACATGGCCACTTTGAGTGACAGGTGGGTTCCTTCTCGGGTCACTAGCTGCTGGCTGTCTCCTCTGCTGCATCATCCAGGCCAGCTTCAGCTCCACTGAAGATCAAATTTCAATGGATCATTGTTGGGAGCAGCAGAGAGAAAATGGAAGAAATCAGGCCAGGATGAGGACCTCTCTCACTACCACCACCTCCTCTCAGACTTCACCTCAACTGTTTCGGCAGCTAAATCTGCCTTCTACCTGGCAAAGATCAACTCTTCTGCCTGCAACCCCAGGAAACTCTTCTCCATGTTCTCTTCCCTCCTCACCCCTCCTACCCCTGCCCCCCTTCCTCCCTCACTGTTGATGACTTTGCAACTTACTTTACCAAGAAAGTAAAAGACATCAGTTGCTCATTCACTCCTATAACCTCCCAGAAGACATCTCCCCCAACTCTCAACTCTGATGGTCTTACCAGCTTTAGCCCCCTCACCTCTGAAGACATTCATGCACTTGTTACATCTAACCGTGCCACCACCTGCTCCCTTGACCAGATTCCCTCCTCTCTTCTCCAGGACATCTCACACGACATCTTGCCATTCCTCACCACCCTGATCAACTCCTCCCTCAACTCAGGTCTCATTCCAGCAGCTTTTAAGACGGCTACAGTGAAGCCCCTCCTAACCCCCCCCCCCCCCCACACACACACACACACGCTGCTGACATCCAAAGCTACAGACCTGTATCTCTTCTTTCATTCCTCTCTAAAACCTTGGAACGTGCCGCCTACAACCTGTCATCCTATCTCTCGCGGAACAACCTCCTAGACCCTAATCAATCAGGATTCAGGATTCAGGATTCTTTCATCCCAGAGAAAGACTGCCCTCGCATGGACCTGTCAGTCACTGTCGGACACTGAGGACATCACAGTGTTGCTGTCGTCAACCGCGAGGAACCTGGGTGTAATCCTCAATGTCCAACCCCCAACATCACTGCTGTGGCCCGATCCTGCAGATTTGCCCTCTACAATATCCGCAGGATTCGGACCTTCCTCACAAAGGATGCAACGTAACTCCTGGTCCAAGCACTGGTCACCTCCCGCCTTGACTACTGCAACTCTCTCCTGGCCGGACTCCCGGCCTCTGCGATTAAACCATTGCAGCGTATCCAGAACGCTGCAGCACGCCTTGTCTTCAATCTACCCAAATTTTCCCATGTGATCTACCTTCAAACACTGGTCAAACCACACGCCCCGAAGCGAGCACTTTGCTCCTCTACTTCAGCTGGCCGGCTGGTACCACCATCGCTGAAATCAAACAAATGTTGCTCAGCAAAGTCCAGACTCTTCTCTGTTCTGGCGCCTCAGTGGTGGAACGAACTCCAGACCAATGTCAGGACAGCAGAGTCATTTGCCATCTTCTGAAAAAGGCTCAAGACTCACCTGTTCAGACTTCACCTCGCCTCTGCATAGCATGACCCACTAACAACCCCCCCCCCCCCCCCCCCGAAAAAAACTTACCTTACCTTTAGCACTTTGATCATAGCACTGTTGTTCTTAAGGTAAATGACCTAAATGTAAATTGTCTGATTGGAATTTGTAACCAGAAAGTGATGAGATCAACAAGCTTGTATCAGATACATTTAACGTTGGTTTTACGACCTGTAATTCGATGTAGAGATGATGATACTGGTCAGGGAACACCTTCCCAACACTCCCAGTATGAATATGAGGAAGACTAAAATCATTATTTTATGGCATGACTGTTGAGCCATATCAGTACCAGCCAAGAATACACATTAGCCCGTGATCTAACTTTCAGCCAGTCGTTGACATCCTTTATTCTTTGGTTCCGCCCTCAAGCTGTCATTCACAACCGAGAGAGTCGTTGGGCTAAATGTTATTACACCTGGATGAATAGTTTCTTACAAGAACTGCATTTCTTATTTATTTGGGGGATTTGAGCTAAAAGGGGGATTTGAGCTAAAAGGAGGATTTTAATGATGGTGAGTTTAAACTAAATTTGACATGTTAAGGTACATTCTGTAACATTTATTGAGTATGGACAAAATGGAAACAAACTGAAAAATAAATACATTTTGGGAAACATAGAAGAGGTTTATGTCAGCTAGGTGGCCGATGTGGTATGATGGACACGTAGTAACACGGGTATGGTGCATTAAAGGTACCATATTATGGTGTTTTTTCCTCAATTCCACACTGTATTAGATATGCATTGCCCCAAACCCATCCGTGGTCCTGAATTTCAGCTGTCTAAAAGTTGCTCAAATGAGCTCTGCTGAGAACAGGCTGTTTCTGTGTCTGCAACTTTAAATGCTAATGAGCTCCGTTTCTCCACACTACACTAGAGCCACGGAGAGGATGCCTCTTACGCTAGCAGTTGCATGCACCAATGTTTACGTGGCTGTATGGCTATGGCTCGTCTATGTGGCTCAGGTGAAGTTGCTGGGTCCCGTATGGTTGGGACAGATACTTTTTTTAGCTGCTCGCTACTGAAGCAGTCCGATGTGAAGTGGTTAGCACACACATACAAGCTAGCACGAACCGTAGCTGGCACATTGTCATTAAAAATGAAAGGCATGTCTAGCTCTGAGCAACGACATTGTGAAACAACGCTATCTCACTGCTGTCTCACTGCAGGACACACCGAACTTCACCTCGGTGATGAACGCCCCCTCTTGGATATCTCCTTTCATCAGAGGAGTTTGGCCTATCAGGACACACCGTACTTCACCTCTGTGATGAACGCCCCCTTAGGATATCTCCTATCATCAGAGGAGTTCGGCCTATCAGGACACACCGTACTTCACCTCTGTGATGAACGCCCCCTTAGGATATCTCCTACCATCAGAGGAGTTCGGCCTATCAGGACACACCGAACTTCACCTCGGTGATGAAGGCCCCCTCTTGGATATCTCCTTTCATCAGAGGAGTTTGGCCTATCAGGACACACCGTACTTCACCTCTGTGATGAACGCCCCCTTAGGATATCTCCTATCATCAGAGGAGTTCGGCCTATCAGGACACACCGAACTTCACCTCAGTGATGAACGCCCAATCTGGTTGACAGTTGATAGGCTCAGGGAGGACCAGTTTATAGGTGTATTGTGCTTGTCCTTATTTTCTCTCATATATGGTTAACCTTTCAGAAATTTATATTTACCATGGCCAAAGTGTTAAAAAAAGTAGATAGAAAAATACAGTACATTCAACATTAGGAAACAGTGTGCCGACTTCCACGTGAATGCAGCATCAGGTGGCGTTGTCACTGCCAAATCTCAGAAAGTTATCGAGGACGTCACTGACGTCGGTTCATTAGACTATGGTTCATTAAACTAGAGCCCTTCATCAAGCTGCACCACCCAGAAGAAAGATTCACCAGCCGCCACTGATGAAGACAGTAACTTTCCACTATAGCCATCTTACCTTTATCACTTGGGAGTAGACTGCCATTTTGAGGGTAATACTGGCGCCCAAGGAAAGACCCAATATGGCGATCCTGCTGCCGAGGATCTGAGGATGCTGCTCCAAGACTCTGTAGGCTTTCTGCAGCAGGAACACAAGTCAGTTCTCATTATCGTAAAGGACAAGGCTTTGTACATGTTTCTGTGGGGGGGGGATGTAACAGGTGCGGGAGTGGACCCAAATGCAACACACGTAGGCAGGCAGACAGTCGGTAATGACTCTTATTGCACACAAACAGGACAGTTCACAGATGACACCGTAGACAGTTCTTGCTTCAGGGGATGATGCCACTAGCCCACAAGGAACAGGCGTCACAGAAACCAGGGCACTCTTTCGAACCGGCTTGACCTTGGAAACGTGAAAGGTGGGATGAACACCCATGGACTGGGGGAGCTTCAGCCCCACGGCCACCGGGTTGATGACTTTCTCAATCTCGAAGGGCCCAATGAACCGTAGGGCCAGTTTTTTGGACTCCACTTTCAGGGGGCTAGACCTTAGCCCCTGGCTGATATCCCAGAGCCTGGGTGCAGGCCTGGACCAAGCCTTCATCTGAAGATGACTTGGACTGACAGATAGGAAGCCTTTCTTTCCAGAGCCAGGAACAGAGGGGGCTGGAAGCCGTAGAAGAACTGAAAAGGAGAGAGACCTGTGGCAGAGCTGGTCAGGGTTGTGGGCGTACTCCACTCACAGGAGTCGCTCGGACCAGGATGACGGGTGCTGGGATGTTATGCAGGGAAGCGGCGTCTCCATCTCCTGGTTCTTTCGCCCTGTCTAGCTGTTGGACTGGGGGTGATATCTCGAGGATAGGCCGGCGGTGGCCCCCAGCAGCGAGCAGAACTCCCTCCAAAAGACTGAACTGAACTGGGGACCCCGGTTAGAAACTATGTCAACCGGGATGCCGTGGAGTCGGATGACATGGTTTATCAGTAGCTGGTGTAGGAGAGGGTGTAGGAGACCAGCAGTGGCCTGGAGTGAGGGTTTGTGTTGGTTGCAGGTGGGGCAGGCATTGACAAAGTCCCTGGTGTCCTCTCCCAGGGTGGACCACCAGAAGTGGCGCTGGACGACTTCCTCAGGATCCCAGGCTGGCAGGTGAGTTGGGAGCTTTGGGCCCCTTACTCTCTCTTAGACCTCCCAGGTGAGTGTGGCGACCACGCGGGAGTGTAGAAGGATAGTATCCGGGGCAGCAGAGTACTCCTCTTCCTGGGACTGCCGGGACAGGGCGTCTGGCTTAACGTTGCGGGACCCCGGCTGTTACGAGAGAGTAAAGTTGAATCGGGTGAGGAACAGCGACCAGCGTGCTTGCCGGGAGTTCAGACGTCTGACAGTCTGGATATATTCCAGGTTTTTGTGGTTCGTCCAAACCAGAAATGACAGCTTTGTCCCTTCAAGCCAGTGTCGCCATTCCTCCAAATCCAGCTTGTTTGCGAGGAGCTCTGTTGCCAATGTCATAATTCCTCTCGGCCGGGGTCAACCTGGAGAAAAAGGCGCAGGGATGCAGCTTCTGGTCATTAGCGGACCTCTGGGATAGTACACCCCTGACTCCCACATCAGAGGAATCCACCTCGACCACAAACTGACTGCTGTTCCAAGTCCGGCATCACCAGAATGGGGGCCGAGATGTCCTAACGGCCGACGTCCAACTGAAGAGCACTTTGTGAGGAAGTGAGGGCTGGGAGGGGGTCTGCCACCATGCTGTTTCCATGGATGAACCTCCGGTAGAAATTGGCGAACCCCAGTAATCATTGAAGTTGGGACAGATGGGACGTGGAACTCACATTTCTCCCCCTTGACTTATAGGGAGTTCGCCAGGAGGCGCTGCAGGACTGCCTGAACCTGATGGACGCGTTTGTCTCTGGACCGGGAGAAAATCAGGATGTCATCGAGGTAGACGAACACAAATTTGTTTAGCACGTCTCTCAGTACGTCGTTGACCAAGGCCTGGAAGATCGAAGGCCAAAGGGCATCACCAGGTATTCGTAGTGGCCGTAAGGGGATGTTAAACACCGTCTTCCATTCGTCCCCCTCCGGATTTGGACCAGGTGATAGGCGTTACGTAGATCCAGCTTGGTGAAGATAGTGGCACCTTCAAGGAGCTTGAAGGCGGATGCATTGAGGGGCAGGGGATAGCGATTCTTGATCATGATATTGTTCAGGCCCCGATAGTCGATACACGGCCGAAGCGTTTTATCCTTTTTGGAGATGAAGAAGAACCCAGCTCCTGCTGGGGACGATGAGGGGTTGATGAGGCCCGCCGCCAGAGAGTCCTTAATATATTTGTCCATGGCCTCTCTCTCGGCCAGGGAATACAGGTGTGGCCGTGCCGGGTGCCGGGTTGAAGGTCGATGCCGCAGTCGTAAGATCTATGCGGGGGACGGGATGTAGCCTTAACAGAAGTCCAAGTATTCCACAGGGACCCCCAAGACGTTGGACGCAGTGCTGGAGAAGGTGGTCGGCCCGGGTGCGGTGACTTGCTTCAGGCAGACCTGATGGCAGGATGAACCTAGGATGGCCCCAGTGGCCCAGTTGAGGTAGGGGTTATGCCGCTGGAGCCAGGGGAACCTGAGCAGGAGCAGATGGCGAGAGATGAAAAACTGGACCGTCTCATGGTGGTTGCCCGCAATAAGCATGCGGATGGGTACTGTCTGGTGGGTGACGGTCTTCATCAGTTGGCCGTCCAAGGCCTTGACTGGAACCGGGCAGGGCAGGAGAACTCTGTTGACCCCCAGCCTTAGTGCTAGGTTGTTATCCATTATGTTCACATCAGAACCAGAGTATATGAGGGTGGCCAGAGTCCCTCGAGGCAGCAGTAATTGGACTTGACACAGGGGACGTAGGTTGGAGGGGGATCTGGAAGTGTGGCTCACCAGGACCTCCTTCCTTACTGTTGAGCCCGGTCTTTTAACAGACTCTTGAAGGCGAAGTGCCCCCCTTGGCCACAGTAGAGGCAGAGATTCCCCACGCGTCGTATCTCTCTCTCTGCAGGGCTGAGTCAGGCCCGCCTGACCTGCATGGGCTCGGCCTCCCTCGCGGGTTGCTCTGCGGTGATGGTTTGGGAGGGCTGACGAGCGGTGGATCAGATGTCCCTCCACGCGCCTCTCGCGTCGTCTGGCCTGGAAGCATTAACATCGTCGAGCAAAGAGGGCAGGTCGTGGGAGACCAACTTGTTTTTGATGAAGTCCGCAGGACCCATGAGGAAAACTTCGACTTGAGCTGGCTGATTCCACTCAGCTGACCCTGGATGCAGAAGTCGATAGCATAGTCGATCACAGAGCGGGACCCCTGGCTGATCCCCAGGAGACCACCAGAAGCGTCAGGATCCCACGATGCCACTCGATGCCACAAACACCCTGCGAAGTTTGGCGGAGAAATTCTGGAAGGAGGAGGAGGCTGGCGTGCATTGTTCCCACTCGGCCGTTCCCCACAGCCAAGCGCACCCCAACAGTTGGTTTATGGTAAAGGGCACCCTGGCTTCCTAGGAGGTGAAGGTTCAGGGCTGGAGGGAGAAGAGTATGGAACAGTTCGTTAAGAAGGCATTGCAGCCCTCCGCATCACCGGTGTAGCGCTCGGGCACCCCGACCCGCGGCTCCGAGATGGAGACCAGCTGAGTTTGAGCCGGTGGAGGTGCCTCCGGATGGACTGGCAGAGTGACGGTCTGTGCGAGAGTGGCAATGAGCTGCTGGACTTGGAGGGCTAGTGTGGCGAACCCGTGCTCCTGGTTCGCAGCTGCCTGTAGAACCTCAGCCTTGGTAGAGGCTAAGGCTGCCTCGTGGCATTGGGGTTGGGTCTCCACGGGGACCAGCCATGCCAGCAAGTCGGAGGTGTGCGCTGAATCAATGTCCTGCCAGATTGTACTGTAACGGGTGCAGGAGTGGACCCAAATGCAACACACGTACGTAGGCAGACAGTCAGTAATGACTTTTATTGCACACTTTGAAACAGGACAGTTCACAGATGAAACCGTAAACAGTTCTTGCTTCAGGGGATGCTGCCACCAGCCCACGAGGAACACCTGCGGGAGGCGACCGGAAACAATATGTCAGTCAGTGTTGTGAGGCGCAGGCAGCCCGCCAACACACGGAAATAGTCTCTTGCTTGTATGTAGTACCGCGGGTGCGGTTGGAGATCCGAGTGACCGGTGAAGAATTCCGAAACTGAGAGGTCTGATGTAGCGCGGTTCCGTCACAGAACCACACTGGCGGGAGACAGACGAGGAGCAGGCAGAATCTGTAGTCAGGGCCGGAAGGCTGGGTCGAACACCGGGGCAGAGACAGAGCAGACTGGTCGGGGACAGGCAGAGTCGAAACCGGGAAATCCGTCTGAGGAACGCTGGAGAGACTAGTGCAAACGACATAGAACAATCTGGCAATAAGTGCAGGGTGAAGGGGAGTATATATACCAGACTGATTGGTGATCAGCTGCAGCTGCAGTGACCAGGTGAGTGGAGATGAACTGATTAGGGGACGTGGTGGGCCGGTGATTGGCAGGAGGGTGAGGTGTACTGAGAGAGAGGATCATGACAGGGAGGGTCTAGGTCCTTGTAGTTAAAAGAATAGCTTCCTGAAAATGAAATAAAACCTGCAAATGTATTTAACCTGCTCTAAAAATGGAACCAGCCCAAATAATAACCTGACCAATTACGTAATAAAAAGTCTTGAGTGAAATTGTAATAACATTTCTTACTGATAATATAATACCATGTTGTAATGTTTTGTAAGGCTCACTTATTTGTTACATTAGCCATCTTCTGCAGCTATTGTCATCTGCTGATCTGGACTACAAACCAATCAGCATGGGTAATAGCAGCTTCATTTCCAATTTATAACTCAACTCAACTCAGCTTTATTTATAAAGCATTTTAAAAACAACCAAAGTTGGCCAAAGTGCTGTACACACACACATAAAACACAAAATAAATCAAAAACAAAATAAAACAGTAAATAACAGTTAAACAATAAAAGACAATAAAAGCCAACATCTCAAACTGTGTTGAAAGCCAAAGAGAAAAAATGTGTTTTCAGAGAGGATTTAAAAACAGGAAGTGAGTCGGCCTGCCTGATGTGCAAAGGCAGCTCATTCCAAAGTTTTGGTGCAGTGACTGAAAACGCGCGGTCACCTCTTAACTTCCTCTTCGTTTTAGGAACGACTAACAGCAATTGATCTGCTGACCTGAGGGAGCGTGAGGGAGCGTATGGCTGGAGCAGGTCAGACAGATATTGGGGGGCGAGGCCATGAAGACATTTAAAAACAAAGAGAAGAATTTTAAAATCAATCCTAAAATGAACAGGGAGCTAAAATCGGGGTGATATGCTCTTGTTTTTTGGTGCTGGTTAAAAGTCGAGCAGCAGCATTCTGAACCAGCTGAAGTCGAGAGAGGGACTTCTGGCTCAGACCGACATAAAGTGCGTTGAAGTAATCTAAACGAGTTGTAATAAAAGCATGGATTAAAATCTCAAAGTGATGTTGAGGAAGAAACTTGACCACTGATTTGATTTGTTGATCAAGCTTAAGGTCACTGTCCATTTTGACACCCAGGTTTGCAGCTGCCCGTGTTAAATAATTGCTCAGCGGGCCCAAATCAATATGAATTTGTGGGGCATAACTGGGTCCAAACAACAGTACCTCAGTCTTTTTATCATTTAAAAACAAAAAATGTACTGACATCCATGCCTTTATTTCAGCAAAGCACCCTGTTTCAATGGCAGATAAATCTGCCTGTCATCAGCATACAAATGGAAACCAATGCCATATTTCCGAAGAATTGATCCCAGAGGAAGTAAATAAAGCGGAAAGAGAAGAGGGCCAAGAATAGAGCCTTGAGGCACACCACATGTGAGAGGCGCTACAGAAGATTGAGCTGCTCCAAGGCGAACACCGAAACTTCTCTCAGTCAAATAGGATCTAAACCAGTCCACAGCACCACCTTGAATACCCACCCAGTTCTCCAAGCGAGACAGGAGGATCTGGTGGTCCACTGTGTTGAAGGCAGCTGTTAGGTCCAACAGAACCAGAACAACAGAGTGGCCAGAGTCTGTGGCTAAAAGAATATCATTTAAAACTTTCAACAGTGCCGATTCAGTACTGTGATTGGTTTTAAACCCGGACTGGAACACTTCAAGACAGTTGTGCTCATCTAAGAATAATTTCAGTTGGCAGTAGGCAATTTTCTCCAGAATCTTAGAAAGAAACGGAAGTTTAGAGATTGGCCTAAAATTAGACAGCACAGACGAGTCTAAGCCAGGCTTTTTTATGAGTGGTGTCACTACTGCGTGCTTAAAACTCACAGGTACAGTCCCATATGCTAAGCTACTGTTTATGATGTTGAGCACATATGGTGCCAAGGTGGGAAAAACCTCTTTAAAAAGACGAGGTGTAATCGGATCATTAGGGGATCCAGCTGGCTTTATATGACCAATAGTTTCATTCAAAGATTGGAGGCTGACAAGCTCAAACTGGTTGAAGACAGCAGAGCATGTGGCAAAGTCTGAGTAGTCATAAGAAGGACTAATGAGGGCCCTAATGCTGGAAACCTATTTATAAAAAAGCTCAGGAAGTTTTCACACATTTCAGTCTGGTTCTCCAGGCAGACTGACTGTGGGGCATTAAGAACAGAGTTTACAATTTTAAAAAGGACATGAGGGTTGTGACTGTTAGAGGCAATTCATTCAGAAAAGTATTTGGCCTTAGCAGATCTCACTGTTCTCTGATAAAAACGCCAACTATCCCTCAAAATCTGGAAGGACATCTGCAACTTGTCTTTTTTCCACTTTCGACTCTCAGCTCTTCTGCATTAACGCCTGACAGTGCGCGTAGCATCATTCATCCAGGGCTCAGGTCTAGGTTTGGAAAGCCTAGTTTTTAGTGGAGCCACAACATTTAAAATAGATTGACATGTAGAGTTGAAGTGAAAAGACAATGCCTCAACCTCTGAGTTAAAGCCCAGAGACTCAGTAGGGCTGGTTGCAGAGCTGAAGGCTGCAGTGAACTGAGCAGCAGTGGAGGAGGTGACAACACGACAGCGCTGCGCAGGAGTGCAAGGTTTGATCACATGACAAGGAAGCGGCATGTCAAAAACAACAGGCATATGGTCTGAAAACACAGCGTCACCTACTTCTAGGTTACAAACAGTAAAACCATGTGTTAAAACCAGGTCAAGAGTGTGTCCATGTTCATGTGTAGGACCAGAGACAAGCTGAGCGAGATTAAAAGAGTCAATGCGGTGTAAAAATTCTCTGGCTAAAGGCTCCACAGGACAACACACATGAATATTAAAATCCCTGACGATTTAAACTCATATTTAGGCATTATTCCTGCCAGGAGAATCAGAAAAGTCACCAATAAAATCTTTGTTGTACCTGGGTGGTCCGTATATAACCACACACAACACACAGGGATCAGAGCCAAGCTGAAATTGGTTTATCTCAAAGCTGGACTAACAGGTTGTCGGCGAGATCTGTTTACAAATAAAGCAATCCCTGTAAACAGTCACTATGCCTCCTCCGCATCCTGACGTCCTCGGACAGTAAAAATAGCTGCAATAAGGTGGCAAAAGTTCGCAAAACAGCCATGTCTCCGTTATGCAGAGAAGGTCCAGTCCGCGAGAGGTAAAGAAATCCTTTAAAATAAAGGTTTTGTTAGCTAGCAATCTAGCGTTCACTAGGGCCATCCTAACAGGAGCTGGAGCCGGGGCGGTAGCCCGAGCAAGCGGCCGCAAGTTGTGAGTGTTCACCCCGCGCCCGCGCAGGTAGGGAAAGAAGTGATGCCGGGTCGTTTGTCCCTTGTCAGAGCCGATCACAGGTACCAGAGCAGGGCCGGCAGGATCCAAGTAACGCAGAGGAATGAGGCGGCGATAAATCGACCGATTATCTCCAGAAAATGCAACAGGAGATCACACCAAACAGGCTTTCATTTTGACCAGCCTACCACTGCGTTTGTGTCCTCTGCCTGCAGGTGGAGCTGGAACACGCCAGAGGTAAGGCAGTACACCTGACAGAAGCGGTGGGCTGACAATTTTCCGTCCGTTTTGTTCATATCAAATCAAATCAAATCAAATCTTATTTATATGGCACTTTTCATACTTTACAGTAGCACAAAGTGCCTCACAGAGAATAAAAGCGAACAAAACAAAAACAAAAAAAGGTATGAACAACGAAGAACACCATGAAACCCAAGCCTCCCACCCCTACAAATATACACACAGAGATACACAGAGCCATACACACTCACGCACACACATAGCCATATGCACAGACATACACACCCACACACACAAACATACACATACCCATGCACACCCACACACATACACTAGCTGATGCTGAGGAGACATGGCTGGGTACCGAAATCTGAGGTGAGGAAGAAGCTACCTTTGGGGGCCGTGCACACCGAGAGGAATCATGGTCCATGACTGCAGGGGGCGCCGCCACAGGGACCACCCCAGCCCAGGCAGACAGGAGGCTCTACTCCACGGTGTAGAGCTCTCCAGCCACCCGGGCCAGGGCTGTCCACGGGACAGCACCCCCAACGGTGAACCAGGGGGTGTGGTAGGCCTGGGGGTGTGGTAGGCCCCCAGGAGGAAACACTGGAAAACCGAGGGGCTAAAACAGTAAAATAATATAAAAGGTAGAAGCTAAAATCTGAGGGAATAAAAACAATAAAAACAGTAAAATATATCAAAATGTATAAAATCAAATAAAATTGACCCAATAAATAAAACAGTAAAAATAAATATTTTATAAAATAAATTTATAAAACAGTAAAACAGGATAAGCTAAAATAAATAATATAAAATAGAAAAATAATAAAAAAATGTAAGAAGCATATAAGAAATTAGAAAACATGTCAATTGAAAGCCTAATTAAAAAGGTGGGTCTTGAGCCTCTTTTTAAAAACATCAACATTCTCTGCGGCCCTGAGGTTCTCCGGCAGGCTGTTCCACAATGGGGGGCCATAGTAACTGAATGCCGCCTCCCCGTGTGTTTTGGTTCTGACTAGTGGTATGGTTAAAAGGCCAGCACCGGAGGACCTCAGGGTCCGCGAGGGTTGATAGGGTATAATTTGTGCAGATAAATAAGAAGGCCCGAGACCGTTAAGACATTTAAAAACTAGTAAAAGAACCTTAAAATCGATCCTGAAGCGCACAGGGAGCCAATGCAGCGATTCTAAAACTGGTGTAATGTGCTCCCGCCCTCTGGTCCTCGTCAGCACGCGTGCGGCTGAGTTCTGTAGTAGTTGTAAATTGTACATGTTCTTTTTGGAAAGACCAGAGAGAAGGGCATTACAATAATATAAACGACAAGAGATACAAGCATGCATCAGGACCTCCGTGCTGGCCTGAGAGAGAAACGGGCGGACTCTGGCTATATTCTATAGCCTATCTTTGTTATGTTTTTGATGTGTGGAATAAAAGTGAGCTCAGAGTCAAAAATCACACCCAGATTCTTTATAGATTTTGAGGGTTTAAAATCCTGTAACTTTGGTAAAAGTTTCTCTCTCTGGCCTTCAGGACCAATGACTAAAACCTCTGTTTTGTCCTGGTTGAGCTGCAGGAAGTTCACTGCCATCCATGACTTGATGTCTACAATGCAGTTAAAAAGGGCATCAATTGGCCCTGTGTCATCAGGAGACACGGCCATGTACAGTTGCGTATCGTCAGCATAACTATGAAAGCTGATGCCGTGCCTCCTGATGACGTCCCCAAGGGGAAGCATATAAAGGTTAAAAAGAGTTGGACCTAAAATTGACCCTTGGGGAACCCCACACTTTATCTTATGGGTTCCTGAGGAACATGTATCCATACTTACAAAGAAACTTCGATCAGTAAGGTAGGACGTGAACCAGTTAAGAACAGTACCAGAGAGGCCGACCAGGTTCCTCAGTCTATTTAATAAAATGTGATGGTCTACTGTATCGAAGGCGGCGGTTAGATCCAGTAGTACCAAGACTGTGAGTTCATGATTATCTAAATTACACCTGATGTCATTTAAAATCTTTAAAAGTGCGGTTTCTGTACTGTGGTTCCTCCTAAAACCAGACTGATGAGTCTCTGAAATATGGTTTGAGTTTAAGAAATCATTTACTTGGTTAAAAACAAGTTTTTCTAAAATTTTACTTAAAAATGGTAAGTTGGATACAGGCCGGTAGTTATTTAAGACATTGGGGTCTAAATCACTCTTCTTCAGAAGGGGCTTCACCACCGCCATTTTAAAGGAGGTGGGGAAGACACCCGTCTGAAGAGAGCAATTCACCAAATACAACAGCTGTTCCTCAAAGAACCCATAGAGTGTTTTAAAAAGCGGTGTGGGAATGGGATCTAAAAGGCAGGTTGTGGGCTTTACCTGGGAGAAAACTCGACCAAGTGTCCTAGCATCAACCAGAGCAAAACTCTCCAGTGTTTCCTCAGGTAAAAGCAATGATCCAGATGTTAAAAGCTGTTGGATAAAAGACTGGATCTGATGTCATTGATTTTTCTTCTGAAGTGGTCTGCAAAGTCCTCTCAAAGGACGTTATCTGGTGTCTTGGAGGATTTTTTAAAATTTCTGTTTGTTAAAAGATCGATTGTGGAGAATAAGAATTTGGTTTTTTTTTATGGTCATTGATCAATTTTTGGAAGTGGGAGATTCTTGCTTGTTTGACTGTGTTATTGTAAATTTTGAGGTGTTGACTTAAAATTTCATAATGGACTGTTAACCTTGATCTCCTCCATCTCCTTTTCAACACTCCTGCATTCTCTTTTTCAGTTGTTTAGTTTCTTCAGTTCTCCACGGGGTTGTAGGTCTTGTTTTAATTGATTTTATAAAAACTGGAGCAACTGAGTCCAGTGTTGACTTTATCTTATTGTTAAAATTGTCAGTGATAAAATCGCAGGGTGCTGGTAAAATTTCGGCAGGAGTGCTTTGTAATATCTGAATAAAATTTGCAGCCACTTCAGAAGTTAGGTAGCTTTTCCTCACTGTTCTCACCGGGGCCTCCCGCTGATTAAAACTGGTGATTGTAAAAAACACACAAAAGTGGTCAGATACAGCCAGGTCCACAACAGAGGGCGCACCAATGGACAGGCCATAAGATATAACCAGGTCCAAGGTGCGCCCTCTGCTGTGGGTCGACTGTGTCACATGTTGCTTAAAATCAAGGCAGTGTAAAAGGTTTAAAAATTCTCTGGACATTAAGTCTGAGGAGATGTCTATGTGTAGATTAAAATCACCGGTTACTAAAATTCTGTTAAAAGTGGTATGAATAATTGATAAAAGTTCTGAAAATTCCCTGATGAATGAAGTGGAATACTGGGGTGGTCAGTAGACTGTTATGCAGAGAATCGGTGGGCTGCTAAAAACGAAGGCATGGTACTCGAATGAGGAGTAACTGTTAAAAAATACTTTGTTCATCTTCAAGGTGTTCTGTGAAATTGAAGCAGTACCGCCCCCTCTTCTGCACCCCCTAGTTGAAAATAAAAAGTTAAAATTTGGTGGGGAAGCCTCAGTGAGAACAACAGGTGCATCAGTGCCAAGCCATGTCTCTGTAAGGAGAATACTATCCAGGTTATTGTCTAAAATTATATCATTTATGATAAAAGACTTGTTTAAAAGAGAGCGCACGTTCAGCACAGCCAACTTAACTGTGCTGAATGTGCGCTCATCACGTTTAACAAGTGGAATGTTAAAAACACGGTTTGATCTAAAAACAGTCCTGGGTTTCAATTGTCTGTGTGAGATTATGATTGGGATGGTGTGAATACTGTCCTGTGCCACTGGGGTCACTGAGGGAGGGGCGAGTATGAGGGAAGAAGAAGACTTGTCGGGGACCGGGTGGGCGTGGCAGGTCAACAGTCACGCACGTGTATGAGATTGGACAGCATAGAGGATATTGTCTGTTAAAATGCTGCTACCTAGCCAGCTCGGATGAACCCCGTCAGCTCTAAAAAGGGAGGAACGATTCCAGAACAGATTAAAATTGTTGATAAAACCTAAATTGTGGGCAGTGCAGGAGGACTGAAGCCAGGTATTGAGGCTGAGGATTCTGCTAAAACGTTCTACTCCGCGGGCCAGAGTTGGAATAGGACCGGAAATGAAGACGGACTTTCCACAGTTTGTTTAAAACCTAAAAAGATCTTTAAAATAATTTTTGGTTAGCTCGGACTGCTTTCTACCTGCATCATTCGATCCAACATGCACTATGACACGTTGGATGGAGGCCCCGAGAGAGTTCAGCGGTGCTGGGAGTTTGTCCAGTATGCCGGGGACAGTGGCTCCGGGAAAACAATGGGTTGCGGCATTGAAGAAGCAGATTTTTTTTATGATTGAGTCTCCAATTATTAATGTGGTTGGGGAAAAAAGGGGGCGGGGGGATGACGGTTTCTGGCTCACCTGGCAGCCAGTGGCATCAGTGGTCGGAGTATGATGATTCCCCGCCGGGTCCAGGTGAGGAGCCCGACCGGAGCGGCGGAGCACAGCCTCTTCCCAGCCAGCATGTCCATGTGGGGCCCATAAGGTTTAAATTTGGGCTGCAGATAAGGGTCCCAAGTGGGTTTGTCCGCAGTTTCCATGGTGGCCCCACCTGTGTTTGCCCATATAAGGACCCATTTAAGGTCCAGTCTGATCCCTCTTCATGCCCATGTGGGCACAGATATGGGGCCTACATGGGTCCTGTGCAACTCACCAATTTGGGCCCCACCTGAAACCCAGTCAGAACCAACTTGAAACCCATATGGGCAAACACAGGTGGGGCCACCATGGAAACTGCGGACAAACCCACACATGCTGGCTGGGTTTAAGAATCTTGCGCCGGGCGGAGGAGGTCCGGTTCGAAGGCCGCTGAGGTGGCTCCCCTGTGTGTTCCCCAGCCACCCGGGCCTCATCATCGCAGCTCCCCACAGGCGAGGCCACGGGGTCCGCAGGTAGTCCAGGTGTACCCTGGTTCAGGGGAGGAGGAGGCGCGGAGAGAACCGCGGCTGGGTCTCAGACCAGGAGAGGAGGCGCGGGGCCGTCAGCTGGGTGGACCGAGTCGTCATCGGCCAGAGCAGTGTAGCGGTTGGAGAGGTTAACGGGAGGCGGAGAGACAGACCCGGCCGAGCCTCTCTTACGTCCCCGAACTGCTGCCTCAGCCCAGGTTGACCCATGATTTGGGGTTGAGCAGGAGGGCCGGCAACCGGTGGATGGATCCCACACTACTGTATCCTGCAGGGTTGTGCTTGGTAGTTTTTTGGAATGGTCGGCTGCTAAAAAACTGGTCAGTACAGTACTATCAGCAGAGAATTGGCATTAGATACAACAAGGTTTGCAGAGACAGACAGCAGGCCGAGTACACTGGCGCCATCTTGACCTCTCTGAGTCGGTATATAAGGATTTTAGTTGAATGCACTTATACCTGAAAACCAGTACCTCAATTTTTGTTTCCCTAACATGAACCCAGTTAGTGTTTTCAGTAGGTAGAATATAACACTAAATGTAATATAAATGTTGTATAGCCTACTTGCACACTTGCGAGAAAAGTATTTTTTTTACATTACTTTACTTGACCTGGCTGGACAACAGTGGCTCTGTGTTTAGAGATTATTCAAAAACCTCTCCTTCATCCAGTCAATGGAAAATTATTAAACTAGTTGACAGTTATATTTCACTGTTGTGGTTAATTGATGACTTTATCATTTTATTGATTAAAAATCTAAACCCAAAAGAGTCAGGACATTTGCTACTGATTTATATATGTGTTTATATATTCCTGCTGGAGTTGAATGTGGTGGATTTTTGTTTATATTTCTTTCTATTATGGGTTGTATAAAACATTGTAAAAAGTCAACTTTGCTTTGGTAGAAATGTGCCGATTTTTATTTTGAGTGGATATTACATTCATCCAGCAGGGATGCAGTGGGATGTCTGCTGAATGTGGAAGTGGGCTTTTTTGCTAACTTTTTTTGCAGTATTCTGGAACGTTGATTAGATTTTCTTACTCTAATTTAGACGTCATTGGGTTTACCTCAAAGTACTCGTTCACCATCTTCTTGGTTCCCATGGTGACTTTAGGTGTCATGTAGTCGAGGGCCAGAGAAGCGATGCCATGGGAGGCCAGCAGCGCAGCGCGGTACTCTACCAACTTCCCTCCACCCCCCCACAGGTCCAGGAGGCCGGGGAAAGGTCCCAGTCCTTCATGGGAGTCAAAACATGAAACACTTCACAGCTGACACAACAATGAGATGTCAAAGTCTGATTTTCTCTCTGATGGGAACATTTTGGAGTTTACAATGCCAACAAACAAACACCTCCCGCCAGACTTCCCTCTGGTCCTACCTGAGGGGAGGAAGAGGGTTGCACTGATTCCGCCCTCTGTTACTGGGATCCTGCGGACGCCGGGTGCCATGTACCAACGCTCCACCACCACACTGGCCAGTGGCACCTGGTCCAAGAAGCCCTCAGTCTGGTGACCCTGGTACACCGAGATTGAGACCTCCATGGGAGTCTGGACGTTCATCTTCCTCATCCTGAGGGATGATGAGGAAGAGTCAACTCCGATACTAATTCAGTACTGATTGGTATCATCTGAACAGCTTTTTCCTTGTTGGCCTACCTAAGCCCAGGTTTGCTGCCTGGAACTGGTCTGAGGCTCCACAGTAGACCCATCGCTTCAACCCCAGAATATGTCCCGCCCAGACTGACATCCTCTGAAACTGGAGGTAAAAGAGTATAAACAACTTTTTGATTATTCAAAATTTCAACTTAAACTTGATCAAGGTTGGTGAACATGAAAACTGAGCAAC